>KK120709.1:32460-61263 GCA_000611955.2 Stegodyphus mimosarum | reverse complement strand
AGGGAAAAAAAAAATCTTAAGATTGCAAAATGCTGTTAAGTGCCTGCAGAAATCTTGCGTCGGAATTTTTTAGTTATTCATGGAAGTCATGTAACAGAATATTTTTATACAATACAGTTGTAGAGACATTAGGTTATTTCGAAGCAGGAGACATGAAAAATGAGCAACGCCTTTGCCGGGAATCGAACCACGGACCTCTCGGTTACGCGTCGAGCATACAGACCACTACACCGCGAAGGCATGCGAAGAAGGCGTGAGAAATACCTTATATACTCCCTCTTTTTTTAAAGGGCGACTGGGGTTTTGGGGTCGCAATCGCCAAATCGCGGTGGTGGAGAATCATCATCCACCACCTTTTTAGTTCGGGCGCCAGTGTAGAGACATTAGGTTTTTTTGGAAGCAGGAACGATGAAAAATATGCACTGCCTTCGCCGGGGATCGAACCGCGGACCTCTGAAATACCGGCTCAGTGTGCTGACCATTACACCACAAAGCCACGCTGAGAATGTGGGAGATATACCTTATACAGTAAATGTGTTAAATTTTCAAATTGGTAAATTTGATAAATGTTGAATAATGTTTTATGTATAATTTAACTTAATTCGAAAACATTCGACACTGTCATTTATCTGCTATATGACAGTGTTAACTGAGTGACAATCTAAATCCTAAAGATTAATGTTGGAAATATAATTTTGGTTTCTGTGAATAATATAACATTTATTCATAAGGAAATTAAATTTTATTGTTCGGTTTTGATTTTTTCAGCTGTGCTAATCTTTATTCTTTACAGACATACCTAAAATATATGTATGTGACTTCTTGGAATTTGAATTTTAGATATTTATCAGAAGCTTAAATCGTGTTGCTTTTCTTTAAAATTAATAATAATAACTCTAAGAAATATAGCAACGACTTTTCTTTTCTTAGGATATATAAAATCATTACAGAACAAATGGTTATCATTTCATTAGTTATCATTAAGTGCCGATAATAACTGATGTGATTTCACTGTTTATTTATGTGATATCCTGACATCCTTACTTGCTACTAAGTCAAGATTTCCTATCCAGCCATGACTTGCTTATAAAAGAATTATGGCTAGGTTATATATAGGTACACTTTGAACTGTCGTTAGCATAGCTTTGGAATTAATGGCAGGGTTAGATTGAAATGCTAATGTTTCTGTATTGCCTACTTTACATATCATGAAAAAATAAAATTTGTTTCTACATTCTTTTCCCCTCTCTTTTTTTGGGGGGGGGGGTAAAGGAAAAACTGTAGAGTATTTTATTAAATTAAATCTGTGATTTTTCCAAAAATAAAATAATTGGAATGACCCTAAAATGTTAAAGCTACTATTCTTTTTCCCCATATTCTCACATAGTGTGTTGCATTTTTATGCATATATATATAACATACTTCATCATTCTAATTAGAAGTTGAATGCTAGTTATTAACTTTTTTTCCCTTTACTTTCTCTAGTAATAAAGTTTTTTTAGTCATATTTTAAAATTTTTAAAAAATCAATTTTTTGGAAATTGTGAACTGTAATATAAAAATTATATGTTCTCACAATTGTCATAGGTGCAGTTAGAAAGTTTCTATATTTATTATTAAAAAAATAAAATATTTGATTCCCATTCAACAAAAACTGTCCAAGATATTTAATTTCAAGTTTTGGGGACTTTAATTCTTTAAATTCATTCTTCTGTGATCACTAGCATCTAAAATTTATTAATTCATTATTTTGTTACATATGGTGTGCTAAAAAAATTTTTGCACAAGTAATTTGTAAGTTTTCAAATGCTTCAAATTACTTTCATAATCAATCATAATCTAATAGTAATAAAAAATTATTCTTGAATTATTCTTGAATTCATTATTTTTAATTCATGCAAATAATGTTGCTTGTTGGCTGTGTGCCATTACTGAAGTCTACCATTATTTTCTAGAACAGGGGTCGCTATAGACCCCTACGGGTCTATTTAACAACAGTAGGGGTCTATCTGACCCAAGGGGTCGAATGGGGGTCTATTGGGACTCGAAGGAAAAACAGTTCATAATACGCAAATCACACATATCTAACTGCGTACGTAAAAATTTAAAATATTTTTATAATTGACTTAATATTATATTCTTTATAGAAAATAAAATAAAATATCAGGAAACAAACTGCCCCTTTCTTCCTTTTCGGTTTTCGTATGTATACTGTGACGACAGAATTTCTGTACGAAATAAATCCTGTTCTAAGCAATGAACTCCAAAACAATAAGAACCATATTTTTTATTTAGCAGACTTATTTGGGAAATTTAATGACGTTCAAACAAAACTGCAAGGAAAAGATATAACAATTATCCAAGCTCGGACAATACTGTTAGGCTTCCAAGTAAAATTAAATTTATTTAGATCTTCATTGCTACGTAAGGATTATAAGTATTTTTCAAATCTGCAACAATTAAAAATAAAAGAAGAAGACTTGGAAATATATACAAATCATCTTCAAAAATTAAGCGACGATTTTAAACTGCGCTTTGTTGATTTGGAAAACATCGACATCCCTGATTGGATTATTGCGCCATTTTCGGCGCAAATTGATAACGTCGACATCAACATACAAGATGAGCTTGCTGAACTATTGTCCGATCTTGAAGCAAAAACGCTTATTAAGAATTTGACAATACATAAATTTTGGTCTAATATAAATATAAAGCAAAAATATGTGAAACTTTACGAAATGGTTCAGCCATTTATGCTGGCGTTTCCAAGTTCGTATATGGTTGAAGCCGATTTCAGTCACGTTAATTCAATTTTAACTAAAAACAGAAATAAATTAAATGTGGAGCTTCAAGGGGATTTACGGTTAAAATTGACTAATTTTGAACCCAATATAGCGAGCCTTGCCAAGAAACACCAGGCACACTCATCTCATTAAGAAGTAAAAAATCTGTAGCTACTTTACTTACTGTTTCTGATTTATTAAATATTTAGACTAATATATAGTTTTATTTTAATTACCTGAAAATTACCTTTGTGGGGGTCTATGGAGATTTCGAAAAATTACATAGGGGGTGATGATTAAAAAAGTTTGGCGACCCCTGTTCTAGAATATGAATTCTACAAGGATCCGAGAATAAGGTTTTCTTTGTGAGGAAGATTATTTTGATCTAAATTTTTCATGATTATCTACATAGCAGTACTCGTGATTTAATTTATCAATATCAGAAATCTTTATCTGAAGTGGTATTTCATTTTTAGTTATGTGCAAATGCAAAAATTCCATTTTCAATTTGTGTATGTCTCCTGAAATTATGTGAAACTTTAAAATTAAGTATCAAGGTTCATTTCTCTTGTTGGGAATGGGAACATTTTGTGTTCTATTTTTTAGCATGAATATCAGCCTTTACTAAATGAATTAATTATAAGGACAGTATGAGAAGTTAGGTACTGTAAGTTTTGCAAAATTGATTTCTTAATTTCAAAATACCGTAATATAAATATTTTCCTTATTTAAAGAATTTTTGTAATTAGAAATATATGTCTGTCACCAACAGTTGTGGAAATGTAGTCTAGATAGGTTTTTTATGCGCAAAATGTATGTCGTGAAAAATTTAAATTAATATTTTCCATTTAAGAAGCTATTTTTACACCCTTAAAAGGCCTTTAGACATCTCTTTGTCTTTATTACTACAAAAACAAAATGTGCTAATTGTTTTAATTTTTTTTTTTTTTTTTTTTTTTTTTTTTAAGTTTTATGCCTGTCTTAGTTTTCTTCACTAATGGAAGGGTTCTGTACAATTCTGATTTTTTCATCATTATGAAGAAAATTAAAGCCATAATCTACATATTGTAGCACTTCTGTATTTTTCTATTTTCAGTTTTATTTTCTCTTAAACTGTAATGTACTGAAATCCTTTATGGAAAAGAAAATGAATTTTTTTATTAATATATAATAAATATCAGAATAAATTAAACATAGTTATATTTTGGTACATCAGAATATTTGTCATTTTATTCGTCTTTCTTATTTAATAGTAAAAATGTGTATTATTAGATGTTTATTCATTTTTATGCAAAAAACATAAAGTTTGATTATATTTATGTTGCTGTGCTATTTATATCTTACATCTCATTATTAAAAAAAAATTACTTTTGATCATAATTTAATTGCTTTACGGCATGTTTCTTCGATTCAAAGGCACCATAGATTGAAAGGTGAACTTCTTAAATTCACTATCACCAATAAAAATGGGAAGCTGATTTTAAACAGTCTGTGATAAGTTAAATAAAATGCAGCTGTCAAATATTTGCAATTCTGTTATCAGGCAAAATACATAAAACTTGTTGGGTACAATGTGAAACTTTGGTTAGAAATTACGCCTTGTTTATTTGGTAAGGTGTCTTAGAATCAAAGAAATATATAGACTTCAGTTATATTTCTTAAAATGTAGTTTTTCTGCTGTGAATTTTATTAGCTGTTCACTTTTTTTTTTTACTTGCATTGCTTATAGAAATTTTAATTGTTTTGTATATGGCTTTGTAAAAAGTAGCAGGGCTGCAGTATCCTAAGTAATCATTCTCATTGTTAGTCATTTGGGGAAGTCAAATTTGTCCAAAATTTAAGAGGTATAGATAAATCTGCTCAATTACATACAAATACTTCACAAACTGCAGCTCTGTGTAGTTGTATATATACTTATGAAGTTGATAATTTTATGAAACTCATTCAAGAAGATAATAGATTTAATTTTATGCAGTTGATTTATGCAAAGAAGTTGAGTTCTGGAAACTAAGATCCAGTGGCAAAGGAAACCCATCCCGCCCAGTTTGTAGGAAAGCTAAGTGCTATTTTTATATTTAGCACAGCATTTCACAACACTGTGTGTTGTTGGACATTTCTGTCCCCAACCTTTCTCATAAGGTTTGGCGAAATGCGTAAATGTGTTTAGAATTTTTTTTATGACTTCACATTAAACATAGTTAATCTTTGTTATTTAACAATCAGTTTTTTATTTTAATTTTTAAATTGTGTAGTTTATTTGCAGTTTTAATGGGCATATTTATGTATGATATTAAATTATGTGCATAACGATGTATGTTATAAAAATCATCTTAGGGAATTACTTATTATCGTTATATGTCATGGTTTTCCTTTTGCTGTTTGCGTTGATATTTCTCTTTGAAAAAAAACTGCCCAAACAAAATAGAAGCCTGCTTATTTTCTTAGAATATGTATTGTAATTCTTTCTCTACAATTTTTCTTTGGAATGTTAGCAATATTCAGGAAAACAGCAGTATTCAGAAAAGTATTTTTGAAATTATCTTTTGCTGAATATAATTTCAACACACAAGGGACTAAAATTCAGTATGTAGTTTAAGTCTTATATGAATTAAATCTTCTATTGATAGAATTGCATTTAAACATCACCAGGAGCAATTTAAAAGCTGCAAGTTATTTAAACCCTTAGCGTATTAAATGCACTCTTCACAGTTTGTTCAGCTCTAGATTTTCAACAAACATGTATATATATATATATAAGTTAGAATAGTTGTAACATTTCCTTAAATACACTTTAATATTCACCAAATTGAAGTTTTTTGTATATAATTGATGGTATATATATATTTATTACAAATGCCCAGAAGATTGGCCATGGTGCCATTAGATCTCTAGCCTTCCAATATTTCTGAACTTCACAGTTTAAAAACACAAGTACAGAGCACAAGTCAAGATGAGTAGCATAAAAAATGTGATGTTCTTGGCACAGAGGACATAAAGGAGAGTCACAAAGGCTGAGCTAATAGTCTATTATATAGAGACATTAATTTATGTTATTGTTTTAGTTATGAGAATCGAGAGAGAAAGATTAAGTAAGTATTTCTATAAAAAATAATTCAGTGTGACAATTTTCCATTATTGCACATAGGCATCTGTAATAAAAAGAAAAATAGGTTAATTATCAATGTGGCAAAAATGTATACAATATCATCAATTAATGTCCAACAATTAAATATCCAAAATCTATATGTCCAGTATTCCGAAATGATCTAATATTCGCACATCATAACCACCAGCATTTTTTTCTTTTTTTAAAGAAATATGCGAAAGGGGAAAACAATTCCAAGAGTAGCATGAGCTTCATACTTCACACCATGTGCAGTAGACCTTTTTTTCGTAATAAAGCAAGTGGAATGTCCTGATTCTTAATTTCACTTAGACGGCAATTAAAACACATCTGGCTGTTAATGACACACAATCATTTATCAGCATTAATCCATGTGATCAATAATTTGGCTCATTAGCTATTCTTATTCCTTGGCATACATCTCAAACCAAAACACTGTTATCAAAGTTTATCACTGATTTTATGCCTACTAAATATCCTATAACCCATGGGTTCTCAACTGGGGCACTTTCAAGGGAGTAATGCAGTTACCTTTTTATTTACCTCTTAAGTATTTTGTTATAGTTTATGAATATAAAATATTACTTTTATTCAAGTTTTGGTATTTATCACCATTTTCTGTACATCTTCTTCTTTAATTTACAAAACACATTTTAAAAAATTTTTATTTAATAAATATATGTGAATTTTTGAGTTTGCCAAATTAGGAGGTAATGATTGTCTAGCAATGGCGAAAGGAGTGCATGGGGCAAAAAAGTATGAGAACCTCTGATATTTCTTTTATACCAACCTTGTGAATAATTTTTTTATTGCTTTTTGCTTTCATCACCACGTGACTGTCAACCCACAGCACCTTGAGAAATGGCTTGATCATGCAGTGGTATCTAAAACAATTTTTATTTTAAATTTTAATAATTGAATTCTGCTGCATGGTAAACTTTTTTATGTTGACATTAGGCTTGGTCATGATTACACACTTAAAGTTAACTGTATAGCAGCAAAGTGTTAAGTTTGTTGGTGAGGAGAAATTTAATAAAAATTTCTACAAATGGATTTTCTAAATGACAGTCTTAGGCCTTTTAGGCTGTTTCAATTTAAAATAAGTGATTTGTTGTACCAATAAGCCTTAAAAGTTCTTTTCTGTTATCATGGCAGTTGATGATTATTGGCCATCACCTGCCATGTGGTGTGTTTTTTACCATCTATAAAGTATTCTTGTAACTAGAAATTATTTATGATTAAAAAACGTGCCAAAATGTGTTGTAGGTCATAATGGAAAAGTACTGCCCTAAGTGTATGTGGAAATTAATTTCATTGGGACTCGGATAAGCTTTAAGCATATGCGGGAAATGTACATAAGTAAAATAAATAGCAAAACAGTTATAATTCATACTTAATTTCCTCAGTGCTTCAATAGAAGTAAGATGGATTTTAGCAAAACAAGATGTGTCTCATTGCCAATCTTATGATACATCTCCAATACTGTATAGTGGATGCTCCCCAAGCTTTATGATGATACCATGAGTGTGAGGTTTTTAGGTACCACAAGCAAAAAGTAAAATTTTCCGGTTAACGGAATTTGTTAAAAAGTATGGAGAAGTGTTAATAAATGGAGATTATGTAACAGAAATATTCCATTGGAATTACAATGCCTGAATAATTAATAAACTAATGGATGGCAAAATCTGTACTATGGTTCTGAATCCAGATAGGTTGTTGAGAATGAAAAAATTTTGATTAAAAATTTGGTGGAATTCTCAATATGGTAATTACAGGACTTTGTAACTGAACAAAAAATTAGTTCTATCTGTAAAATTAAAGAGAAAGTATTAACACAAAAACCAAACAACTTACACTGAAAAATTTAAACATTCTAAGAATGTTACTTTTTAATCACCATTTATTACAACTTTATTTTTTAGGTCTATTACTGGTAATGTTTTTACGTGATCCTGATTAAGCAGTTGCATACAACATACATATTGGGAACTGCTGTTTTAGGTGGTAACTGATTTTATTTTGCCTTCTGTCCCAAAAAAATGGCCCACCAGCGGCCAAGCGGTATAAAGTTGCTAAGCACTGGTAGTTTGGTTCGAAATTTTAATTCCTTTAACGGGCTGGCTTACATGGGCGTTTTCATGGTTTTCCCCAATTGTAACATGTATACTAGCCAATTTCCCTTTGAAAGTCCTCCATAAAAGCATCCCTCCCATTAGGTAGATAGCCCTTGATGCTTTCCTTAATCATATAAACCAAACCAATCCCCCCCCCCTCTGAAAAAAGGAGCAGTGCAGATAAACTTATGAAATTCAGTTTATGATGAATTAATGTCATAGATTTTGATATATGTGTATTTCATGTTTGATCAAAAAAGAGGAGTAGTTCTTTTATTTGACAGTTTTTATGTGTCTGTGAAAAGTAATATATTGTGTCACTATTTTATGACTTTATTGATTGACTTTTCACATTTTTGTCATCTATAACTGTTTTGGTGTAAGATTTATCAAGAAGTAAATTTATGCTTTGAAGGAAAAAATAGATATCATTTTTATCTCTTCGTGAGTTTTCTTATAATTGGCGCCTAGTAATATAATGTATGCCTCAAGGTCTGTTGATTTCCAAGAATTACAGCAGAATATTCCAATGATACCCATGTAAGAAATTGGCCTAGTAAAGAAGTTAACTCCTTAACTTCATATGTTTGCATCCAGATGGGCTTTCAGTATTATTTTACTGAAGTACCTTTACATTTTTCTAAAAACCTCAATTCGGGTTTTTAGTTTTAAAAGCGTAATATTTTAATATGAAATCATTTTGATTATTTATTAAAGAATGATTTTTATTGTGTGTAAATATGAAATATCTGTTATAAAATTATTTTATTTTAAAAAGTTGTTAACTTTATCTGCACATATAAGGTGTGCCCATAAAGTAACCAAACAGGAAAACAAAAAAGTGAAGGAATAAATGTATTTTTAGAAAAGAGTAACATCTCAATTCTTGTTTTAAACTAGCTGTGTGTGTGTGTGTTTGTTTTCCCCTTCCCTGTTCATTTGTTTGTTTGCAGTCAAAATGTTGGAATCATTTTCATTTATAGAGAAGGCAATGTAGAAAAATGTGCTTCATGATGGAACAGCGTTATAAGATTAAAGTTAGATACAAATTAGGTAAATCTGCCACCGAAATGTTAGAGATGATTCAAACAATATATGCTAAAGCATCATTATTAAGAATATGAGTGGTACAACCACTTTAAATGTGAGCATGGAAACTTTGGAGATGAACAAAAGATAAGACCCCCTTCAATTTCAAAGAATGAAGAAAATGTGTTCTTTGGTAAAAGCTAATAGATATGTAACAACTCAGCAACTTTCACTCATGCATGGGGTAAATATAAAGAAAGTTGTAGATTAATTGTAATTGAAAAATATGAAAATAAGGAAGGTTAGGGCTCGATGTGTACATCAGATTTTGATAGAAAACCTTGCTATGAAAATCTGCTAACTAGTATGAGATAGGATGGCAGTTACTTAAAGAGTATTTTGCAGGAAATGAAACCTGGTATCTGGAAACAAAAAGGATAAAGAGCACAGTGAAAAGAACCATCTTCTCCCATATCTCCCAAAAAATTCACGGATGTCAAAATTAAAGACTGGTGATGCTGATTGCACTTTTTTTTTTTATTACCGAAGACTTACTCGCCATTTGTTTTTCACTGAAAATCAATCAGTTAATCAGCATTTTACTAGGAGGTGCTTTTTTTTTTTTAAGAAACAAGATGCAGCGAGTTAGAAAGAAACTTTCTGATTCTGAGCAAGAGCTTCTTTTACATGATATTGCTTGCCTCATACAACATTGTTTGTACAGCAGTAGCTTGCTAAGTATTCAATTGCAGTGATAAATCATCCAACATATTCTCTCTACTTATCCCAACTGATTTTTTTTTCCTTTTTCCAAAACTTTAGATGTCCATTGAATGGACAGAGATTTCAAAAGATCTCAAATATTAAATCAAATGTTATGTGTATTCTGCAAATTGTTAGTTCCAAGCCATTAAACAGTGTATCAGTTACCTGAAGAAACAGAAAAATAATATAGACTCCTCTGACATGTATTTTGAAGAAGATATTTGTTTGTTTGTTACTATTATGTATAGTTAGTAGTCTTTTTCTTATTTATAAGAAGTTATCTGATTACTTTATTTGGTGCATCTTGTAATATTGAAAAATTTCTAGCCTTCTATTTGTTATTGAAAAACCTTTTACAGTGCAGTTTGTTGTTTATAATTAGCTCATAAATAGTAGTATATTACTGTATTATTTTCTATGATCGTACTATAATTTAACAATTAATAATACAATGTATAATATAACATTAAATATAATTAAGCAATAAATTAATCATTTAGTGTTATTTTTTTAACTTACAAAATTTATATACCCTATGTTTTGCAATAAATTTATTTTAAATATGGTAGCATTATTAAAAGGGAAAATTAAAAAGATAGCTGATGCATTAAAGAATTTGCATGCTTTAAACAACTATACAATGCTGAATTTTTTTTAATTACTTTTTTAAAACAGTGCCCATTTTGAATAAGGATTTAGCTTTAGAAATTACTATATTTTATTAATGAAGATTTGCTGAAGTCCTATCAGATGATAAATTCATAAAATTTCTGTATGGGGGGGACTTGTTGTTGCTGGAGTAGTAGTAATTTTAATAATTATGAGAGTCACTTTAAGGGAAATAAATGATCCTCTCTTATTAGAGATAAAGAGAATTCTGAGACTCCCTGATATATGCCAAAACAGAAGGTTGTTGTTATGCCTGATTTCGTATCTGATCTAGTTTTATCCCTCTAAGCATTTTGGACATAAAATTCTGTATAGAAGGATGGCTTTCCTAATTCATAAGACATGAAAATTTCTGCCGGTTTCTAATATATCAGACTTTGAGATGGATGTTTATTGGAAGAAACTGAGTCAAAGTTCAAAGTGACAGATTTGTTTTGGAATCATAATCAATTACCATTTATTCATAACATTTTGTGAATTCAGAACCAGTCCTGTAACACTTGGGAGGGTTAAACTTGAAATTAAGCCAGAGTTTAAAATACTAAAATGTGCAAAACTTTAAAATGCCAAAGAAGAACAGTTAATTGCTAAGCCTGTTGAGGAATGAAGCTCTAGAGTCCACTAAAATCTAAATACATTTGTTGCTTGTTGTCGCAGATCTGACACAATATTAAAATGTCAAGTACTATTTAACTTTTTTAAAAACATTATTTCAGTATTAAATTTAAGCAGGAAATTTTTATTTATAATATGATTTTATTTTTCTGATTATGAGATCTTCCTCCCATTCACATAAACTAATAGGTAATAATAATAATTTGTTCATATTTCATATATAATAATTATTCATATTACTTGCTGTAGTCATTTTGCATGTATTAATTAATAGATTATTTGATCAAGTTAAGCAGGGTTTTCTTATATCTAAAATAATTTCATGTGTAATCTTTAAATATTTTTATTATTTGTAAAATGATTAGTGTTTTCTGTGATGTATGTACAGTATGACAAATAATTAAGTACACTAAGCAGTCACATGTATGCAAGCCTTTCTGCCTAAGATTAATAACTTGATTTCTTACACATGATATGGATTAACTCACTGTTAGTACCATTAGTAAAAATGTTAACTTATGTAGTGTCGAAGAAAGTCCATATTTAATATTTTTAAGTTTCTGAATGTTTAATCTTTTACATCACATCTTTTCAAAAAGAATGCTATTGAGTCAAGTGAAAAGCAGATGTGACCAAGAAGACTTAACTCTACTTTGAATGGAAATTTATCATATTCTGATTTTATATTTTGGATTACTTCCATTACATGGAAAATATTCTCCACTTGAACTGGTCTTTGTGTCAGCTAACTTCAAATACATAATACAGAAGTAAACAGAACCTAAATTTTTAAAATTGTAACATTTGTCAGGACAAAGTGTAGTTATTTCAAGAACTTGAAAATTCCAGGTTCTGGACAGCAGAAGATTAACCTATGTTTTAATTCATAATTTTTAGCCATGTTTAATTTATATTTTTGTTTCTAAATTTAGTTTTATAGTTAAATAGTAATAAGAAAAATAATTATGGTTATTAAAATGTATTTTTAATTCTTCATTCAAACACTTGATTATCCTGAGTGACAGAAAGATATTTTTATGCATGAAATAGTTTCATTTGAGAGACCTTAATCAAAACTAATCCAGTAAGGAAAAATATTTTATTTAGTTTAATCTTCAGAAATTAAATACAGAAAATCAAACTTTCATAGAATTGTTTTTATTCATATTTTTATTTGTTTAGGAATTTTATTTCATAAGCTACTTAACTTCTGTGGAATGTTAGTTCCAGATAAACAAATCCTTTCCGTTAATACATGTTTTACTGTATTAATAAATAAAGAATTGTTAACAGTACTTTGTTTTTTATTTGTTGTCCTTATTTACTGATGAAATTAGAGAAATTAAAAATTATTGTTTGAAGTCTCCATAACTGATCTGAACTCACAAATTACACAATAATCTTTTTGAATCTTAGAATCTGTTTACAATAACCATGAATGTCTGTTTTGTTTTCAGTTGCATTTTTGCATTACCACTATGTTTCACAACCATTGTCCATCCTGAAAGTGGGTGGCACTTGAAGGGTAAAGTTGACATAAACATGGCAAAAACAGAAACATATTCAAAACTACTAGTGATAATCAAAGTCAGTTATTATTTACTAAACTTTAATGTTTTATTGATGTATGTTTTAGGTAGATAACCCTGGTATATTTTGCCATAATCCAACAATTTTTAATGATATGTATATATTATTTAATATAATCAATTAAATAAACGTACAAAGGAGTCAGAAATGTGGTTACATTTTGAAATAAATGTAGTATGTCACTGTGTATATTGCCTAGTGAGTGGTATGTTAAAGTTAAAATTTAATTTGAAATAAGTCACATACCCAAGCTTTTGTCATTAGGCAAGATGCAGCTGAACATGGTTATGATTAAATGCTATCAATAAATTTTAGAATTATAAACCTTAATATGTAATGTCAATGTTTTTTCACAAAATAGAGCTAATGATGTGTCCACCAGTGATGAAATTGATAATATCACCGAACCCTGGTATTTTAATACTTGAATCGTCAGAAACTGCATTTATTACCACTAGATGTCTCTGTATTTAACTTACGGGATTCAGACTTGTAAGATACTTAAATTTGGTTTTATTGGAAATTTTTATTTGCTTATGAACTGTAAAAGTAAAACACATTAGCAATTTTTGGTTAAATGAGTTATAGTGCACATTATGAACATCTGTAATTGCATAAAAGTTGAAGTTATATTTCAAAACTTCTTTGTGTTTCTAGAAACCTTAAATATTAATGAAATAAAATATATTTAAAGCTAAAATGTACTGTTAGTGCAAAACAAATAAAAAAAGTTAAACACATTTAAAAATACAGAGCAACTATAAAGAAAAGTTCACAATATTTGCTATGCTTGTGTACGACTGACTGCCATGTGATATTCTATGTCTTTAAATTATGCTCAAATTTTGAGAGAAAACAGATAATATGTAAAATTTTAGCATCAATTTCTTCAGTATCAATAGCTGGATAATTTATTAGAAATCTCATTTGTTTTAAAATGCACTATGTGCTGTTATATTTTATGCATAATCCATAAAATAAACAACAACTCCCTGGGACCCCATGAGGCTGCCTCGAGAGTTTATTATACAGATCTAAAGATCAATACATGGCCAAACAGGGCTGAGGATTATTGTTTGGCAATGTTTAAGTGACAATAGCTTTGTGGGTGTGTATGGCCGTTGGAATAACACAGATATATAAAAATACATAAAACAAAGACAAGAATAGATACATGTACAGACAAAAACAAATACTGCAATCTGCTGAGTTGGCTTCCATCCTGGAGTACTACATAATCCATACAGAATTGGTTACCAACTCAGTAGTTTAAGGTTCTTAAAGATATTAATAGCACTGTGTTTCTTAGGAAGACGAAGCTCTTACCGACCGTGCATAACACATGCATACTTACTAATAAATAATACAAATAAAAAAAATAGATTCAAATATGTGTAGCAATTACATAATGCAAATACATAGCACATTCTTGAATAAGTGCAAAAACCTAACTGAGTTATTAAACCATTACACAAAAATAATTATATCCCATGAAACTAAGGTACGCTTCCAGTACCTGTACTTTATACCTATTTACTATACATGTAGAGACATTAGGTATTTTTTTGGAAGCAGGAACGATGAAAAATATGCATTGCCCTCGCCGGGAATCGAACTGCGGACCTCTGAAATACCGGCTCAGTGTGCTGACCATTACACCACAAAGGCACGCTAAGAATGTGGGAGATATACCTTATATACTCCCCTTTTTAAAGGGCGACTAGGGTTTTAGGGGACCTAGTCGCCAAATCCTGGGTGTGGAGAGTCATCATCCACAACCCTTTTAGTTCGGGCGCCAGTGTAGAGACATTAGGTATTTTTTTGGAAGCAGGAACGATGAAAAATATGCATTGCGCTCGCCGGGAATCAAACCACGGACCTCTGAAATACCGGCTCAGTGTGCTGACCATTACACCACGAAGGCACGCTAAGAATGTGGGAGATATACCTTATATACATTTACCAACTCAGCAGTTTAAAGTCCTTAAAGATATTAATAGCACAGTGTTTTTAGAAAGCCGAAGCTCTTACCACCAGCAAGAGCCATTACATTATAACCACCCTGTTAATAACATGTAGGACCACCTTTAGTCCTCAAAACTGCCAGCATCTGGCGTGGCATTGACTCCACAAGGTGCTGATATGTAGTCTGAGGTATATGGTACCAAGCGTTCAGCAACTGGTCCTGTAATTCCCACACATTGCGAGGGGGTAGGTGGCAACACAAATTTGGTTTTCCATGTGCAACCGCAAATGCTCTATTGGATTAATGTCAGGTGAATTTGGAGGCCAAGGCATGACTTGAATGTCACTGGAATGTTCCTGAAACCACTCCCTGATGATTCGACCCGTATTACATGATGCATAATCCTGTTGGTAAACACCATCCCCTGCCAGAAATACTGTTGTCATGAATGCATGAACTTAGTCTGCAATGATGTTTACTTAGTGCACAGATGTCAGGGATTGTTCTGTGAGGATTATGGGCCCTAATGTGCTCTGTGAAAACACTGCCTACACCATAATACCCCCACCACCGCTTGTCTTCGTCTATCTGTGCATCCGGAAGTCAGGATTTCGTTTGGAAATCAAGTTATTAGCATACCGTCGATGTGATGGTCCAGAAAATGTGATTCATCGGGCCATGCAACTTTCTTCTAATGTCTAATTCTGATGTTTCTTGATCCATTGCAGAGGCACCTGGTGATGACGTGCCGTCAGTGCAGGGGCATGCTTTGGCCTCCGGCTACGCAGGCCCATACGCAGCAGTGCATGCTGCACAGTATATTGGGAAACATTGTATGGGTCGCTACTATTGTAGCTGGTGGTGATTTCGACTGTTGTAGCTCTTCGGTCATGGGAAACAATGCGTAGCAGTCTCTGCCCTCTGGAATCAGTTCGGCGTCGACGACACACTGCCACCTGCCGTCGTGTCGTTTCACCATCCATACACCACTTATGATATGTGCTCACGACAACTGCACGTGAACAGCCCACCAAACGTTCAATTTCTGATCTTGATGTTCCCAGTTGCCGAGCCATAACAATATGGCCTTTATCGAAGTCTGATAAATCAGCTGTTTTTCCCATTGTGTTGCTAATCACGCTATGTCTGGAAAGACAATAAAGAAAATAGAAATATTTAATTAAATAATTCTTGTGCTTCAGCTGAAGAAGACTTAATTTTAAAGCAATTTTTATACTAAGAAATGTTTTTTAAAATGTGTAGGGCATTAATGCTGTCTGTTTGGTAGTGAAAGGTTAAAGCTGGAAACATCCCAAAGTCACCACACATTAATATACATTCACATAAAAGTGAAGCGGAAACATATAAATATATACACAGGCAGTACGCTTTAAATTTCTATTATGTTATAACTTTCAAAATAAATTCTTGCAGGGAAAATTTAAATAAATAAATAAGTGTATAAATAAAACATTAGATTGAAGGCACAGAATAATAGAAATAAATTATAAAGCCCCTATGCAGATCAAGTCGGAATACAGAACTAAAAAAGTTGCAGACAGGGTGGAAAAAGAGTATGGGATTCGAACTCACGGGCCCCCAAAAGTCAAGCCAGGCTACCTTCACGCTATCATCACATAGATGTAATTTGTAATTTTGGCTTGGATGTACCATCATGTAAATGAAGTCTTAAAAAATAAATTTTTTGGCCCTATTTCAGTGTGTTATCGCCAGAGAAATTCACAAGAGTTTGTTTTTCAGCTGCTTAGGGCATTTCTTACAAAAACATAATTTTAAAGGGGCATTTCAATTGACAGACTGCTACAAATATATTCCAAGTGAAAGATGTGCTTATACTGTCAGAATTTTTAAAACTTGTGGGACCTAACTGTGTACAGCTTATAAAGGAATTTATTCAACATATTTGGAACTCTCAATGGAATGGAAACTTGGTACCATTTGCATAATACATAAAAAGGTGACCAACCAGCCTGTAGTAATTATAAAGGGTCTTCTTTGCATATCTATTTGTTTGGCATTTTAGATTTTCTGATTCCATCAAGTTATTTCTAATGTAGATAAATCAAAATGAACACTTTTCTCAAGTTTCCACAAAAACAATCTTCACCCCCCCCTCAGAAAAACTTTTAAAAATTGATAAATAGATAAAAGTCAAAATGTGTTTTTTAATTGAAGTTAAGAATTACTTAAATTTTTGAAGTATGCCAATAAATGCTTTATAAAAAAAAAAAGAAAATGCTGCTTGCATTAAGTACCAGTCTCTTGAAACTGGCCTATAATTCATGTACATATAGTACGTATTTTGTGAAATCTAACGAAGAGGGGAGCTTCGGTGGCCGTTCGAGCTCTGAAATATCGTTAGTGCTGGAACGAAACGTGATTCGTCCGAGTCAGTCACGTGAGAGGTCACCCTCCCAAGCACTGACCCGGAGAGAAACCGCTTGAAGTCGAATCTTGGAAGAATCTAAGAAATGGGATAGAAAATTTTGAATTATTAGATTTTTTTTCTACTCAACTGTTCATCATCTTAATCGTCTGTTTCCGCAAATTTTAAGAGCACCATTGCTGATTTGAATCCGGCGGCTAACTTCTCTGACATGGGTTTTGGAGTACGTATTTTTTCTACAAGATTTACTACCTCACTCGGGAATTTGTTGATTCATGGGTCAATAATCCATTCCATTGCTTCATTAATGTCCTTTGGTGGATGCTCTATCCCTTGCTTAATTTTTCCGCTGTACAGCATTGTAGGAGTGTTTCTTTTTTCTGTTGCTGGTTTAGTAAGTTCCGGAAATTCTTCAAGTGTAGGAATCGGGGCGCAGGCTTTGGTCTCGTTTTCTTCGCATCGAAACGCTTCTTATACTCCGGGCATCCCCTGTAAGAACTGACATGTTGCTGTCTGCAAAATAGACATTTAGGTTTGTCGTCTGGCTTGAGAGGGCATTCTGGGCTTCTATGCTGTTTTCTGCATTTGCAACATCGCTCAACATTTGAGAAAAGACGTTGCGTGTGGCTGTATTCTTGACATCTATAACACTGCGTTATTCGTTTCCTGGGTGCAAATTTTTCAATTTTTACATTCACACTAAACATATTGTTTAGTTGATGAATTGCTTGCCCTTCTTTAGTTTTCTCAAGTTCCAGCAAAACGATTGGAAGCTTTTCTATCTTTTCATCTTTGCGTTTTGTTAGTAGTTTTACCTTTATTATAGGGAACTTACGTCGTTCCAGAGCTTCATATATTTTTTCCTCTTGCATAGTTGATGGTAAATTTTTTTAAATTACTTTAAGTGGTGTCTGGCTCATCATCTGGAAGGTATGAAAAGGTATCTGTCTCTTCTGCAGGATAGCAGTTGCCTTTCTAATCAATAATCATCAATTGTTTTCGTGTTTACGTATAAGAGTCTTCTTTTCATTTCTCCTTCAAAATTTCTCACTGCAAGTACTAAGCAGTAGATCGTGTATCTTCATCCAGTCTACTTCACTCTGTTTAAACACTATGGTTGGGGGAATTTCATCGACTTTTTCAGTTTCCATTTTCTTGTTATTCAGTGTTTCATATTTATTAGTCAGCGTTATTTATAGTCTCGTATGTTGGGATGATTTTAGCTGTTTTCCTTGAATATTCTCATTTGGGTTCTCCTTTTTTGTATGTTACTGGGGTTTTCTTATCTATATGTCTGTATCTCCGTTCAAATTCTTCTTCATCTAAATCAAGGTGAATCCTCTTACAGTAGTTTAGCATCATTCGATATCTTTGGTCCTGTATTCCCGTCAGTATGTGAGATTCAGTAAGGTTTTTCTGCATTGTTTCAGAAATATTTATAATGCTTTCCGCTTCGCTGCATGCCTTGGGGTGGTGGTAGTTCTCTTCTTTTTTGTACTTCGCTTCTTTACTGGTGAGGCTAAAAAATCTTCTTTTCTTAGTGGGAATTTCTTCGTGCTTCTGGAAGATCGATCCGTGTTCGTTAAATCATCCTCAGAGTAGTCATTAGGAGTCCTGTAAAAGGACATTTTGTACCCGAAGGTAACAAACTTTAATCAAAGTAAAATCACTGACGGCCTACGGGACTGGGTCAATTTGCTTGGTAAGATTGAAGGTATCCAAAGTACGTGTTACACATTCGAGGTCTCAGCTCGCTATGAAAGAAATGTGGCGTCTATGTTGAAGGTGCGAAGATAAATGAGATCGTCGGTCCAAGCTGCGACTGCGCGCCGATGGGCTGTCGAAGAATCCGAGGAGGCTGAAAAGCAAGTGCAAAATGATAGCAGGTAGAAAAAGGAGGGAGTGGTTTAGACCATAAGAACGGCTCAGTACCGGGCCAATCAGGGGCTGGGGAGAGAAAGTCAAATGCTGGTATTTACATGATAGAATAAAGAACTTAGTTCTAAAAAATTGTAGAAGTTAAACTATAATTACGGCATACAGGTCCATACAAGAACATAAGCATAGTACATAGAGAATAATAAATCAGCAAGGTACAGGATCATGTTGCTGACGAAGTTTCACGCATGAATACATATGATATGATTAAGTAAATGTTATTTTTGATATCTTCCTTATTATTATTTTTTTTTTCAAATGCATGTAGCATCTTCTTTTTCAGAATTAATATATATATATATATATTAACTTTCTTTTTTTTCCCTTGTTTACTTGTTTAACAGTATTATTACATAAATACTAAGTACAAGGATACACAGGCACATAGACATATACACAAGTACACAGACGCATAAATATACACATAGGTAGACACAAATACATGAGTAAGAAGGCAATTATCGCAGCACTGCAAGTGGCCTTCTCCGAAATCTGTGGAAGTTGTAGTTATAAGATATCCTGGGTATGGTTCTATTTTGAGTACGTGGAATTCTGCGGATGAACCGCTTAGTTAGGTGCTTTATATAGTTATTTAATGTGAGTATATTTAGCTCACGGTGGAATGCTTCATTTCGGATAAACCACCTGCAGCGTGTGATTTGTCTTAGGAAAGTATTTTGATGGACCTGTCGCCTTTTCGTCACTGAATCACAGACAAAACCCCAGACTGGGCTGGAAAAAGTTATGATGGGACGTAGCTTGTTTGCTAGCGATAAACTGCTGTCTCGAGCAATTAAGGGGGAGAGTGTAGCTTTACGTGCTAACGTGTACAATAAGGGGTCTCCAAGTGAGGTGATAATCTAACGTAATTCCTAAATATCGGGCTTGCTTGGTCCTTGGGATTGGGGTTCCATACATAATAATTCTTTGATCTTCGTTAATATTTACCTTTTCGGCGAACAGACTTTTACTGCTTCCGATTTTTCAACATTAACTTTTATTGTCCACATGTGGAGCCAGGACTCCAGTGCATGTACGTGGGATTGTAGTGCTTGTTTATCTGAGCTAACAGATGCGTTTTGGGCAAGAATTTCTGTGTCGTCAGTGTACATAGCGAGTGTTGTGTTGTATGTGTGGGGAATATCGTTTGTGTAGAGGTTAAAAAGTAGCGAAACGAGAAGAGACCCCTGTGGGACGCCGCTGTAAATAGCACGGCTGGTAGAATGTATGTTATTAACACGAACGATAAATTGTCTATCTTTCAGATAAGAACAAATTGTATTAATGATGTAATCAGGGAAACCCTGTAGTATGAGTTTTGTTGTGCGGCCTTCCAGCCAAACCCTGTCGAAGGCCTTAGCAATGTCTAGAAAAATAGCTCCGGTGGTAAGTTTATTTTGCAGACCATATGAGATTAGTTCGGTTACCCGATACAGCTGATGAGTCGTTGAGTGAAGTTTCCGGAAACCATGCTGATGAGGAATAATGATGTTTTTCACTTCGACTACTTGCAGCATTTTGTCAAGAATCACATGCTGAGCGCGGAGAGCAGGCTGATAAAACGATAGCTGATCGGGTCCGTTGATGGTTTACCTGGCTTGAGTAATGGTGAGATGATAGCTATTTTAAATGCTGAAGGGTGATAACCCAGTCTGAGGATAAGGTTGATAATACGCACGAGCTGGAATATACAGATAATCACCATATTTTGAATCATTTTGTTAGAAATTCTGTCCTAGCCACGGATTTCTTTGCTTTTTAACTTTGCAATGTGCATAAGAACCTCCGATGGGATGACAAGAGGAATGTTGTATGTGTTGGGCTTGGAATGGAATTTCGTAAGTGTTTCGGTGACAAAGTTTTCTGTAGGTGGGTGTGAGATGTTGTCAGTGCGAAACTGACTGGCGAAATGATCGGCTAACGATTCTGTGTAAGCAATTCCTTGCGGGCCGTTAAGGGGCGGAATGGTTTTGTAGCATCTTTTGTACTTGGTCGTCGCTTCCCAAATGGAATTATCATCTGGGCTAAGTGACTCCAAGTAGTTATCTCAGTCGTGATCTGCTTGCCTGCGAGTAAGGAGTCTGACTACAGGGTTGAGCTTGTTTAAAATTAATTTCTCTGCTGGCTGTCTATGCCTTTGCCATTCTTTGCGTGCAGCATTTCTTCTTTTGATCCAGTTACGAATGGTTACATTTCGTTGCTTTTTTCTATCAGTGCAGGTTTTACTGTTATTTGACAGATCCGTGTGTAAAGTTTCGGTGAACTCGGATATCATTGCGTCTAACGTATTCCCATCGCGTGTCGTCGGGGTGGTGAAGTGGGTGTTGTTTAGGGCTTTGGTATATTCAACTCAATTTGTAATAAGGGCCCTTTCGGCTGGTGTGCTATTGCTGTCGAAGTCCAGATCTAGGATCACGGGATTCTGATCTGACGAAAGTTCATTCATAGCTTCGACTGTGAGGTGATTGATTCCTCTAAGCAGGAAAAAGTCAATAATTGATGATGAAGTTTCACCATAGCATGTGGGTGTGGGTGGAGCTGCGAAAGTAAAGCTGGCCGAACGGGCGAAGTGGTGAATTACTTTTCCTATGCAGTTATTTTTAACGCAGTTCCATTCGCGGTGGTGTGCATTAAAGTCTCAACCTAATATGTTACGATTGTTGAGTTGAGATAGTAGCCTCAAATCCGAAGCTACATCTTTCTGTAATTGTCTGTTGTGAGGAAGACATATCAAGAATTTAATCAACTACGACCCAATAATTGAAATAGCGGCCAAACGACCGCGAAGTATTTTCCATAATTCACGATGGTGAATTTGTAAATATGTATATATCACCATTAGAGGCTTAGTTTTTTAACGAAAAGGACTTAATCTTGTACCGAGATTTGGCAAAGTTGAGTGGATTTCAATTTGTGTATTTAGTGTCAAAGGATTTCAGGTCAGCGGATTTTCGGTATTTGACTGTGTCATAAATGTATCAGTTATGTATGATGAAAAATATAGAGAAAACATTTAAACCTATATAATAGCTGACTGTGGAAGAAGGACGTTAGTTACATTGTTCTTGCATTTCTTTTAGAATAAACAGCCATTTTTAAAATTAATACCGGATTAAATAATTCCATTACCTATTAGTAAATAATTATAGTGGCAACCGTCTTATCTAAACGGCACTTCTTAAAAAGAAAAGTACTATTTTTGGGAACATAAGTATTAGTACTAAAAAAATGAATAAATAAAAGGCACAATAAAACATAAAAGAAGGGGACATAATAAGAAATTTTATGATAACAGTATATATAATATGAAATAACAAACAAAAATACATTTGGAAATAAATGTAAAATACGGTTAACTGATTACTGCATGTTACAAAAACCTACAGCATTTATTTAAGCAATTCAAAAACATCAACAAGAACGAAAAATGGTAACATCTATATCCCCATACGTTTTTTCAAGTCTCCAGTAAGTAAATTCTCGTATATTTGAGCACAAAGCTTTTTAAGTACCTAGCAAAAAATTGCTAAAAATCTGAATTCATCGCCAAGCCAAACATGCATAAATGTTCTTCGGCCAATGGACGAAGGTTACCATGCTGAAAATATGCTTACTGCGCATGCGTGAAGCAAATGCTAGGGCGAGACGCTACTGACCAATGATAGTTTCGCTACCGCACTTAGCGGAGGTTTCCCATATTTGGCGTTTAATCGCTCCAATAAATCTTGACTTCGAATGAGACACGAGTGTCAGCGCGCGACGGCGCGCGTTTGCTCAACATCAGATAATCGGATATTAGGAACAATAAAAGGATGAATTTCAGTCTACCCACCATAGCAGCGAAGTATGTGATTTTACGTCGAATTCTAAATACACAGGTTTCCGAAAGTTAAGGAATAAACTGAAAAGGCGCAATAAAGGGGCTGAAAGTAGATCGAAATTCTTAAAATCTGGATATGTTAAAAATAAAGCAAGCTGCATCGAACATAATTGTGCAAAAGAGTGATGCTGCTTTAAAACCAACTGTTTCGGGAGGAATCGCTGTTCGATGAACGAGGGTATATTAAACAATTTCAAGATAATTTGTAGAGACAGTAAGTTATTTCAGAAGCAGGCGTGATGAAAAATGAGCAACGCCTTCTCCTGGAACCGAACCACGGACTTCTCGGTTACCCGTCGAGCGTGCTGACCACTACACCCCGAAGGCATGCGAAGAAGGCGGAAGAAATGCTTTATACACTCCCCTTTTTAAAGGGCGTCTGGGGATTAGGGGCGCCAATCGCCAAATCGTGGCGGTGGAGAATCATCAACCACCACCTTTTAGTTCGGGCGCCACTTGTAGAGCCATTAGGCTTTTATTTGGAAGCGGGAGTCATAAAAATGAGCAACGCCTTCGTCGGGAATCGAACCACGGACCTTCCGGTTACGCGTCGAACGTGCTGACCACTACACGAAGAAGGCGGGAGAAATACCTTATAAACTAAAGTGTAAAAATTAGTTCGAAGAAATATTTTCCAGCGGACTTGCATTATAGAGCCATAGGCCGATTAGAAGTAGTTCAATGACAGTCTGTTGTTGCAAAATAGCTAAATGTTGATAATGCGGGATAAGCCTTTTGTGAAGCCAAATTCTAATTATTGGTTCAACCTTTGAAGACTTGCCGAAGGTAGGCACCGAACTGCACAAAGTGATCAAGAATTACCCCTTCTGCAGATGACTGATATTTGCGACTTCGTGCGCGTCGCAGCCCCATATCAGCTTAGATCCGCATTTATTTCTCCTGCAAGCAGAACGATATCAGCCACGGCAGTATGCAGAAGGTTGCATAAACGAGGTTTGTTTGTATGCAGAGGCGACTATCACTGTGCTTCCTGCTTACCTCCCACCACCGACGGAACATTTGTATTGATCACTTATTTCTGTAAACTGCACTGAAAATCACTGTTCTTCTTCAATCTTCTGTTCACTGATAAGTCTCGCTTTGCTTTGCAGAGTGATTCTCGATGTATTTACGTATAGTATGGCGAAACACTCCACATCTTCCGTGTAACATACTGGAGAAGGATACATATGCAGAAGGTAGTGTTGCTGTGTGGAAAGCCATATCTTTAGGTGCACGCACAGACTTTATGTGCTACTAGATGGAACTCTTAGTTCTCGGAGGTGACACTCCAAATGGTCACCACGTACTCACGACCTGTCCGTGAACATGTGAGAAACGCTGTCGGAAGGCGTTTTGAGAGCTCTTTCCCAAAACCCTACAAGGGCTTAGAACGGCTTTATGGGATCAATGGACACTGCCATCCATGCAGCTCGTTGACAACGATATAAACGGAACAAGACATCGCTGTATTGTTATTCGAGTAGATTACACATCGAATAGAAGAGAAACACGCCAATGTGGCAATCAAAATCGCATCGATTTTGAAGATCACACTTACAATTGAGAATATTTTTTAAAGTTTAATTTGTATGTCCAAATTTAGGACACTTTACTTTCTTATTGATATCACAAAATGTAAATGTTCTGGATAATAAATATTGTTACGAAAAATTCGGCGGTTTCGCCTGTATGTAAGCTTTCCAGCATAGCACTAGGGTTGCCATAAAATAGTGTATGGTAGGGTTGCCAGATTGGCGACTTTATCGCCCATTTGGCGACCAAATCGGCGATATCCCATGGTCCAATCGGGAAGCTTCTAGAATAACTTCCTGTGGAGATATTTCTCGAAACGTGTCGAACTTAAAGAAAAGCTATATATAGCAAATTGTGAAGAATTGTGAAGTGTTGTGAAGAGTATGATTAAGTGTGAGGTTGTGAGAATAGCTGCTCACTGCGAGTGCTAAGCTACGCGAGAGTTTTGTGAACGGAAAGCGATCGAGATAGTGCTTTGCCGTGAAGCTATCTTTACAGTATAGCTTGACAGTGGATTGGTGATTGTTCCACGGTGTTTTATTATAAGTTTAGTGTTGCTGTGAAGCTACCTTTACAGTTACAGCCTGAAGCTGTGTTGCTGATTGTTTCGGCGTATTTATTGTAGATTATCGACGCTTTTAATGGTAATTTTAGAACTGTGCTGTAAATAGTGATTTTTGTAAATAAATTGTGCTTTTTACTGTTCTGCATCGTGTTTTCATCGATTATTCTCAAATCCACGAACCCGCATAAACGCAACAATATTATCACCAAGTTTCGTCCAGTTTGCTTGTATACTTTTTGAGCTCATCAGTTTTCCGTTCGTTGTTTAACTTTCAGAAATCAGTGCAGTAGATACGTTTTGAAACATACTGCAACTTGTTTTCTGTAAATCTTTGTGATTCAAAAATAAACCCCAATGCGGTGATGGAAATTCCTATATTTAATATTAATATAAATGAAAATTTTAATACCAAACCATTCCCCATCCCAACTCAGAGATATGCACTAATATGGTGTAAAAAAAAAAAACAGGCAAAATTTTATAGCTAATTACATCGAATCCTGTCATAGTAACCACTTTCACAGATGACCATTTATGAAAGGAATAGTATTTTATTATTTTAACAATAGCAGATCACCGCGGCCACTTCCTCAAAAGATCAAAATCGTCTGGAATCATCGTTAGTAATCTTATAAGGTTTCTCCTTCAATCTCTTGACTTTCTTTGTGAGCATACGCTGTGAAACCCTATGTGGAGGACAGTGAGCAAATCTAGGCTATGTCCTTTAGTGTTGAAGAACTACAAAGTCAGAAGGAGGGTTTAAAGGACCCTTTAATTCAAATAATTACAACTCTCGGACTTGAGAGTAAGCCACTACTTGGGCTGAACTAAAATAATATGAAATAAAGTGTGTTAACAAATTCAAATACCTAACTTAGCTTAAGTAGGACGGCGAGGGAAGCTTAACTCTTAGTGAAATGCAATTATACGAATTTCACTAGCAAACACTGGTAATTGCAAATGCCTATGAAGGCGAACTTTTAGTAGACAGAGGAAATCTTTGCGCGCACAGCCTTACGGCGATAAATCCAAGGCTCTGTTTTTCCCCTCGTTAACTCCTGCCTTTTAAACTGCTAACAGATATCTCCGATTTGCATAAATATCTCGCTCGCGCTAAATTTGGGCAGCAACTGAAACTTTGAGATATCGATAGGAGAGTTCAAACTAAAAATAATTTTGTTAATTAAAATAATGAATGCTACAATCTTAGATAGGTTTTAGTGCATTCTTAAGGCAAATTCATATTATTTCTGTTCTAAAGAGTCTACTCGTGCATTGACTAAAGGTATGGTAAGAAAAAAAATAGAGATAGACGAAATGAAATTTAATTAATCTAAGAAGTAACTACTAAATGTGATACACATCCTGGAGGAGGATGTGTCGTTACTACACTCACGTTTGTGAAAATTGCAACACCAAGAAGGAATCGTCATAATTGAATGCAATTTAATACACAGTTGAGTGGTAGTGGTACAAATAAATGATTAAATGTTCAAAGCAAACAAACAAGAACAAGAGATCAGAATCAGTATTTTGTGTGGCCACCACGCGCCGCAATAAGTGCTGCTACACGACGTGGCATGGAGTCAAACAAAGTTTGAATGTCTGACTGAGGAAGAGCATTCCATATCGTTTGTACGCGTACCCAAAGTTCGTCTGCAGACGCAACAGGACGAGGATCACGAGCAAGACGCCGACCAATGACATCCCACACATGTTCAATTGGCGACATATCCGGGGAACACGCAGGCCAAGGAAGAAGCTGTACCTGCTGCGCTGCAAAGAAGGATTTAACAATCCGAGCAGTATGAGGGCGGGCATTGTCCTGTTGAAATACAGCGCCTGGCAAGCTTTGAAGGAAGGGAACAGCTTCGGGCTGTAGAACTTCACGGATATACCGGTTGCTGTTCAGATTGCCCACAATTCGTAGCAATTGAGATCGTCTATGATATGCTATGGCGCCCCAGACCATAACTCCGGGTGTTCGTCCACTGTGGCGTTCGATAATGCACTCCGGAAGGTGGCGTTCACCGGCATAGCGTCTGACACGAATGCGGCCATCATGGTACCACAAATTAAAGCGGGATTCGTCAGAAAACACGACATGCTGCCAATCAGCACGCCAGTCTCTATGCTGATTGGCCCATTGTAGCCGCAGGCGGCGATGGTCGTGCGTTAGGGGGATCCTGTATAAAGGAGTCCGTGCGCGCAGTCCACACTGCAGCAGACGTCTACGAATTGATGAAGCACACAATGAAACACCTGTAGCTATTGACCACAGTGCTGCCAATTGTCTAGAGGAAGCTGTACGGTCCGTCCGCGCCATGCGGACCAGGTGTCTATCATCGCGAGCTGACGTCACATTTCGGGGTCCACTCCCGGATTTCCGAGTTGTCCGACACTCGTCCGTCCACTGCTTCCAAACGCGCATCACTGTGCTGCTGTTACGCTGCACACGAGAGGCTACTGCACGATACGACAATCCAGCTTCACGAAGGCCGATGATTCTCCCTCGTTCAAACTCTGTAAGTTGTTCAAATCTCGCTCTCTTTCGTCGACGAGGCATAAGTACAGATTGAGTTAACGTTTACCACTAGCAGATAACCACCGATAACCATACACGCCTCGCTACAGCCGTCTATTTATTCGGATCCATCAGCCGTTCAGAGGGCGCTGCTCAGCATACGCATGCGCTACGGATTTGCAATTCTAATCATTTGCATATCATGCGCTACTTTGCATTTCCTGAAAATTTCAGCTCACTCGCGTAAGTCCTTCATGGTGTTGCAATTTTCACAAACGTGAGTGTATAATAATAGAATTAATGAAATCTGCCTTTAGAATGAAATAGTGATACTGAGTTACCGGCAAAGTATGAAATGTCGACATTCTGTAGAACGCTTAGACACTGTATACAGGGTGTCCCAAAACGACCGCATAAACCCTGCACAGCTAGATTCCTCGTTGGGAGTACATAAAAACTGCCCAAAGAAGCGTTCCTCTACGATCCATAGTTTACGAGAAAAATACGAAAAACAAAATATGACGTCACTGCCGGTGCAAGAAAAAAACACTTTATTGGACATATCAACAACAGTATTGGCATATCTTTTCAGACGATAATATTTAAAACGTTCGACGCGCATATCTGGAACTGATGTATCGAGACGTAGTGACAACACCAATGGACTTAGTTGCTCGTCTGCATGCTGCTTGTACTTCGGTTGACCCCGCGATGCTGCAACGTCTGATGACAGCCATTCCACGGCGTGCTCAAGCCTGCCTCTTCATGCACGGCGGACACTTTGAACATCTGCTTTAAATTGTGCATATACTGCTGTTGATATGTCGAATAAAGTGTTTTTTCTTGCACCGGCAGTGACGTCATACTTTGTTTTTCGTATTTTTCTCGTAAACTATGGATCGTACAGGAACACTTCTTTGGGCAGTTTTATGTACTCCCAATGAGGAATCTAGTTGTGCAGAGTTTATGCGGTCATTTTGGGACACCCTGTATAATGCCGAACGATGTTAGGCAAAGTGGGAAATATGAGAATTATTACATATTTTCCCTAGATATTTTATATAATACCTAGGCATTCTATAGAATCACAAATGCTCATTAGACAAAGTATGAAAAAAAAGTTTCTGGTAAGGCGTTGTATGAAAAAAGTATGTAATGTATTTTCCCTAGGCATTTTATATAATACCTAGGCATTCTATAGAATCACAAATGCTCTTTAAACAAAGTATGAAAAAAAGGTTATGGTAAGGTTTAAAAGAGGTTTCATTCCTCCAAAATACAAATGTTATTTTGAAAAA
>KK120709.1:19070-32437 GCA_000611955.2 Stegodyphus mimosarum | reverse complement strand
AGAGTGTCATTAAAAAATGTTATACCTAAAAAAATAGTGAAATGTTATTGATACAACATAATACGTACGTATTTTCTATCTGGCTGAGACTGAGAATCAGCAAGATCTACCTGAAAACGGAAATTAAATTCAGAAACAGTCAAACAGTTTCGCAAAAATGTCCTTTTTAATACCTTTTTTTATTCTGACAGGACTCACAAAGGTGGTTTTACAGTTCAATAGCATTACGTGTAACATTTTTGTATTTGGTTGTTTCAACACTGTCACGTCCAGTACTCAAATGAGTTTTCATAAAGTACGGGAAATAACACAGCGTCCGTTACATAATACTGTATAGTACTGACACTTTCTTTATCCGGATAAATGAATGTTATTTTCTTTTCCACAGACATCACATCCTAGCGATTCAGCAGCCAGTACTCCCTCGGTTCCTCTGTAGAGACATTAGGATTTTTTTTTAAAGCAAGTGAAATGAAAAATGAGCAACGCCTTCGCCGGGAATCGAACCACGGACCTCTAGGTTACGCGTCGAGCGTGCTGATCACTACACCACGAAGGCATGCGAAGAAGGTGGGAGAAATACCGTATATACTCTCCCTTTTAAAGGGGACTGGGATTTGGGGGATCCAATTGCCAAATCTCGGTGGTGGAGACTCATCATCCGCCACCTTTTTAGCCAGTGTAGACTCATTAGGTTTTTTGAAGAAGGAAATCGAAGAAATAAGCAACCCCTTCGCCGGGAATAGAACCACGGACCTCTCGGTTACGCGTCGAGCGGGCTGACTACTACACTACGAAGGCATGCGAAGAAGACGAGAGAAATACCTTATACCTTCTTAGTAGTTATTTTGGCTTTTTTACATTATGTGTTAACTTCCGGTAATTAGTTTGGTTCTTCGAACAGAATCGGGAATGTATTTCATACTTTGCCGGTTTGTTATTTGACATTCTATAGAATGCCTAGGAAATGTGTGTAATATGAGTCTTTCATACATTGCCGGCTAGTTTTAGGCATTATAATGCCGGATTAAACTTTGCCGGTAACATATATATACAGAATGATTAGCTACCAGACCGACAAACTTGCATGGTGTGCAGAAGATACAAAGACAGAATCACAAGGTCGCAAATGCCGTCGTTGCGACCTATGGTGCAAAAAAGCAGAGAAAAAGAACAGACCAGCCAGGCCAGCCGAAGCGACCAGCCATTTGCGTGCCGTTCACGTCCCACTATAAGAGAGACCGTTTGCAGTGGGCACGACAACATGTCCACTGGACGCCTGATCAATGGAGGGCTGTCCTCTTTACGGATGAATCAAGGTTTAGTCTAGAAAGCTTTATTTGATATGAAGAGATCCTGGAATCCGTTATCATCCGTCAAACATTCGTGAAAGAGATGCATATGGAAGAGGCAGTGTCTGTGTCTGGGGTGGCATCTCTTTGGGTGGACTCACAGACCTCCATGTTTTCCCAAGGGGAACCGTAAATGCTCAGGTTTATAGAGATGGCATCCTTGATGTTTATGTGCGCCCATATGCCGGGGCAATAGATGATGCTTCCCTGTTACAGGACGACAAAGCAAGACCACACAGGGCTCGCATCGTAGACGATTATCTTCAACAAGAAGCAATTATGCGCAGGGAGTGACCGGCTCGATCCCCGGACTTGAATCCTATCGAGCACGTTTGGGATGCTTTAGGGAGACGTCTAGCTGCTCTCAATCCGTCCCCTCAGACCCTTGCCGCGCTTGCAACTGCTTTGCAAGAGCAATGGCTCTCGCTTCCTATAGAACTGATAGACCGCATAATTGAAAACATCACACATCGCTGTATGTGCTGTATTGCTTCTAGAGGCGATCATATTTCATATTGAAGGTACTTTTCTTATTGCAAACTGACACCTTTGATTTGTTCATTTTATACATGGGCTAATCTCTATACTACCATAATTGTCTCGCAATTTCTTTTTATGTTATTTGATACCTTACTGTATGTTGAATATTGTGGGTAAGTTTCATGAAATTCTAAATGTTACTTTTTCAGTAATCGTGATTTTTGTGATTTTTCGTTAATTTATGATAACCAGTGTATTATTAACTCTTTCCAACTATAAATTCACCATGAAAAAGTAAATGGTACCCGCGGGTCAATTGATATTGTAGAATGTGCTCTTAGGGACAAAACGGTTGGGGACTCCTGGTTTATATTGAAATTGAGTTCAGCAGTAAAGTAACTGTCGAAGAAATAGGCTTCTTTTATTTCGAGGCTATTTTCGAAATGGACAATTTCTCGAAGTAGATTTAGTTAACTTAAATTTTCTCTTAATGAAGTCTGAAATAAATAGCTGAATTTGAAAGAAGCAATTGTCAAAAAGTCAACATTTAAAGATATCAGGACTTAGTGTTCTGTGCATGCTCTTTGCAGACATAGTAAATTCTGTGATAGGTTCTTATCCTTACGTTCTAAGTCCTGAACTGGAACAGAGAGCGGAAGGTACGCTATGTTCTGATGTAACTGCTGGGCTGGAGAATAACTGCACGTGAAGGGATTTGAAATCTTCTTTTATTCAATCACTATTAAATACAAACCTCCCAATTCGGGAGAGATACAGAACGTAACAGACCACACTTTGGTCGAACTTAACAATCAAATAAATTTAAATAAATTAAAATATAACTTAAATTAAACTTTGCTTCGCAGAGCAATTCGCGGAAGTTGGCCTCTATCTAAAAGGGTGCGTAGCAAGGTATACTAAATACTACCGCACTTTAATTTATTTTACAATGCAATCACGTAGTAAGCACTATGGCTTATAAATTTAAACTGCTAGCTGGTCAGGCGAACGTTGAGCAGCGTGACCGTGATCTGAGGCAAAGCTCTCACACACCGAGAGGTTTCTACCTCTGGCTTAAATAGTGCTTGGCTGAACTTCAAAAATTAGCATAAGCTAAAAACGCGCGCTTCTTCTGACAGGAAGTTGAAGCAGAGAGGAGATAGAAAAGATTTAAATTAAAATAAACTTGGTTAGTTTAACTAAAACCTTACATACTTCCCGCCAGAATTGCGATAGTTAAACTACTTTGGTCCAAACGGACCATGTTGAAAACTAGCAATTCTAAATAGTCGAAAATTTCACTGTTCTAAACTTAGGCCAACTCTTACAAGGCAATATATGTTTGTGTAAAATACAGACGAAATTTTCTGGAACAACAATCTTCAACATTTTTTTTTTCAAGTCTTATTCTTCAAACAGTCTTACTCCTTCCAGCAAAATCTGGAAGGAAAACAACTTTAGTATGACATAATAACAGAATAATTCTAAGTGGTACAAATCCTTATTTTTTTTTCCTGTGTAATTTTGCACACACACATTATCATTCAAGCACAATTAAATTCTTCCCCGGTATGCCCTCTCACCGGTGTTGGATGTAAAGCAAACCGCCATTGCGGGTTTTTATGTGTTCGGGGGTGTTCAACTCTTCCACCTACAATCGACTAACATTAGTTAGAACTTGACATACGAGACCTGAAAAAAACGCCCTATAACCAGCTAATCCTAAGGTTCTCACTAGCTTTATGTCTAACACTTTAAGTGTATTTGGTGGAGAGCCTAATTAACACTTGCATTCTAAAATAGTGAATCTTTAACTTTTCATGCATACAAATTCGCAGTTTGCACACAACATTCACATTAATATTGCACTTAACGTGCATTGCTAGCATAATATTATTTGTTACATTTCATAACACATTAACAATTTCACAGCAATCCTGAAATGCAAATAGAAGTTAAATTTCTAAGCTTACAGAAATATAGGTTAAATTTCTAAGCTTACAGCAAGTGCTTCCTATTCCTTTCTCAAGGTACTTTCTTGAAATATCAAATTACATTGAATTAATAGTCTACAGACTAAATCGTGTTTTTCAATTTTCCGAATTTTCATTCTAGACATTTTACAAGTCTTTAGACAAAGCGTCGTACAAAATCATTTAGTTAACATATTCTTTTCAGCAATTCATTGCTTTTACAGAATTAATCTATTTACAAAATTAAGTAATTTTAAATCTTTAAGAATTACAATTTCTTTTAACAAAACATTTTACTTTCCATATGAGAACTTATCGCTCACTTGGCGTAAAAGTCAACCTCGCTTGAGGTAAAATCAGTCCTGCAACTTGCAGTATACTCAAAAATTAACTAAACTTTTGAATACGAAATTGTACTTATCTTATTATGATCGTCCATCCTTTTCTTGGCCCAATCTTTAAAACTTGAGTAAGTTGTGGCCTGGTTCAGTTTCCTCGTTTTTCGTTGTTCTTTCGGAGCCTGCTCGTCTCTTTTTCTTTTGAAATTCCGTCGTTGTATCCTCGGCAATTTCCTTTGTAGAGGAGGTTGCTCCGCTGGACGTTTGGTGGACTGGGCCCTTCTCTCCTGGGCCCTTGCTCGTTGCTTGTCCTGGTTCCTGCTGTATTCGGGAAGTTGATTCTCAGGCTGCAATCGACGTTTCTTGCTTCTCAGGCACCTGTCCGATGATTCCACAGTTCTTTTGGATACATTGGGCTTCCCTTGCCCATTCTGCTTTCTTCTCTTGGTGCGCTCGTAATTCCGTTCGTAGATTTGTTCACCTGCATCGTGAGACTTTCTTTTGAAACCACCTTTTTGGTTCTTATTTCTTTGTTGGGGGGGAGCTTTCTTCTTCTGACATTTCGATGCCGTTGTAGCTGGTTCCTGCTGTTTTTGCTGACGTATATCTTCCTGGCTAGTCGATTGCCTCGGATCCTGAAACGAATCTTTAAATACAGCCATTTTGCTGCGATTATAGAACGGTTTTATTTGGTCCACATTCGCTTTGAGCGTTTGACCATCATTTCTTTTTAATATAACCACTGCCCCCGTAATTTGTTCAATTGTGAACGGGCCTTCAAAACGCGGAAAAAATTTCCCCACCTTTTCCTCTGGGGCATTTGACAAGTTGTGTTTAATCTTCAACACTTCATCTCCCACATTGTACTTGACCTCTCTTCTTTTTAGGTCATAGTACAATTTCTGTTTTCTTTGGGCCATTTCTATATTTTCCGTCGCTTCCCGTATTAACTTTTGTATATCACTCATTTTAAATTCTTCTGCCCTTTCCTGTACAAAGAACAGTTTATCTAGGGGGGTCAAGATCTTTCTTCCTAAGAAGAGTTCAGCGGGTGTTTTTTGTGTAGTATCGTGTTTGGCGGTCCTAAGGGCAAATGCAAATTCATTTATATGGCTATCCCAGGTAGAGTGATAGTTTTTCACATAACTACGAATTATTTTCACTACATTTCTATTCACCCGTTCCGCTATGTTTGACTGCGGACGATACGGGACCATCTTTAGATGACGTATGCCCAGTTTTGCACACATTTCCTCAAACATTTTACTAACAAACTGAGGACCATTGTCTGAAATAACTTTTAGGGGCGCCCCGTATTTTAAAATATACTTATTTAGAATTGAATCTACTACAATTTTTGCAGACGCGCGTTTTAACGGAATTAACTCTAACCATTTGCTAAAATGATCCACTATAACTAAAAGATATCGGCTTTTATTAACTTTACTTCGAGGGTAAGGTCCAAGTAAATCGATGCCTATTATTTGATTTGGGAATTCTGATTTAATACTATTTAGGAACCCGGCCGGGCGGAAATTAACATAATTATTTAATTGACATGTTGGGCACGACTGGACATACGCCCTAGTAAACTTTTGCAGTTCTGGAAAGAAAACTGCCTCGCGAACTCTCTGAACAGTTTTTCTTATACCTAAATGAGCCGAAATGGCACAATCATGCAACTCTTCTAATACATTCAACCTCATGCTAGCTGGGATAACCGGTCTATATTCATGATTCTCATTAGTAGCTTTCGTATAGAATAACAGTCCGTCAATTAATTCGTAATTTTCGGCCCTATTTCTTATCGGCACAATATCCGGATGATTGAAATTCTCAGGGTCGGCCAAATAATTGTATATATTTTTGAACTCCGGATCTTTTTTGAGTTCGGCTATTACTGTTTCACGAGAATCTAATACTTTGGATGTTAACATGGCTATCTTAATTACACTTCCATTTTCATCTAAGTTAATTCTGCTTAAAGCATCTGCCACAACATTTTCTTTTCCCGGCGTATGTTTAATTATTAGGTTATATTCCTGTAATTTGAGAGCCCACCTTATTAATCTGGGTGATAAATTTTTTCCAGAATAGAGTCTAGTGACCGCCGCGTGGTCGGTATATACAGTTACTGGAGAACTTCCAAAGAACACACGAAATTTCTGTACTGATGCTAACACTGCGAGAGTTTCTCTCTCTGTTGCGGAATAGTTTCTTTGGGTTTCATTTAATGTTCGGCTGAAAAAAGCCACGGGCTGACCATTTTGGGAAAGCACTGCACCAATCGCGAAATCTGAAGCGTCCGCTGAAATCTCTAATCCCTTATCCCCTTCTGGAAATTTTAAGACGGGAGCTTGAGTCAATGCGTCTTTCAATTTTTGAAACGCCAAGTTGGCTTCTGCTGACCACGAAAACCTAGCTTTTTTTCTTTTCAACTTTAGCAGTGGCTCAGCTATTTTTGCAAAGTCTTTAATGAAAGCCCGGTAATATGAACACATCCCGAGAAACGACGATAATTTCTTCGCTGTTTTAGGAACAGGATAATTTCTAATGGCTACTATTTTTGACTGATCCGTTTCGATTCCCTTTTGGGAAATTTTAAATCCTAAATAACGTAACTCTTTTGCGGCAAATTTACATTTAGACGCATTTATCTTTAAACCAGCTTCGTTTAACAATGAAAATACTTTTCTTAAATCTTGTAAGTGTTGTTCTAGAGTACTACTCGTAATTATAATATCGTCTAAATATATGAAAGTGCTTTTACCAAGGACTGGTCTTAAGACGATGTCCATACATCTTTGGAACGTTGCCGGCGCGCCGGATAATCCGAACGGCATTCTAAGAAATGCGTACGTACCAGATTTCGTTATGAACGCGGTTTTGTGTACGTCCTCGGGTTTTACCCCAATCTGAAAATAGCCACTCGTGAGATCTAATGTAGTCATGTATTTTGTAGACGAAATATTTCGAATAATTTCTTCAATTATCGGCAACGGATATACAGGATATTTTGTAACTGAATTTAACTTGCGATAATCTATAGCAAAACGCCACCGCTTCGGGTGCGTAATCGGGTAATCATTATTTTTCTTACACAGGACAACGGGGCTAGCATAACTGCTAGAAATTGGCGTGATGATTTTATTCTTTAACATCTCTTTAATATGATGTTCAATTATTTCCTCTTTTGTCCTATCATATCTATATGGCTTTTGCCTAACTGGCTGAGCGTCCCCCGTGTCAATGTCGTGGTTCACCACCTGCGTAAAGCCTGGTACATCACTAAATAAATTCGCAAAGTGACTTACCAGACCTTGGATTTTCTCTTTTTCCTCTGCTTGTAAATGTTCCAAGTCCAGCTGCGGGGGCTTATCATTCTTCGCTTCAATTGGCTTCATATTTAATGTTAGTTCTCCCCCCTTGAAATCAATTTTTGCTTCTGCCAAACTAAAAAAGTCCACACCTAGAATAATACAAGTCTGCAGGTTACGCACAATATAAAACAGGATTCTTACCTGTTCGTTGTTGATACGCACGAACAATGGTACTTTTCCTAAACAGCTACATTTTTCTCCTTGGGCCGCTATGACATCCGTGTCTCTTGCACTAAAAATTCTGTAACGTCGAAAGTGCTTCTTAAAGAATCTTTCCGATACGAAGCTGCTTTGGGCTCCTGTATCCAAGAGGGCTGTCGCCGGTATGTTGTTGATTAGAACTTCAATCTTCGGCAAACTCAAATTCTTAACGACCACGGTGTTTAAATTGATTTTGGAAGGGTTTTGCGCTGCTTCGGACTTCTTCACCTTCCTCGAAGAAATCCCTCTTAGTTTAAATTCTTTTTCTTCTGGTTGCCCTCGGAATCTTTGCTTGTTCTTCTATTAAATTCCCTTCGTTCGCCGCTCGCTTTAGGAGACACATCTTTCTTCGGCCATTGCTTCGCCTTATTCCCGTAACTTTGATTTTGCTTTTGCTGCGGTCTTGGCGAACTCCACTGACTTCTTCGCTCAAATTGGCGTCGTCGTTCGTTGTCGGCTGTTCTTCGGCTTTCAAATTGTACCGCGAGCTCAAATAATCTGTCTAATGTTGTTGGATTTCTTAGTTCGATGAAATCTTGAACTTGGGGCAGTAGCCTAGGAAGTATAACTTGAATAATTTCAGGATCCGGGCGACTTCCATACAAAAGCTTGAAAACTTGAATTTTCCTCAAAATAAAATTAGACAAATCTTCTATTCTTTCTTGGTATCGGCTAAACAGTTCAGCTTCCAATCTGGCTCGATCTCGCACCACGGGAAATGCTTTCACTAGAGAATTCTTGAAATTTTCATACGTGTATGTGGGGCTTCCTGGTTCCCCCAAGAGATTCTTTCCGATGCACTTGAACCAACTTAGCGCTTGGCCCTTCAAAGCGCTGGTAGCAAGAGCGACTTTCTGAAATTCGTGGACTGGATATAGCATGAAGTGGGAGTCTAGCTTTTCCAGGAAATTGATTACGGCTGTCTTGCCGTCAAAACTTGCCGCTGGCTTCATGGCTGCTCGCATGGTTTGTACGATGTAGCCGAATCCTTCTATGCCAGGAGGTGCTATCTCAGGATTCTGGACAGGTACAGCAGGTGTCTCAGGTTCGTCTTCTTGTTGTTGAGGCCATCCTCTTCTTTCTGTGCGGGCGCCACTATCAGGACTTAGCATTCTGTGTGTATTCTTTGAGAACATGGTAAATTCTGTAAAGGGTTCTTATCCTTACATTCTAAGTCCTGAACTGGAACAGGGAGCGGAAGGTACGCTATGTTCTGATGTAACTGCTGGGCTGGAGAATAACTGCACGTGAAGGGATTTGAAATCCTCTTTTATTCAATCACTATTAAATACAAAACTTCCCAACTCGAAAGAGATACAGAACGTAAAAGACCGCACTTTGGTCAACTTAACAATCAAATAAATTTAAATAAATTAAAAATAGAACTTAAATTAAACGTTGCTTCGCAGAGCAATTCGCGGAAGTTGGCCTCTACCGAAAAGGGTGCGTAGCAAGATATACCAAATACTACCGCACTTTAATTTATTTTACAATGCAATCACGTAGTAAGCACTATGGCTTATAAATTTAAACTGCTAGCTGGTCAGGCGAACGTTGAGCAGCGTGACCGTGATCTGAGGCAAAGCTCTCACATACCGAGAGGTTTCTACATCTGGCTTAAATAGTGCTTGGCTGAACTTCAAAAATTAGCATAAGCTAAAAACGCGCGCTTCTTCTGACAGGAAGTTGAAGCAGAGAGGAGATAGAAAAGATTTAAATTAAAATAAACTTGGTTAGTTTAACTAAAACCTTACAAAGAAAGTAATAAAAATCGCTTTTACTGGTCATTTCCTAAATTATTTAAGAATACAAAACATACATAATTAATCAATTGTGCCTAAAATTTAATTGAGTTTGGTTGAGGTAGGCTTGGCGGAACATTTATGAGTTATGCAATTTTCACAATCCAACATGCTAATATTGTTTATTATTTTAAGTCTTTGGGATTCAAACTGCATAAAATGCTAATCTTTATCAGATTGACTGGCTGATAAACTGAGATGGGTTTCCTGTAGTTGTTGAGGTAAGGTTGATGAAATACTTAGGACTTGCTCAACTGCTCCGTTTCCAGACTTAAATATGCTAATACTGTTTATTACGTTTTGGAATTATTATTGTATATTGAGGAATATTTCTGGATTGCATATTCTGAAATATATATTCTTTGTTGAGGAATTAAAATTGATAGTCGTTTTAAAAGTTTTTACGTTATTATACCATAGCACGTCGTGCTGTTATCCTTTTAACGCGACTTTACTCGATATCGCTGATTTCTATTTCGTAATTAGCAGTGTTGTTGTGTTTTTCCGGGAAATCATATTTTTTTCAATCGAAAGTTATTTTATCAACGACTAATATCAAAAAGGATATTATTGCACTTTTGACTGTATAAGAAATTACAGTTTGAAAAGTGCCCACGCCTAATACTAATTTTAAACTCAGCATCAGAAAATTCGGGCTTGGGAAACAGAAATTTGGAATTAATGAATGGCATCTTTGTTACTGTCATTAGATCGATTCACTGTGTTTTTTTCAACAAGGCTACCTGTACTGTAAACTGATTGGAAGGAGACATCAAAATATCCAAGAAGATGGCCTAAATTGAAACTTTACAAGGGTGATTTTATTTCAAGCCACGAAATCTTGATATCTCACAAGGACATTTTACATTTTTCATGTCTCCTGCTAAAACAAAAAGTTTAATGTACTGTAGTTTCTGAAAAAAAAAAATGTCTTAAGTTAAACGCACTCGCTTTCGTAAAATTGCTCTTAAGCGTCATTTTGTTCATGATTCTGATTCATGTTTCAGCTGTATTTTTCCTCCAAGAATTTCTTCCGATTTGGTAACACTCGCCTGCAGTGTATCAGATGGCCTGACATGCGAAAAAATGCATTCGCGAGCAAAGCTCAAGGAAGAAGTAGAGGACATATAAGGTACTTCTCCCGCCTTGCTCATTTTTCACAACTCCTACTTCCAAATAAATAGGTAATGTCTCTATAGACATAATAGCGAAATGAACCAACAGGACGGCCCAAAAGACCCTGTGAACCAGCATCCCCTTAATCTGTATTAGTTATGAAGTTAGTTGAGGGTGTGCTGAATAGGTCATGCGTATATATTTAGCGTCACTTGGACATGTGGAAAGACTATAAAGCACGGGGGTAGTGTACGTTCAACATTTTGGTGGAAAATATCCTACTCACGTATCGGTGGGCATTAAGGCGAATTGCTTTTGCAATATCACGTACACTGCAGAGAGTCCCGTCTGTCTACGGGTCAGACAGTATCTGTCTTTAAGGTCGAAACCCTGGGAAGATGGAAGAAGGTCAAAATATAATTAGTACCGTCTCTGATTTCGGGATCGCGTATAACATCATGTCACGAGTTATATGCTATTTTGAATGACAGAAGCAGCTACTCTAAAGGTTTACTACCGTCTTTTTCCGAAAATAAGACACTGTCTTACTTTCTTTTTTGGTCCAAAACACGCACTAGGGCTTATTTTCGGGGAAGGGCAAAAATAAAAGTATATTTATATATTTTTATTTTAATATTTATTTTACACAAAATACAGAAATTTAAATTTATTCAATTACAGTCATGTCATCTTCTTCTGGAACATCGTCATAAATAAAATTCTGAATTATATTCTGATTTTCTTCCAAATCCATTTCCTGTTGAATCATTGGTCCGAATCTCTCATATCTTGCGATATAGCTATCGTTAAATGAATACTTCTTGTCTAAGTAGCCTGTTCGTAGTGCATTGGAAACATCACTATCAGTTATTTTGTCCCATGAATTTTTTACCAAATTCACAACTTCTTGTAAGCCTGGTTTTACAAAATTACCTCGATGATTTCTCACCATTCTGTTTTCAATATATTCATTGATTTCCAACCGCAAATGATCCTTGAATGGCTTGTTTATTGCAATGTCAAGTGTCTGGAGGTAACCAGCCATTCCTGCCGGAATCATTATTTGATCAATCTTCCTCTCAACAAGAAAGTTTTTCATGTCTTTAGCGCGGTGAGTACTGGCTAAATCCCAAACTAGTAAACCTCTATTCTGACCCCTCAACAGTGGTGGCAACATAAAATCAACCCTTTTTCTTATAACTGCTTGGGTGCACCAGGCTTTTTCACTTTCAATGACATAAATTCCTGAAACACGTTGAATCTGGTCTTTTAAAAATGGCGATACTTTCTTGCCATCTAGACGAATTGCCAAAATACTGGTAACACGTGCACTATCGTAACCGGTAGAAGGAACGTAAATTGACGAAGAAGCCTTGTGGTGAACTGTCGTTTGAGCTCCTTGGCCTAGGAATACCGCGGTCTCATCCATAGCAATCGTGTTGGAGAGTTGGTATTTCGGAAAATCGATGCCATCAACAAAAAACTTAAACGCAAGTACACGCTTAACAACTTCATTGTCTTCCAGCTTAAACAATGTTGTTGATCTTCTTAGAAGCAGTTCATATCGTTTAAGGAGTCCAACCAGTGTGACGATGCTTTAATTTCTTCTGTGGATATATCAAATTCATTTGTTGTTTCAAGGGCAAATTTTTGAACATCAGCCCTGCGCGCAACCAAAGCCATTGCTCTCCTGCCTGCAATACGTTCCCAGGTGCAATCTTCCAACTCAGAAAATAACGACTGCCGACCTGATCCAACTCTGCGTTTTTTCTCATTTCCTTGGTCCACCAGTTGACACAGGTAATCGTAGTCTGCACGCTATTTACGAACCATACGGAGATCCAGCATCTTCTCTTTATAGAATGCTACAAGATTTACACCCCTGGAGTCTTCCACGATTCCCTTTTTGTACTTGACGGAATAGCTCTTTCGTTTTGTACTCATTTTAACTGGGGTTAAAAATTATTCACTTTATGTTTTTAAATAAAATTACGTATGAGGAAATAATCAGACTTACAAGACTGAAATGAATGAACGTTGCATACCTGCACTGTCGCTCAATGTAGACTGCTGCCTTATGTTGTATTTTTAAGATAAATTCCAAGAATTAATTTGAAACGAACTGTAGAGGTAAACAATTCATTTCTCGGAATATTTTGTTTCAAACATTTCATTGAAGTACGAGTATTAGGAAAGCTAAACATATTATTACTTAGACTTAATAAATCAACAGCCTTTTATAACGAAATCTTTTTGTCACATTATTTTAACTAGGGATTATTTTCGGAGGATGTCTTATTTTACAAAAAGTTCCGAAAATCACGATAGGGCTTATTTTCGGAGGATGTCTTATTTTCAGAAAAAGACGGTAGTAGTCTTTCACAAGTAATGACGCGACAAAATGCAAATATCTGTCTTTACAAATGCAGGTAGAAGCTAGGTCAGCATCTGTGTAGTGCAGCAGGTGATTGAAGCAATACTGAACCTAGCTAACTGTTAAACTTTCGTCACAATTTTGAACCCACAAGTAGGTGGTACAAGCGTCTACTACTCCTCTGTCCCTACCACCAACCTCTGGACTTCCTGTTGGACGGGCATTTTAAGTGTTCCCTTCCCGTACAGACGCTATACGCTTAAAATCATCCACGCCTTTCCGGTATTCGATCCCATGTCTATCGATACGGCAGTCATCGTCATTAATTATTATACCGCCTGGTCGGCATAG
>KK120709.1:6682-19022 GCA_000611955.2 Stegodyphus mimosarum | reverse complement strand
GTAGGAGAAATCAGATCCTCTCCCTGTGTCCTTCATCAAAATTGGGGCGCAGTTTAATGGCTAGTGCGATGGGACCTATACTACCAATAGTGAATAATGGCCCCACTTATCCCTGCACCTGTTATCAATAAATCGTATTTTGTTCAGTTTTTATGTACTGCTTCTTCATTTTTCATGTTCCCTTCCCACTAGCATATGGCGATAGCGTTTCCGAACCTCATCGAAAGATATGATTTTTATTCGTCTTTGCGCAACTTGTGCTTTCCAGATGTTTATAGAAACACCCCGGATAAACAAACCCTACTGCTGGCTAAAATAACAATAACCAGCGCCGAATTCAGGAGCATGCTTTTCACGATCAGCTGGAGAGCGGTTGATTTTGAGGTTTTATTCTGCACTCGGTATACTGGCGGTAATCCGTAAAGCTAGTCTTAGTGGCAAAAGGAAATAAGTTGTTTTCCTGATGCTGATGTAATACATTCCTGTTCAAAAAATAAGCAACATAAACAAAACACGAAATGAAACAAAAACTTTTTAACGGGTATCCGTGAAATTGATCCAAGAGGTTGATGTGGTATTACTAGACCACATAACAAAGACATACAAAAACACATGTATTACGATCACCACATCACGAAAGACCAAATGGGTTGAAGAATGTGAAACGAAAACACCACGCATAGGGACATAATACACTCTAGCTGAAAGGCGAGCTAGAAATAGTGTCGTTGATAGCTTGTTGTGGCAGTAACGCCCATTTATGTAATAAATTTTGTCGGAGCTCATGGAGGATGCCTGTAGGCACATTGCGGCCTCCTATCCGTCCTCCCAACATGTCCAACACATGCTTTTTGGGATTCAGGTTCCATGATCCAGCAGGCCACGGTAAGTGTGGATTGGTTTCACTCTCTGGCGCACCACTCGAGCTCTATGCGGGCATTATTGTCCATAAATATCGCGTCAGTACCCATTGCAGCGAAGAAAGTACGCACAAAAGGATGTAGCATTTAGTGAATCGGACGGCAGTGACGGAACTACCAGGAATCACGTAGACTGCTCGTTGTTCTTCCAGCCCATATAAGTAAGCCTTCTCTGAAATAGTCTCTTTCGACGATGTTTGGCTTCTAGTAGCGTGTCCCTGACGCTTGCTATATCATTGCACTTCGGGAATCATTCTGGATGTCGAGACTCATCCGTAAAGAGTATATGTCCTCACTGCTCTGGTGTCCGATTGCGATGTTCACAGATCAATTAAACCGCGCTCTGGTATGCGATATGGACACACATCATAGATCGCCGGGTGTACAATCTATTTTTATGCAGTCGACGCGGGATATGGACAGCAACAGAGAGATGCTACGCTAACTGTCGTGCTGTTAGTGTCTGCGGCTTCTTGCTCCGGCGTACAGACCCACGTCTTCTGCAGCGGTTTTGATCCCTTTGGTAACGATTCCACAGCCTGTTGATGATATTACTATGCACATTCAGCTCTCTCGCCTCTTTCCTCAGCTTGCGACATCCCGACAGGATTGTTAGATTATTTGAATACGAATTATTTGACTATGACAAAGCCACAAAGGCTATCTTCTAAAGGAGAGGGATGCCTTCATGAAGGATTTTTTTAGGGAAAAGAGCTCATATTTGTGTTACACATGAGAAAAACCGCGAAAACCAACCATGCAGCCAGCCCGTTTGCCCGAAACCAAACCAGGTCGAATTACCAGTATTTAGGAATCTTAACCACTGGGCCACTAGTGGAGCCTTCGGGGCCGGTGGAAGATGGCCTGCAAAGCTGATGAGCACCACCAAAAAAAGGGGTATCGACAGTGCAAAGTGATATTAGTTTTTATTTCTAATTATGGACACATAAAAATAATGGAAAAATTAAAACACAAAATTTGCAATGATATAAATTCAGCATAAATATTTTCGCAATGAAACTTAGCTTTGCTTCTCATCAAGTGTAGTTAAGAGTCAAATATTAAAACATACCAATACTACTCTGAGATTGTGTACCATGCTGCACTCGACTTCTGTGGCAAATCTTTGTTAGCTGATTGCAAATGCCGCATCAACCCATCTTTTTTTTTTAAAGTATTTCTGAATTATAATAAAAAAATTAAACAAAATCTGCGTTACGTAATATACATCGTAGCGCCCTCTAGCGGCTGTGTGCATCTCTAGCATCTGTGTATCTGCTCAACCTCCAGCAACTATCTGAGTTTTATCCTTTGTCCTATGCAACCCGTGCGTCGGAAATAAATTCCTAATAAACAAAATACAGTGCGCTGTTTTATAATTCTACACTAAGTGCGCAACCTCCGTACAATCTGAAAGGTTTCAGATTTTAAATTACGTCCAAAGGAGCTTTTTTTTTTTTTTTTTTTTAAACATTTTGTTTGTTTTTTTTATTTATTAAATATCATATTCTTCGCACTTAAACCATAAAATTGAGTTCAAAAGCAATGTCTTAAAACAATTTTAAACTGAGCGTATCTTTAGAATTTCCGATACACAGGCGCTGTAGATAATTTTTTTTTTCTGCACAACGTTGCCATTGCTCTCTTTGAAATCCTTCAGTTTGTTAATCAAGAATTCGTTAAAGTTTTAAAAAATAAGAAATCTGTAATAAAACAAATACCAAACTTCAAATTTGGGCTTCCAGATGCCCATATTCGCAGTAGGATTACGTCATTCAAAATTGGATGGCTCTAGGTGCGGTTGGTTTATCACAATGCGAGAAACATGCATACATTTATGCACATTCTTCATTATTTAATTTCTTCAAATATAGTACAGGGCGAGATAATATTTGGTGGCAACAGTTTCAAAAGTGAAACGGGTATTCAGAGTGATTCAACGCAAAATCGCAAAACAATACTCCTTCAGGGACAAAGCCCTTTGGACTAAAAAGCGCTCAGAGCGTACCTGAAAAATTAACATATAATGTGTTAGTGATTACTGGTACAATTTTAATAAAGTATCTTAGATGCCATCTTCATTATGCCGTTATTTAAAATATGCATTTTTAAAAAAGTAAAATTTCATTTGCGTCTTATACAGTAAGACGTGGATTATTCATTTGAAAGGAAATAAATTTTTAAATGAGAATTATCGTTTCTTCTAACAAAAAAGATCTCTAAACTAAAAGTTCAGGTTTCTTTTCTTTCTTTCTTTCTTTCTCTTTTTTTTTAAAGACTTAATTCGGAAAAAATATCATTTAAAATTATTTGAAATTTGAATTATTAACATAATAGCACAAAATTTTATATTTATAATTAAACGTATATTTGAATTATTATTGAATTTCATATACTTACATTATTATTTTTGTATAGTTATATTTTGAATTATTAATATAATTCAAAATATTCCGAAATATAGATTTCTACAAAATTACCAAACGCAATTTTTCTGATAAAAATTTGGCAGTTTGAAGTTTTGTTAAATCCCAAAACAACGCTGTATCGCGAAATGTGATTATTTTATATATTTTATATATTTTATATATAACTGCTTGCATACATTATTTTATCCGTTAATATTTTTAATGTTACGTATTTCTAAATGATCAGAGTATTAATTTGCAATTTTTCTGCCTTATTTAGTTCATATTAACAAACGTAATATTTACTTGTTTTTCCTAAATTGTCGCAAAAGTCACTGTTGTTGTTGCTAATGCGCACTTGTCTGAGTCAGTCCAAGCCCGCGAAATTCCTCGTGGAAAGAAGCGCGAGTTTATGTCTGTCGTTGCCAACGCTCTTGAGCTCCTTACTGGAGACAGTGCGATTTAGCTCAGTTCCATCGCCCCCCCCCCAATTTTGATGGAGAGCATCCCAACCACCAACCACTCGAGAGGACTTTCGGCTCACCGCATATTTAGAGTGCCCCCATGCCGCACGGACACTACACATTTACAAACACCCATGCCTTCTCTGGGATTCTTTCGAAAGGGCAGTTAGCGAGGCTAACCACTATACTGTTTGGGCACATGCAAAAGTGACTAAAAGTCAGGAGTAAAACATGCCAAATGAATAGGTACAGGCAAATTAAGATTCCGCTTATATCTGTTCGTTTAATATTATACGTTTTAGCTCCGAGGCTTAGGAAGAAGTCGTTTATAAGGTATATCTCCTACATTCTTAGCGTGCCTTTGTGGTGTAATGGTCAGCACACTGAGCCGGTATTTCAGAGGTCCGTGGTTCGATCCCCGGCGAAGGAATTGCATATTTTTCCTGTCTTCTGCTTCTAAAAATCCTAATGACTCTACAGTGGCGCCCGAACTAAAAGGGTTGTGGATGATGACTCTCCAAACCCAGGATTTGGCGACTAGGTCCCCTAAAACCCTAGCCGCCCTTTAAAAAGGGGAGAATATAAGGTATATCTCCCACATTCTTAGCGTGCCTTCGTGGTGTAATGGTCAGCACACTGAGCCGGTATTTCAGAGGTCCGTGGTTCGATCCCTGGCGAAGGCATTGCATATTTTTCATCTCTCTTGTTCCAAAAAAATACCTAATATCTCTATAGTGGCGCCCGAACTAAAAGGGTTGTGGATGATGACTCTCCACACCCAGGACTTGGCGACTAGGTCCCTTAAAACCCTAGTCGCCCTTTAAAAAGGGGAGTATATAAGGTATATCTCCCACATTCTTAGCGTGCCTTCGTGGTGTAATGGTCAGCACACTGAGCCGGTATTTCAGAGGTCCGTGGTTCGATCCCCGGCGAAGGAATTGCATATTTTTCCTGTCTTCTGCTTCTAAAAATCCTAATGACTCTACAGTGGCGCCCGAACTAAAAGGGTTGTGGATGATGACTCTCCAAACCCAGGATTTGGCGACTAGGTCCCCTAAAACCTAGCCGCCCTTTAAAAAGGGGAGTATATAAGGTATATCTCCAACATTCTTAGCGTGCCTTCGTGGTGTAATGGTCAGCACACTGAGCCGGTATTTCAGAGGTCCGTGGTTCGATCCCCGGCGAAGGCATTGCATATTTTTCATCTCTCTTGTTCCAAAAAAATACCTAATATCTCTATAGTGGCGCTCGAACTAAAAGGGTTGTGGATGATGACTCTCCACACCCAGGACTTGGCGACTAGGTCCCTTAAAACCCTAGTCGCCCTTTAAAAAGGGGAGTATATAAGGTATATCTCCCACATTCTTAACCTGCCTTCGTGGTGTAATGGTCAGCACACTGAGCCGGTATTTCAGAGGTCCGTGGTTCGATCCCCGGCGAAGGAATTGCATATTTTTCATGTCTTCTGCTTCCAAAATTCCTAATGACTCTACAGTGGCGCCCGAACTAAAAGGGTTGTGGATGATGACTCTCCAAACCCAGGATTTGGCGACTAGGTCCCCTAAAACCCTAGTCGCCCTTTAAAAAGGGGAGTATATAAGGTATATCTCCCACATTCTTAGCGTGGCTTCGTGGTGTAATGGTCAGCACACTGGGCCGGTATTTCAGAGGTCCGTGGTTCGATTCCCGGCGAAGGAATTGCATATTTTTCCCCTCTCTTGCTTCTTAATAACCTAATGTCTCTACACGTTTTGAAGTTTTGTAAAATCATAAAATAGCTCTGCGTTACAGTTTATGATTTTAATCTACCTATCCACAGCATTTCAGTAGCTTGTTTTATCGTTATTATTTTTAGTTACGCAGATTAATATATATTTTCAAGACAAATTTTTAATTCAAAATTCAGAGCCCTTCCTTGTCAACTTATGCATGCATAACTCATTAACTTTTCTGAACATTTTGTGCTTTTTATTTCGCTCTCAATCGATGTTACATATAAAACGTTCATTATGATGAAAACAATGTATTGTGAAACTCATATGTTACTGATTTAAGCAGCTATATTTCTACAACACTTTGTTATATTTCGCAAGAAAATTTTGAGCGAGCATTGTTAGAATATATGGTCGAATTTAAAATATACTTCCCAACTGATGAACAACTTCACGATTTTCTGGAGATTTATAATGTAACACTCCTGTATAATGTATTACAGTAATACTTTATATAAATATATTGTCACATATAAATGTTCCCTATTTATTTACCTAATTTATCAAGATGGTTAGGTTAGGTTATCTGAATACGGCAAAGCACGCTTAGGGCTATCCACCTAAGGGGATGGAAGCCTTTGTGGAGGACCGTTTAAAGGAAAGTGGTTCGCATTCACGTTACCCATAGAGAAAATCAACCATGCAACTATTTGCCTGATGTTAACTGATTAAATCAAAGCCTCTCGAGTGTTATCTGCTTATAGGGAAGGATGCCATTTTGGAAGACTTTTTAAGGGAAACTGGCTCGTATGCACTTACAAATGGGGAATATCACGAAAAACAACCATGCAGGCAGCCCGTTCCCGGGATACGAATAAATGAAATGCGAAATAACGGAAGATCGTATTTTGCTTCTAAAGCTTTGGTAATTCTTTTGAAGCACATACACCCAAAATAACTCCATTTAAGAATTCTTCTTTTAACTCTATCTGATAAATGAACAGTTTATAATTTCACTTTTTTTTAAAAGTAATTTTGATTTTACTTGTTTATATTTCAGCCAGGGAATGACAATTTCTGAAACAAAATTTAAAAATTAACTTGCACGTTCGAGCGTCACAGAAATAGGCATTTAAATCTTGTATGTTTAGCAGATGAAAAGTATGCATATGCTAAATTAAATATTAATTAAAAAAATGTTCCTCAAATTGACAGATTTATTTTTTAAATATAATTTTATCCTTCCCCCCCCCAAAAAAAAATATCTCTTGAAGTACGCAAAGAAAATGAAAATGAAAAATTTCTTTCCCATTTTTGAATTCGCAAGCCGGCGCCATACTGCGCAGAGCCTACATTCCTAATTTTTACGCCTCCTAATGAAAAGGGCAGAGGGTAGTCCTGACTGATAGCTGATTTTTAACAAGCCGTAGAATAGGGTAGAGTCAATTCATTCTTAATGAAAATGCTATTAAACTTCCAAATGATTCTTGAGTAATTTATGACCGCCAAACGCCGTAAGAAGAACGCCGAAGATATACTCTTCGCCTAAATTTCTGTCCAGTACGTTTCTTTTCCCCCCCCTTTCTTTCTTTCTTTTCTTTCCGCGCACTATATTCATTATTAGTTTATTATTTCAAAGTTTGTTTACTTTTAATTTTCTTTCTTTTTTCTTTAATATAATTTTAATTTTATTATCGTTCTTATTATTTTTGAACTTAACCAGTGCTGAATCCATGCAGCTCGATAATAGTTCTTGAAAAAGGCCTATACATATCAAAAAAATTTTGATGGAAATCTGAAAGTGCACTTTGCTTCTAGTATTCCGCCAAATTGGCGATTTGGCGTTATTAATGTGTGGCAACATCCAAATGAGCCTCCAGTTATGATGTTTTGATTGTCAAACTCAGTGAGCGCGGTAGAAATTTGTGTTTGGTGCGAGAGATGTGATGCGCGCTAACGCTCTGAGTGGTGTTTTTTACAATTTTAGATAGATTTTATCATGATATCCGCGAGTCTTCGGTACGGTGACGATGAGGTGTTATGTTCGAAATTTCGTCAGGTGGCTAATTGTTGCATTTTTTATAGTTTGCTATACTTTGCTGATTATCCTGTGGCAGGTCGATGTTCCAAGAAATCAGGTGTCTCAGTGGTCAGAAACCCAAGATGGCGGCGCTGGTGGGGCTGTTCAAAAAACACGTGAATATTTTCAAGAAAGAGCTCCACGATCAATTGAAGATCGGAGCATCGAAGATCAAAACATACCACGAAAAATAAACTTTTTCGTTGTTAAGGACGCTTTGAGTCACAGCACAACTTTGAACGATCTGTTTTTAAGTGTCAAAACAACCAAAGTTTTCCATCAGAGTAGACTAAACATTATTTTACGAACTTGGTTTGTGCTAGCTAGAGATCAGGTGAGTACTTATGTAAGCATATATATATAAGCAACAGTTATTATATACATTTGAGCAAAATTTTTGCAGTATATCTTAACTGCTGTATATCGGAATTAAAAGATTATTTGTAAGGGCACTGATGCACATTTATAATGTATATCAGTACAATTAACATCATTGATATAATGTGGGTAAAATAACTGATGCATATCATAAATCTGCATCGGTTATTGCAGACATTTTTGTCCGATATCAGATAGAAATTATTCTGTTTATTTCTTAAAATTTTAATTGTAAAAGCTGGGATCATTTTTTTAAATGCCCTCCTTTTAAATAAATCAAATTCAAAATCAAAATTATGCAAAGTGTGTCTTAAAAATTTTTATCAACATTTGAAGTTTTTTATATTTATATACTGCATCTTAAATTTTTGTGTGCCATCTGTTTGTGCATTGAGCAATGAGTATTTATTTGCATTTGTTCATAAAGCATAAAATTTGTGTAGACCATCCATGTCAGTGTAATTAGTTGCAAATTACTTTGATTACTTTAGCTTAAGCATCATAGTACCAGTTATACATTTGCTGTTGCAGTTGGAGCTATCCTGGCATATTCCACAGTCTTTGAATCAAGGCTTTACCGTTAATGTTTGGAAGGATTTTGAGTATAGTTTAGCAAATTTTTTTTTTATATTATTGTTCTAGGTCATAAATTAAAGGAAATGAACTAGTAGTGCGTTATGTTCATGAGTAAAATTAATTACGGCAGTTTTTTTCTTTAGCAAATCAGTTAGGCAGATTTACAAACTAATTGTGGGTAAAATAATCTCAAGGTAATGGATGGTAACATGATGATATGTGCAGAATTGGCTTATTTAAAACATGCTTTAAGGTTGACATATAAAAGTAGCTTTGCAGGGCCTCAAAAAAAGCTCTTTAAGCCGATTTTGGGGCCATAAAAATTAGAAAATGGGAAATCTTTTATTTCATCATCATAAACACATGCATAAATATGCACTGAATATGAATGATGCATATACATGTAAATGTACACATGTGCTTATACGAGCATATAGTTTCTGATAAAATATACATTTAATGCTTATATTAATATATATGTTTGAAATTAATCAATTTCTTAACTTACTTTAATAACTTCGTACGAATGGAAGTATATTTCGCAAAGGAAACCTTTTTAATTAACAACGAACTTATTTATTTAGCATTCTAAAGATATCAATAAAAGAACATTCTGTGCATTGTCACGCTCAAAGCATAAGTAAAAACATCACTGTTGCCACAAAAAACTTACATTATAATAAACTTATTAAACTATTATGGATTAACTGAGTTTGTGCACGTTCCTTAACATCCTCCCACCTTGCAACATATTCTCTACTTGGTTCAGAGATTCAGTCGATGTGAAACTTTTACTTGTCTTCCGACCCTAGTGGTACCTGCATGTTGTAGTCGCGGATGTTTCTGTTCTATTAGGCGATGAACTAGTGTATGGTTCCCTGGCAATAGAATAGGACACTTAAAGTTTTCATCTTTGTCACTTAAAATTAATTTAGTTCTTACTCGAGTAAGTCCAAAGTCATCCTTAAATGCAAGCATCCCTTTCAAATTTTTACCATCAGTTTTACGAAAGTTTTCGGTTTGGATTAAATATAACAACCTTTTTTCTGCAAAACTCACTTCTGAGCTTAATTTCTTACATTTTTCATCTCTTCTATAACGACTGTTATTAAGAAATCTAATGATCCAAGCTAATACTCTCCCATTCTTATAATATCCAGAAAATGGAGTAAATATATCTGTGAAGTTTGGAGTCATAAAAGAAACACTAGAAACCACATTTTTCCTTTTTTCTGAATTAACTATACTTTCATCAGTTTCTAGTTCTGACTCTTCAGAGAGAGGCCATTTATCTGGCTCTTGTGTAAGCCAATCCAGCCCCTCCCACCATCTGCTCTGTAGCAACATTTTGGCATCACACCCTCTAGAGGGAAGGTGAGCTGGATTGCTTGAGCTTGGCACATAATGTCAGTCGTCCGGATTTGTGCATCGCCTTATTTCAGCTACACAGTTTGCCACAAAAACACTCCAGTGGGAATCCTTTTTAATCCATGTCAGAAGTACAGACGAGTCACTGCAAAGGTACACTTGGCACTTTGTCAATTTAAGAGCGTCAATGACTTGACGATACAACTGAGTAGCTATAGTGCTCCAAGCAACTCTAATCTGGGAAGAGTTACTTCTTTGGCAGGCGCTACCCTTGATTTACATAATACCAATTGTACTGAAGTTTTGCCCTCAAAATGTGCACGTAAGAAAATGCATGCTGCATAAGATACCTTACTAGCATCACCAAAATAATGTAGAGTGATAGAGCATTCATCAAAGAGTCTTCTTGAAATTTTACAATAATTCTAGAAGTGTAGTCTTTTAAGCCAAGTCTGAAATTCTCTTTCTATACCTTGTGGAAGATTTTCATCCCAGGAAAGTTTAAATATCCTCTGCGAGACTGACAGTAGAGCTCTTTTCGTGTGGGCACTTTCAGAAAATGTCAAAGGGGTTAAATTGCAACAAATATCATCATTTTCGGTGTTCCATGAGAGTCCCAGAATTGGAATGATCTTCCGATAGGAAGTCATGCTTCCATCTTTGAATGGTGCAACAGTCCACCCTCTAAGGTCAAAACCTCCTGAAAACATTAGAGTTTCGAACTCATCTTTGAACTTGACTACTTCTTCTTCAGTTTTGAAACTAGCTATACAGTTGTCGACATAAAAGGATTTCTTCAATCTAAATGCCGTCCCTCTTAAATCTTGTGGAGCATTATCCAAATGGTAGGAAATCATTGCTCCCAACAGGAATGGACTTGAAGAAATGCCGAATACAACATGACAGTGTCTGTAGGTAACAATCTCGGTTTGATTTGAATCTTTTCATCACAGAAATTTCAAAGAGTCTCTGTCTCTGGCACACAAACTGATTTGTAAGAAAGCTTTCCTTATATCGGCAGTAACACCAATTGCATGTTGCCGGAATTGCATCAAAAGTTTTGGAAGCATTTCTATAAAATTCGGCACCCTTTCGAGGCAAGCGTTTAAGGAATTCCCATTTTCATCCTTCAAGGATGCATCGAATACAGGTCGCACTTTCGTAGTCAGACTAGAATCCTTGATTACTGCTTGATGAGATAAATAGTGACCTGTATCACTATTATTCTATTTCAATTATACCTTCCTTGTGCCAGCCTTTAATAGTGAAATTATATTCTTCAAAATATCCCATCTTCTGCAGTCTTCGTGTATTGGCGAAAAGTCTTTTTTCCTCTTTTTCTTTATTATCTCCAAAAATCTGATGACTATCCTTCCAGGGCAAACAGACTTCATACCTATTGCCTTCAATTACCTTAATGTTTTCCAGGAAAAATTTTATCGTTTCAGTGTCTAAATTCTTCTTGGTCTTAACTTCTGTGGGATCTTTTATGCCAATTGTTTCTAAATTCTATAGTTCTGTGAGATCCAAATTGCAAAGTCCGACGGTATAAAGCAAGGTATTATGATTTTGCACTGGGCCTTGTAGGGTCCAACCCAATTTCGTTTCAATGGCAATAAGGTTTCTGTCAATCGGAATGATATTATTCGTCATCAACTGTCCGGAATAGTCGGCTCCTATTGACAATCCGATATCTGGTGTATCTCTACCAGAATCACTGATTTTGATATCATGTTCTCGAAGTGGGGAATTTATATGTTTGAGTTTCACTCTAGGAAGGTATCCACAAATTTTGTCTTTATTTAAAACCGAGAATTTGTATTTGAATTTTATTTGATATCAAAAATACCATGGACCTGAAATTTAGTTTCAACTCCACCAAACAGATTGTGGCTCAAAGTCTCGTGATCTAATGGGACTAAATCTTTATTATGTCTTTCCGTAAATAAGATCTTTGTGACCCACTGTCAAAAAGAGTTCTCACAATTTCTGTTTTTCCATTATGAACAATCTTTACCATAATAGTTTGGAGAAGAGTAGTTTGTAGTTTTTGGTTAGACAATAAATATTCACCCGCTCCATTAGCTACTTTAGGTGCTTCCTTTTTGGAATTTCTAGAACCTTTTAGTACTCTGCACATCACCGTTACATGACGTTTGTTGCAAAATAGGCATTTCACAGAGCTTTTAAACTTTTCAGCAGCATGCCCATTTTTAGGCAGTTAAAACAAGCTTTTTTCTTTCTTAATAAATTTTTCTTATCTTCCAATGAAAGGCTGTGCAGCTTAAAGCTCTCATAGGAATTATGTGTTTCCTTGTCACACTAAACACAAAAATTAAGCTGTTTCTTCTTTGAATTTCCTGTATAAATACAAGCTGCTGTGGCTGGAACCGAGTCAACTTTGCCTGGGGCAGAAAAACTTGTATGGGCCAAC
>KK120708.1:102833-123309 GCA_000611955.2 Stegodyphus mimosarum | reverse complement strand
TTGTCAGGGTTCCAATTTGAACATGCAGGTCAGTTCTGGAACCCAGAATAATTCCACCCCAAATTAGCACTCCTGTACCACCGTAACGGTGTCGTTCAATGAGGGTAACGGGTACCTGGAGCTCTCCATATGAAAGTCCGGCAAGAATCAGACTGCAAACTAAACTTGGACTCTTCGGAAAACATCACACAAGCCCACTGTTGCGGCGTCCACAATGCATGCTCTCTACTCCAGGCTAACCGCAGGCGACAGTGAGACCAATCTGCCCTAAGCGTCTGTACACGGTCTAAACGGTCTGTACACGGTCTGTAAACGGTCTGTAAACGGTCTGTAAACGGTCTACACGGTCTGTACACGGTCTACGAGCATAAAGACCAATCTGCCCTAAGCGTCTGTACACGTTCTGCCTTGAAATTGTCCTACCAATGGCTGAAGAGAGCTGACGAGACAGGTCTGAGGCTGTGCTCCGCCTGTTTCTTTTGGCAGTAGCTGCCAAATACCGGTTCTCATTCGGCGTTGTAACTCTAGGACGACCTGTGCTGTAACGTCTACTCACATTACCATCACATTGGAATTGTTGCCAAAGCCTGGAGATGACACTCTGGGCAATTCCAAGTTCGTCTGATACTTCAGTTGGGTACGCCCACATTCCAGACGGCCGATAATTCTACCACGTAAAAAATCATCCAAATGCGTCCTTTGTGTCGTAACTATTCAGTTATTGCTCTGAAATGCTTATAAAGCGCCTACGAACAATTTTTCTTCTTTGCCTGTATTCCTTATACACCGACTACTAATAAGTATTTGGACACCTGTGATAGAAAAGAAAAACTAACTTTATTCAAAATCAATAGTTGGTAGAGCCTTCACGAGAGGTAATTACAGCGTGGACCCTCCGAGGCATACTTTCCACAAGTCTTTGTATGACAGCTAGTGTATTTTCTTCCACTCGGCTTAGAGAAGACATAGAAGTTCCTTCACCGATTTTGCACGGGTAGTGCACCCTTGAATTCGGCGATGCAACTCGTCCCAGAGGTTCTCGATAGGGTTCAGGTCTGGACTCTTGGCACGCCAGTTCATTCGATGAACTCCATTGGCACCATACCAAGCCTTGGTTAACGTCGAAACGTGACAACTGGCATTGTCGTCCTGAAAGTAACAGGGGTCCAACTCGTAAAACTGCCACAACGTAGGAAGCACATTGTCATCCAAAATACTGCAGTAGGCATCGGATTTGAGCTTACCATGAATGGGGACCAAGGGTCCCAGCCTATACCAGGAGAAACACCCACAGACCATAATTCCACCTCCGCCTAACTTGACTGTTGGCACAATGCATTCTGGCAGGAGACGTTCTCCAGGTAGACGCCAGACCCAGACCCTGCCATTCGAACGGTAAAAGGTGAACCTAGATTTGTCACTCCAAAGAACCCGTTTTCACTCATCTACGGTCCAATTTCGATGTGCTTTGCACCACATTAACCGAGCAGCGCGGTTGGACTTCGTGATCAAAGGCTTATGGGCAGCAACACGACCATGAAAACCAAGCAGATGGGCTTCCTTACGGATGGTATTCATTGAAACCGTACTCCCGGATGCCTGTTGAATCTCCTCGCGGATGAGGGCCATCGGTTGGGTGCGGTTCTTCCGAATTTTTCTGGACAGCACTCGTCGGTCTCTATCTCCCAGTTTCGTTGGTCTGACGACTCGGGGCACATTCCGATAATCACCGTTCACCTTCTACTTCTTTAATCACACAGGCCACTGTCGATTTTGGGTACTTCAGATCGCTAGATATGTCTCTTAAGGATCGGCCACATTTGTGATACCCGATAATTATACCTTTCTCGAAGTCAGAGAGCTCCGAACTGCGAGGCATCTTGCACGCGACTAAACCCGATGCTGTTTCCTACACGATATATACCGACGGAGTCCGTGACGTACTTTAGGACCGCAGATATCGTCATTTGCATAGGTGTCCAAATACTTATTGGTAGTCAGTGTATATCACTCTCTTACACTCTCGTCTTTGTGACGTACCATCGGTGTCATCTGGTTACTTCCTGAAATTTGCATATGATTCTTGAAGATGTGTGTAGTGATTTTACAGGTGATATATTTATTTTAGAGTTCGATTTCCGTGTGACTCCGAATTATCCTTAATTTATGGACATCAGTGTACTACTGTTCACAGGCTTTTACCACTCGACTGCAGAAATCCATAATAAGTGGAAAAATTAGTTGCTGCGGGCTTACGAAGCAAAAAGCAACCTGTTGATGAAAAACCTCAACCAGTATCAACGTTTTAAATTTAAAGAGTATTCATTTCTAAATTATTTATACGTAGTCTAGACATATAATAAATAACAAATAGAAACCAATTTCCTTTTTTTGCGAATCGCTTCGAGCAGAAAGATATGTTTTGTTAACTCGGTTGTAATACGCATCCCTTCAGTACGTCACTCAGAATGTTCTAATAACCATTTAACACTGCCTTAAAAGGAATAAAGAATGACATGACTTTCAAAATTTGCAAAATTTCTGGTGATGCTCGATGCAAACTAATCAATAGTGCCTTCTCGAGGAATGAGCGGTTAATATAAGCTATTTCTATCAAACGTTTTCTAAAAATTAAAACTTCGGAACGAAGTCATTTCAAGTAAGCCATTTCTATGCGGTTTAATTTGAAAAATCTGAGTTTGTTCAGAAAATCTGAAAATCTCAACTTCTGTAAATTACTATTTAAGATTTTTCTTAGTAATAATTAAGAACTTTGCTGTAAATAATCAAGCTTATCCGAAACTTATACCTGAAAAAGTCCTTTCCAGAATATATAGGTCTTATGACAATATTAGCAGACAACTTACATATGTGCTACAGACTCAAGATTCAAAATAACAGAAACTGAAGCGCATAAAATACCTAATTATCTTGTGGCCAAATATTCTTTTACGAGTAAATTCATAATAGGTTTTTGACCAGAAAGACTAAACATCATTTTGAATGCTGAGAATTTGGTCTGACGTTAAAAATGTTCGAGTAAAATGCATTTTTGGCATCATAATAATAAAAAAAAAGAATTTGGTTAGAATATTCCGGAATAGTAGTAAATGCATTTTTTAGTTTGAAAATTTCGAAATACCCTAATGACATTTCACAATACAAGGGTTCAGAAGCACTTTAAGATACTACCACTTGCTTCGCTATTTTAATGCTTTTCTCAGATAACGTTACTAGTATTATTGTATTTCCGTTTTTGTCTATGGGAGACATTCTGCTTTTTTATGACACCTGCTTTTCTGGAGTGCCTGTTTTTATGTAATGCCCCTAATAAGCAGATTTGAGAAAAGAGAACGAGTTTAAAACCAATGAACATTGCCAGATATTTTTCCGCGTAGATCACTGTGATATAATGTGAAATAATATCACATACTAATGCTATTAATTCCTTGCTAAATAATATCACAGAGTCCAAAAGTGCAGTTTTAGTGTACAGTATTCCTGTGGTGAAGCTGACCAAAGAGTTAAATACGCAGTGCTTTTTATTACGGATTACCTCATTTACGTTGATCATGGAATAGTGAGGAATTTTTTCATGAATTTTTATAATTTTTGCAAAAAATCACATTTTATGAATTTAAAACAAGTTTTTGAGCTTTTATTGCCATAAAATAAGATACGGGTTTTAATTTGTACAGCTAATATTTTTACTTGCTTCAGAAATTAAACGGTATGAGTGTGTAAAGACGTATAAGTATTCTGAGAAATGAAAAGGCCTATGACATTTGGTGTCTTCCTTCCAGACTTTTGTCCAATAAATTTTGTTAGATAGAATCATTTTTTTTCTTTTTATGCTTTGGTTTATGTTCCTTGTGCCCCTGAAAACTAAGTACCTACGTCCATAAAAATATTTTACGCGCTCATAATAAAATCTCGATCGTAACAACGTTCCATTTTTGGAGCTGTGTTAAGAACGACAGTAATCTAAAATGTTTATATGGACTTCGGAAACGATAAGTAATGTTCCTGAAGCTATAAATAAACTATGTTTAAAGAAAGAACACTCGGACACCATTCCGATTGTTTGTGTAAATAATCCAAATTGTAATCATTCGAAAGCCATGAGCCCAAAGGGAAACTGATTTATCTCGCCATAAAATATTTTTCCTGGAAGATCTCAAAAAAAAAGAAAAAAAAAGCCTATGTTTTACCCTAGTCCAACGAGAATCTTTAAAAAGTATTAACGATTAGAAAATGGAAATAATTAACTAACAACCTATCATTGCTACAATAACTTTTAATAAGATACTTTTAACATTTATACGCACACAAATTTACACACACCTAATTTTATATATTTTAGATAAATTAATCCTTGTCTTAAATATTCAAACCAAATAAGCAGCATGAAGGTGTTTTGCAGTTTTTGCATTTTTGTAATATAAATCCCAGTTCTTTTCCTTTACAAAATTCTCCGCATTCTTCTAAGGCAGACGATCCCTGTTTGGCTACATAAATAGATATTCATATTTGTTAATGCTTTAGAATTTTAAATGTGTAGCTTCCGAATTATGTTCACTAAATTTATCCACATCCAAAATCAGTTATGCTACTCTAAACAACTTAATTAATTTCCAGAATTTTACAATTTCTACGCCTTCAATTGTCTGGGTTTGAATCCCGTAGAAGGCATCGATATTTGCAAGCGAATAGTACTGCGCGGCAGGGAAGCACTGAAAATACAAAAGCGAAAAGTCCTTTTGAGATGCTGGTGATAGAAGAAGGGCGACTAACCCTCCAGGATGTTCTCTCTGGAAATAAAGACAGAACTACAAAATTAATGTGGTAGGACTGTACCTATACAACCAACAGTGAATTTCTGGTATCCTCTTCTATCTGTACCTGTCTAGCTTAGTATCTAATAAAAAGAACTTTTTCAAAGAAATTTTGTTCTACAATCATTTGATTTATTTGTCGTCTATTATTTTTCATTTTTCTTCTGCAATGCCTTAACTTTTCTTTTGACAAAGATTTATTAACTGTAATTGATCTCATTAATATATTTTATATGTAATAACTAATGTGATGCAAAAAATGCACTAAACAAGTAATTCAAATTGCAGCTTTTTATCGAAAAGCATTCCTCATTTAACTGAACAGGCTTTAGAAAATCAGTTTCTTATTTATTTAAATGGCCACTGAGAAAAATACAGATTTACTTGGATGCTTTTGTGCTTAGCTAATTTGTTTTAATATGCATTCTGAACCCTCACCTATTAGTATTAATTTCCTTCATTAATATTAATACAGGTTTTCAGAATATTATTTTTCTAGCTATTAATATCATTTTTCTTGTTTAACTTAGATTTAGTTGCAGTTCATCGGACATTTTAATTAAATCTGTGTGAAGGATTAGAAGTTTTTCTTATTAACTAAATTCTCCTACTTTTATAATAAAACGTTCGATGTGAGATTTATTTTAACCAGGCTCTTTTTTCCTTTCCTTGTATGTTACTTAGCCTAGAAATTTATTATTTAATTTTTCGTATGCAAGTTTTTTTTACTGCTGTGATAGTGTTTCCATAAATATGTATGAGTTAATGTAACAGGGAAATAAACTCTGAGTTTATAAGGTATTTCTACAACCTTCTTAGCATGCCTTCCTGGTGTAATCGTCAGCACACTCGGCGCGTATTCTAGAGGTCCGAGGTTCGAATCCCGGCGAGGGCATTGTTCATTTATAACATCTCAAGCATCTAAGTAGCCATATGTCTCTACAGTGACGCTTGAACTAAAAGATGGTAGATGATGATTCTCCACCACCAGAATTTGGCGGTTGGTCCGCTAATCCCCAGCCGACCTTTAACATGATGAGGATATAAGGTATTTCTCCCGCCTTCTTAGCATGCCTTCGTAGTGTAATGGTCAGCACACTCGGCGCTTATTCGAGAGGTCAGAGGTTCGGGTCCCGGGGAGGGCATTGCTCATTTATCACGTCTCCAGCAGTAAAATAACAAAATATCTCTACAAGTTCTATTTTAAAATACTTCCTTGCCAAACGACTGTTGAACTTTAGTATTCAACAACTTTGATAGTTCATCGATATGACTGTTAAATTTCTTACACAATCAGCAGAAATATTACAGACTAATATTTGAGGAAGATAGTATTTGCATTATAAAAGGTATTTTTTATTTTACAAATGCCAAACATTAGTACTTAAGCCATAGTTCACGGGCTCTCCAGTACTTTTTAACAATATCCTCATATTAAAAAAGATCCATGGCATTTTATTGGTCATTTACTACATAACATTGAAATTTCTTCTATTAACCTTTCGGGATTTCATACATATTAATCCTGGTTGGCATAAAATGACCGAAAATTTTTCTATAATCTAAAACGTATTCTGAATTTAAGTCATTTGTAAAACTGAATTTGTACTTTTCTTTCGATTACAGGTAATTAAAATATTTGCATTAAAATAGCCACAGAACTATAACTGAATATCCCGACATTTTATTTCTATGATAAATTTTAAAAATGTATCGAAACATAAACACATATGCAAGTTGGTAATCATTGGCCAAAGGCTGCGAAATGTAATAATATGTGCACTGAAGTCTTTTAACTTTAATCAAGCGGATTTGCGATAGAGCCGAATAATTTTGCGTAAACTTAATGCTCAGAGTGCAAAGAAGTACTTTGAAATATCAAAAAAAAAAGGATTACCGACAGAACAATAAATCGTAATTCAATAATTTATGATCAAAATGTTATTGTTGTTTTGTTGTGACTTAGCTCATTTGTCTGACAGTAAGTTCAGAACAAGGTCGCGAAATTCTTCGTGGAAAGGACAGCAAGATTGCGCCTGTCGTTGGCAAGAGCCTTGAGCACCCTGCAGCTGACAGTACGACTTCGCTCAGTTCCTCTCCCAGTTTTGATGAAGAATAAACCGGCGGGATGGGTCCGAAGGTCTCCCACTCCTCTTTCCCAACCATTAACCTCTCGAGAGGACTTTCAGCTAAGTATTTTTAGACTGCCCCATGCCGCAAAGACACTATACATTTGCAAACATCCATGCCTTCTCCGGGATTCGAATCAAGGCCTTTCGTTACCACGATAGGCACCCCTAAGCATTCTACCATCTTGAAGACGATAATTAAAATATTTTATTTAATTCAACGTTAATAGCTTTTAATCTAACAGTTAATATTTAATCTAATGACATAGATGAGTCTTTAGTTCTAGTTCCAGCTGGCCATCCGTGTTAAGTGTATAAGCTCATTGAATACTGTGAATTTGTCCCGGATGGAACTTCTACCGAATGCACAGATTATCTCACTGTGTTTAGAGGTTATAATCACAGCGTTTAGCGGTTATCCATATTTAAATAATATCGAACCGCTTTTCCTTACACAGCTTACTCACAGTCTTCTCTAATAAAGCAGAAAGCCGTGGAATATGTCTCGCTGTTGCAAATAATCTAATCTAGGAGAGTACAATTTAATGATTTTTCTGTACAGCGCAGAAATTCCATTAATAAATAATTAAGCACAATTTTTGTGTATATGAATCCACCAAACTTTAAATGTGTTTTCCGTCAATATCACAATGAAGCGTGATTCGTTCGATACTATAATTATTTAAAAAATGCAACTGTCTTCAGCTTCGCACAATCCTTATAAGCAACTAAAATAACTTAAATAAATGATTAATAAATTATTGTAATTAGTTAGAATTAATCGACTAATTGGTTTAGGGGGCAAATTTTCACGAATTCTTTATAAATTTAGTTTAGCGCTTAACTGTTAAATAGTTAACTATTCAAGAAATAAAAATTAACAGTTAGTTTAAAAATAAAAGTAACTAATAAATTCGATTTATAAGTTACTTATTCCATTATTTGAACCGTTATTTTAGGAATCGTTTTTTATTTAGCATTTTCATTTTTAAATGCTCTCAGAAATAATCTTAGCATTTCGCTTAACACGCATCTTTAAATACTGCAAAATCTACAAAACTACAATACTACAATAAAAAATCAAAAAAATTTGATGTGTACGCCACATGACTTTCTTGTACGAAATATTAAATTATACGCATTTCTTCTTAACACTGTCACTTAACAGCGTTACATCTCATTCATTTTATAACTCAGAATGCACAAAAGATTATATCATCTGAAAAATTATCGAATCGTTGCCACACATTCTATTCAAATACTATAGTAAATATAAAACGATCTATAAAAGAAATTAAACAAACAAAAAAAAAGAAACAGAATAATTAAATAAATGCGTTGTGTACATATATTGGGTCCAATGTTCTAAATTTCTAAATTAAAAGTGAAAACATTTCAAGAAAGTTAAAATTAAATATAGAATTTATTAGATTTTACTGAATAAATACAAATAGTTACATAGGTGGCGGTGAAGTGTAAACAGAATTAATCAAAATTTTCATACCAAATTGACAATGGCACGGTTTCTTGTTACAGAAATCATGGCAGTAGACGTCACAATATTTTTCGGAGTTGCCATTTCGCTAAGGAGAGAAAAAAAAAGGAAATATTAGTCTGACAAATTGTAAAGGTTTGCTTCGCCCTCCATAGTAGCTTTTCTCTCGTCCGTTTCTTCCGACATCGATGTTTCTCTGATAACGCTGACGCTTTCAGCTCCGTCTCCTTCCGTCAAAAATGGCTGCCTGTCAGTCTTCCGTTCGTCCTCCTCGTCAGCTCCCAAGCCTTTTTACTCAAAACGCCAAGACCGCTCGATTGGCGATTTTTGATGGTAGGAAAACCGCCAACAGCCCGGCAAACCCAGGGAAAAACCACGCAGGAAGGTGCAGTCCAAGGTGGAAAGAGCTTCCTCAATTGGCGAATATCGCTGCTAGCCTCGACGAGGGGTCCCATTCCAACATATGAACAGCCTACGAGTAAGAAAAAACATCCCGCCAACCTGACCCTGCGGCAGGGTTAGTAATGTAGAAATTTAGCCTCTCCGCAGGGTGCAAAAGTAACTAATGTTGACAGAGGTTTCACAGACTACCGTCTGGCGGGCGAAGAAATCGAAAACAAGGCAATAAATCACCATGGAAGGGCAACGGACTGAATTTGAAAGTTTTGAAGGGATAAGAGTTAATTATAGAATTTACAACAAATTAACTTCAATACTGATAAGTACTTAAATAAAAATATAATAATTTCACAGATAATTTTCTTGGGTTTATTCCGACACCAAACACGACCACCATAGTAAGGAAATAAAAATTACTTCAGTTAAAATACAATAATCAAGTATGAAAATTTTTATATATTCTCCACAACACCAAAACGACCACCAAAGTCAGAAAATATGGATCCCAAATTTAGCGGAAAAGGGGGCATAAAAGAAAAAACTTAAATTAACTTTAAACACCAACTTGTGTAACAACTTTAAAAAGATTGACCTTAAGGATCAACTTATCAAGAGATTAACATTAACAACCAAAGTTAAGAAAAAAAAATTAACTAAACAGAAATTTAAATAGTTAGCCAACCCAAAAGTCAAGAAGAAAAATTAATTACGCAAGCAACTTAAAATCAGCATTAACCAAAACTGTCAAGAGAACAGATTAAATGACTACAATTACTTTTAAACAAACCAAAGAAACTTAAGTTCAACTACAAACATTTAAAAACAAATTAAACTTTAAGTCTGAAGCAAAATAAGTTAAATCATTACCTTTAAAACAATTTAAATCACAACTGAAATAAGTAATACATAACACATTCAAGTAATTCGGTTCTCACTTTGTAGAGACATTAGGTTATTTAGAAGCAGGATTGATGAAAAATGAGCGTTGCCTTCGCCGGGGATCGAAACACGGACCTCTAAAATACCGGCTCAGTGTGCTGACCATTACACCACGAAGGCACGCTAAGAATGTGGGAGATATACCTTATATACTCCCCTTTTTAAAGGGCGACTAGGGTTTTTTAGGGGACCTAGTCGCCAAATCCTGGGTGTGGAGAGTCATCATCCAAAACCCTTTTAGTTCGGGAGCCACTGTAGAGACATTAGGTATTTTTGAAGCAGGAAACATGAAAAATGAGTAACGCCTTCGCCGGGAATCGAACCACGGACCTCCCGGTTACGCGTCGAGCATGCAGACCACTACACCACGAAGGTATGCTAAGAATGTGGGAGATATACCTTATAACTTCGTGATAAGGCAAAAATGTAGCGACAGGGCATATTTGTACATATATGAATAAAACAATTGAGCTCCCTAAGCCGAGTAACAGAGTGGATATATATATATATACATATATTTATATACTTTTGGGGCTGCCGATTGCAACCAAAATAGGAGGTGCAAATCTACATGCCTATAGCAGTCCTATATACAAAATTGGAATGTTCTGAGGATACTCGCTTTTGAGTTATGCGAGATAAATAGATACATGCGTACATACGCACAGAAACCACAAAAAAATCTCTTTAGAATCCATTTGAAATCAGTTTTATATTTTTTGGGGGGAGAAGAGTCCTTTATTCTGTCTTTACGTTCAGATATCACGCAAAAGCATCGTTAAATTACATTCGATGAAGGTCAAAATGGATATTTTTGTTGAAATATGATACTCGAAATTTTTCGCGATTACAATACTTCCTTTTTACTTCGTATAAGGAAGAAATAAAAAAATAGAAAAGAAAAATCTGAAAAGTTTCAGATTTTAAATTACGTCAGAAGGGGCGCTTTTTTAAACATTTTTGTGTTATCTTTATTTATTAAATATCATGTTCTTCGTACTTAAACCATAAAATTCAGTTCAGGAGTAATATCTCAAAATAATTTTAAAATCAGCATATCTTTAGAATTTCCGATAGACAGTCTCGCGCTCTGGAGACAAAAATGTTTTTTTCTGTACAAAGTTGCCGTTGCTCGCTTTGAAATCCTTGATTGAGTTTGTTAATCAAAAATTCGCTAACGTTTTTCAAAATACGAAATCGATAATAAAGCAGATCTTAAATTTCAAATGTGGGCTTCCAGATGCCCGTATTCGGGTGGAAATATTCAGTATTCAAAATTTGATGGCTCTAAGTACCGTTGTTATCGAAAAAAAACTGGCATGTCATTTCAGAAAAAGTCCGATTGCGTGTCAAAATACCTACGTAAGAACGATGCTATATATAAATCTAATGTATCCTAAGTTGCGCATTTGAGAAATGAGAAATGCAATTTGAATTTCTTCAATCGGCCCAGTAGAACGGAGAACTGCCCCCCCCCCACACACATTTTGTTCACACAGTGTATATTCAAATGCCTCCTTCAGAATAATTACTATGCGCATTCGTTTTCGTTTCAAAAATTCTCTCTGAATGCTTCTCGAATTTCGCTGCAATAAATTGACTAGAATGACACAAAATAGAAAGTAGTGAAGCCAGAACCTGTAATTTAACAATCCAGTATGCTAAATTAATTCTTTATAAGACTAATTTAACTAAGCATTGAGTATATATAATTACTAAATTCAACAAAAGAAGATGAGTATTAATTTACATATTACAATTTTCGAGACAAAATTGAATTTTTGAAATAAAAATTAAAGTTTTTGAAAGACTTCATCAAAATCGCTTCGAATTGAAAATGGAATGAATTTAGGTTAATTTTCTTTAATATTATCTTCATAACAGCTAAGTCATTTTAAAGAAAACAAATTTTGTCTCGCCGTTTAATATTTCAAAGGAATTAAGGAAATAGCTCAGAAATTTCTATTAAGCAAGATTTTATAGTTTTTCACAATTTATCTTTATGATTTTAGTTTCAGAATGTTACTTCTAACTCAGAACTGGAAGAGAAATCTTCACTATATGCTTTGTGGCGCATAAAGTGTTTCCAGCTTCTGCTAGAAATAGAAAATAAAGGAAGTTTCTGTCTATGAGAGCTGAAGAAGACTCATATATTGACACTATACATTTTCTCTCGGATATCTCTGATTTCTTAGTTTGTTCCAGTTTAATTACAATTCCTATTAGGAATCCTTACTTTATTGGTCTCAGTAGAGACACATAAATTCGGAGAATCCTCCCAAAAAGGAATTGCCCTGTCCTCTAAACGCATCGTTATGCTTTGCTCTGAAAGATATTACAATGCTCAACATGCTAACAGAAATTTCGGTTGCACAGAAGATAATAAATCTCGGCAATTCTAATGTCTGAGAATTGTAGTTTGAAAGGACTTATTCGAGCTTGGGGAAAAGGGCAAAAGAACAATTATGTGGGTGTTATTAAAGTGCCTTACTAAAAATTGAAAGATAATGTAACTTAAGTAAAAACATTTAGGTCGACGAATAATTTATTTCTCTGAAAGCAATATTTTCTGGAATTATCTTATTTAATTTCTAGAGTTTTGTCATTTAATAATTCTTTTTATTCCAGTTCAGTTAGTTGTATTTTTATTCCAATTTGATAACTAAGAAATTATTTGATATAATAGTCTTTTCCTTTTTTATAGTGTTACGGATTTAACATTTATTTGGCTATTTATTTAGAATTGTAATTAAAATTGCTTTATATTTACCGTGCAACGCAGATGATTTTTTGAAGAGAAAGCTACGTCGAAAAAAAAATAACAAATTGTCAATTCTCTCTCTCTAAACTTACAACAGGCAAGAGACTGTCTACTAGCTAGTTAACTGCTTCTAACATACAGTCGCCCTGAAATCTTACTTTTCCCCTCATTATGAGTTAACATCCCTTCGTTAAACTGATGATGAAAGCAAGATATTACAAAAACGTAAAAGTTAACTTCATTTTGCTATATCAGTTTAAAATAATACAATAGTTTCGTTTAAAATAATACAGCATAAACTTTAAGTCTCCTTGATTACAGTGCTTGCTGGGAAGTTAAATAAATTAACTGGCCGCGAAATGAATAGTCCTACTCAAAACTACAACACCAACTAAACTCTAATAACAGTCCTCAGCTATCAAACCCACTCTAATGTCATGTGCTCTCGTTTAATTTAATCAGCGGCTTCTTCTCAAGCAAGCAAACAAACAGCGACTGCAGAGGCCATATTTGTACTAGAAATCATGCCAGTTACGATTCTTTTTCTACATTTAAATTACGTCACTTGCCTAAAACCTGCGCAAACCTCTGGAATGACTAAATACGTGACAAAGGAGCAATGAAGAAAAGAATCAAAGTAAATCTTTACCGTTAGTAAAATTTAGATGAAATGTCACGAACTTAATTCTCACTAGGGATTCAAACGGATTTAATTTAGTTTTCTGGCAGAGATGGCAGAAAATTCAGGAATGCAAACAAATATAATATAAGTATTAATATCAAAATAAACCTTATACATTGGATTATCGAATAAGCGTGAAGCACTCGAAAGTAATGTGTCTAAGAAATGGAATATTTTGATGGAGTTCTTTTTAATGCAGTCGCGATAAAATTTACGTTAAGCATTAGAAACACATCTTCCATCAGTTCATTCAATTGATGGAAACGGAACACCTGACGAATTTCGTCATTTAAAGACTCGATCACTGGCCGGCCTTTAGACTCTCATTCGAATTATAAAAAAACAGCAATATTACATACATATATATAAAACAATGCTGTATCAATGTTTAATTTACGATGATTTTAAGACTAAGAAAAGCTTCTCGGAACTGATATGCTTTAAAAGTGTCATCACCTTTAGCGCATATAACCTTCTGCGTATACTGTACTTTGCCTTCTTATCATGTATCATCTATCCCACAGAACTTGATAAAACCCACTGAATATCGTGGAATTGATACAAATAAAACATCGTAAGCTAGGTCTCCATTATTATCATCTTGCTACTAGGAAGATTCTTCCCTTTAAGGATGAATACAAACACTCATTGCTCTATATTTTTCGCTCTTCTAGGACTGAACAAGAACATACACTGCTGAGGATACCACAATGATTCTTTCGAAGACGAATCCATTAAATGGACACAAAACATCATCTAAAGGTGGCTCACGTTAGAGTATCACAACACACATACCATAAGGAAATGCTGGTGGAATACGAATAATGCTTGTTGGAGACAGATTAAACATCTGATGAACGATCTGCCGAACAACTTCCACTCATCGGCAATGTAACTAGTATTTGTTGAATCTGGAATGCAGTAAACAAAAGAGCTTCAAATAGAAATTATTCTAATCTCCTTAGTTCTGACAGATACTTTGTGAGTGTTCTATCTATCATTAAGAGAATTTCCTCTTTCTATTGCCATATTCTCAGTGAATCCCTTATAGGGGTTGACATATATACTGACTCTGAGGTTCTTCGATGAGAAAGTTTTGAAAGAAGAACCGACAGTCTTCCTCTATTTGACTATAAAAACAGCTTGATAAATGTTGGAATCCTCGATGTTTCCAAAGATAATTGCCAAACTGCAATATGAGCGAGAGTATACATTTCCATCGCGCCAGATGAGGATTACCATAAAAGCTATTTTTCCACAGTCCTTGGCGATGAGCAATTTTGCACTTGGTGAGAAACTCGTTATTTCTTCCTACTAAGGTAATTGAAATTTGAAGGTCCTATTGTAATTTCGGACAGGGAACCGTTTTATTCGCCTTAAAAGTAATTGGTTAATGACTTCTAGAATCTTTCTTGCTCATTACTTCGCTAATTTCATCGCGGAAAAATTATTGAGATACTTTCCAAAAATGACAATAAGTACTTAAAAGGAAATATGTTTAGGCAAAGGGAGAATTTCCAGAATTTGCTTGCATCATTCGGTCAAAACTATTGAGATAATAGTATTTTTGGGAAAGACTGAATTTAAATTTACAATTTGTTTAAGTGAGCATTTGATGATGATGATAAATTATTATTAATATTATTGTTAGACTTAGATTAGTCAGAAAAAATTCTTTAAATAAAAGCTGCTAACTCTTAACTAGAGTTTAATAAAACAAAACTTGATTTTGTTATTAATTAAACTGAGCTAATACCTAATAATAAACAGAGATAATACCCAAAATTTATTTCAAAAACCCATAATTAAAGAATGCCTGTCTAATGCACCTTTAAATAAAACTTTTACAAGAACTAATTTTATGAATATGTGTTTCCCAGTAACTAAACTTAGAAGTTTCAAGAACGTAATATTACTCGCATTATATTATCACTTAATTTAAAGCAACTTTCATCTTTAATTTCCAGTGCTTTAAATCTGTTTAATTAGCACAAATCCGTGATAGATTCAACTTGTAATTTTACATTTGGTGCATACGTACTGTACTAGATTTTCTATTTTGCACATGCATCATAGAATGTTCACAACTTCTCGAGCTTCTCTTTGACCTTGTTCTCAAGCCTGGCAAAATATCTTCTTTATAGCAAACTAGTCATTAGTCCGTTTTTTTTTATACTATTTCCTGCTACTCGAGATTCTTTTCAGTACAAACGATACTTTGTGGAATTGAGATACTGGTTTTCCGGTTTGAATTCCATAAATTTGGATTCCAAATCTTTGGATTTTGCTAAAAATTTTTCCACATTTAGTAATTCGAATGTAATCGAATTTCTAAATTAAGTATGTCCTATCATATCGCTCTTTTACATTGCAAGTTTCGGTATGCATGAACATTTCTAGAAAACAAATTTATATAATAGTTCCATAAGTTAAATTGAATAATTACATCCAATTTTCTGAATAAATGTTTAGAAATATATTAACATAATTTCTTAGGACACTCCTGATATCATCGATATAAAATGTATGCACAGAAAAGAAAGCATGATGTATAAAAAAATTAACGAGATAACATAAAATGAATTTTAAGAATATTGATTAAGTTTTTGTAATTGCTTTTATATTTGCTTTTTAATGTTTTATGTTTATATTTTAAACCGCATCTTCAAAAACAGCATACATCAAAAATTAATAGCGAAAGAGGTGACAAACTAACGTAAATACCGCAATTAAAACATTTGCGAGATCATAGAAAGCACAAGAATTTCTTATCCAAAATTAATCAAAATTAATACTGAACTAAAGTACCATACGATTGTAATAGTACACTGGGCAAAAAAAAGGCGGGAGGGTACATTTGGAATACAATAGGAATTTCGTTAATAGGCCCAGTAGAAAGGAAGACATAGAACTGTTCCTTTTTTTTCGCTTAATTTTCTAAAAATCATTCACAATGGTTCAACCTAAAGTTGAAAATAAAATTTATTCGAATCAACAAAATTGATGATTAGCGTTTTTGTATTCTATTTTATGAATGTTTGAATCAATGTATACTGTTTTATATATGCACAGAAATTACTCATATATACCAAAGTTTATTTAAAAAAGCTGTTACATTGAATGATATTTACAGCCATTTTGTTTAAAAGAGAAATCGAAGTACATTTTTATAGCACCAGAGATAATATTAAAGTCGAACGTCGTCCTTTGTTCCCATTACTTTTTTAATAAAAAAATATTGCCATCAAATATTATCGCGATGATTTTTAAAGTAGTAATATAATGAATATAAAAGAATTAAGGGCAACGTAAATAAAAGCATGTTACCACCAAATGTTATCCTCGTGAATTGTTTTTAAAGAAACAATATAGAGTATATAAAAAATGTACGGCAATACTTAACATTCTACCGCAAATTCTAAGAATATGCAGCTTTTAAATACCTTATTATTTTACTGTTGAATTTTGTGGGAGTAAAGGCGAATAACGTGATGTTTAATGAATAAAGTTAAAAAGACAAAAGTTTAATAAAAAATAGAGGCCTTATGTAAGTCATCTCACTATGCAGACTCTACATTGATATGATAAACTGAGAAAAGACTAAAAATATATTAGTAGTAATATCGAGAGCCATATCGGGAGCTTAAACACTATATCGGGAATTTTAAACACGTATTGCTTTAAAAAGTTTTGTGATTTTGCTGTTGGACTTTATGTCGCGTAAGTCTGACGAAAGTGATGTTTAATAATTTACTTAAAAAGTTAAAAAACGTTATGTATTTCATCTTGTTAAGAAAACTGAACACTGATATGATGGACTCATAAAAGAAAGAAACAAAACACAGAAATGTATGGCAACTTTTAACACTCTATTGAGAATTCTAAAAAAAACACTACTTTTAAAAATGTTGTAATTTTACTATGTATGTTGTAATTTTAGAATTTTACTATGTAGGAAGAAAGCGATGTTTAATAATAAATTTGAAAGATAAAAAAGTTGTGTTAGCGGTAAGTGCTAAATTTTTACATGAAAAAAATAATATAAACTATATTTTTACGTAGAATATGCTAAGCACAAAATTAGAAGTATATATGGAAAAATAGTGGATATTATAAATACTACTGTCACTATAAACTTGGCATTTGTCTTTTAGAAACGGAAGTCTGCAGATAAATCAAAAGCTTCTTTCGGCAAACTTTTTTAATTTCAAATAGTTTCCTCTACTATTTACTACGGGATCAGAGATCAATAAAAGACGCTAAAAATACCATTATTGCATTGGTCTCGAGCACATTATTTAAATTGTGTTCGCGATATCTTCTAAAACTTCATTTCAAGATTCTTGAGCCTGTTCTGTTAGCTGTTCAATCGGTAACAAAGAAGAAAGTATTATTTCAGATCCGTATAATAAACTTGGATACTGTCTCTTGTATGCGCCGCAGGCACATTTCGACGAAATATTGAAACATATTCTTTGAACATATCTGTGTTTATTGAGTGACTTTTTGAACCAATAATTAAATTGTGCGCATTTTTACTTCCTTGTGCGAAGTAAAAAGGAAATACTGTAATTGTGAAAAATTCCGGCTATCATATTTCAACGAAAATATCTATTTTGACCGCCATCGAATGCAATTCAGCGATATTTTTGAGTGACATTCGTACGTAAGAATAGAACAAAGGACTCTTTTTCCAAAAAAATAATTATAAAACAGATTTAAAAGGGATGCTGAAGAGATTTTTTCGTGGCGTCCGTGCATACGTACGTATGTATGAATGTATCTCGAATAACTCAAAAACGAGTAGCCTCAGAACGTTGGCATTTTGTACATAGGACTGCTATGACATGTAGATGTGCACCTCCAATTTTGGTTGCAATCGACCGCACCAAAGATCTATAAATTTATGTAAATATATATCCACTCTGTTACTCGGCTCAGTGAGCTCAGGTTTTGTATTCTTATATGTTGGTAAATTCTTCATTTTTTGCTTTAAAAATGATTGAATTATGTTGTTTTTATCTTCCGGTTAAGGTTTTCATGTCTTTAGTAAATCTGCATGCGATATTTGTAGAATTATCAACAATTTAAAAGTTGTTTAAGTGCGGCTAAGCCTAATTATTTTAAGCAAAGCAGCCATATTTATTTACTTTTGAAACTTAGCAGAATAGTGGACCTATTGCCAATATAGAGAAACTAAGCTTTGCAACACCAAAAATAACGCCTTCTTTTATTATTGCGAATTAAATCATGCTTAATCTATTCTTCAATTTATTCGAGGAAATATGCGTTTATGACTTACTTCGTAATTTTTGACATAGATATTCTGAGTTTTTACGTATTTTTGCCTTGCAGCGGAGTAAGAACTGAACTAATTCAATGAGAAATACTGAATTGTCTGCGAAGAACTGTTTCTTTTTTTTTTGCTTGTTTGTTCAATTTCTTTTACACATCGTTTTAGATATATTTGAATGGAACGCAACGATTAGGTAATTCTCCAGATGATATACATAATTTTTACGCATGAGTTATAATATGAATGAGAGGTAACGCTGTTAAGTGACGCTAGCGCCAGAGTGTCGCTGTGGTAAAAAAATACAGTGAATTTTAAAGAGTTATTTTATTATATTGTGCTTTATGCGCTATCGGTGAAGTAGATTTAATTCAATCCAATAAGTTAAATGAAATGAAAAATGCGTATAATTTAATACTCCGCATAAGGAAGTCATGTGGTGTATACATCAGATTTTTTATATAAATTAACATCTATCTTCATGATTTCTGAAGAAAGCTAAGGATTAACATAAAAATAGTCTTGCTGTATTCCCATTAGTTAAATTGCCAAAGCATAGCTTAGGACTAGCTACGATTGATCCAAAATTTTCTTTGAATACTTTTTAAATATGCTTTCTGTTCCATTTAGCGACTTCTTTATGGTCTCCGTAGAACACTTTTTTATTAGAAGCTTGAAGGCTAATTGTAGCAGCTACTCGAAGAAATGTATCCATCCGTGTCATAGTAGTATTCCCAACCGAAAACTTTCACTCATTACTTCGTTAATCATCCCTCTGACAACAGAATTAAGTTATTTTTTTGTGCAAACAAACAGAGCATTAATTTCGAAGTCAAATAACAAAAATCAGCGTTATATTTTCCCATTTTCACAGTAAAGTAGGACACTGTTATCTTCCTTTTCTGTTCAAAAATTATTGCCAAGTATTCTTCGCGTTTTGCTGTTAAAGATTTGTAGCACTTGAAAGAAACTGATCCAGTTACAATATTTTATTTATTTATTTTCTTATTTATTTATTTATTTATTTATTTATTTTTAAAATATTCGACTTCAAACCTTCCTTCTAAACTATCTAACTACACGAACGGCAGTTTGTATTTAAGTCATGGGGAAGATAAACACGTTCAAGGATCCAAAACAATATTTTTCTCATGATTTGACATAATGTATGGAGAAACACAATAAGAGTAGATGTCTTTCCTAAATTTCAATTTTCGAGTAAAAGCTAAATTTTAGGGTACATTTTCCCAGTGCGTTGTTCAATAGAGAATAATGATTAAAATCAAAAGAATTAGCCCCACGACATTTGTTATGAGGAAATTGGCATTCAAAATCAAATCAAAATTTAAATAAGAATTCCAAATTAGAATAATTTACCTATGTTCATAGGCAGTTACTTTTTTTTCCTTTTATTACTTTTCCACAATTGATTACTTAAAAAAATAAGAAACACCTTTTTAAATCATGCAATTTCAATTCAATGCACTAAAAGAAAAAAGATAGTTTTAAAGCTGTTATAATATAGTTAGTGATATGTGACAAAAAATGAAATCTGGTTGCTTCCAGTTACCAGTTGCATTATTTCCTAATACATCTGTGATGATGTACCAATTGTTCTTGTGACTTATCTCACTTGTCTGACAGTAACATGAACACAAGCCAAGGAAATTCATCGCGGCAAGGAGTGCAAGATTGCGTCTGTCGTTGGCAAGAGAGTTGAGCATCAAACAGGTAATACTCCGGCTTTGTTCAGTTCCGCCCCCAATTTTGATGGAAAGCACCCCGGGGGACGGGTACGAGAGTCTCCCACCCCTCTTCCCTACCAACAACCTCTCAAGAGGACTTTCGGCTTGCCGCATATTCAGAGTGTACCTTTGTTATACAGGCACTATACATTTACAAACATCCATGCCTTCTCCCTGATTCGAACCCGGGTCCTTCGG
>KK120708.1:71326-83387 GCA_000611955.2 Stegodyphus mimosarum | reverse complement strand
AACTAAAGGAAAATAACAGAAGTAAGCGTATTCCAGCCTACAATAATATGAATACATTTGAAAATAACTTTAGAAACTCAGATGCAGATCAAAAGGCCATAAGCATTGAGTCATAAGTGCATTACAGTGTTGCAAGATGGATAATGAGAAGAAATGGTAATGCAAATAATAAATAATTGTTTTACTTAATTATTTTTTCCTATATATTCATACAGAAAATACTGCTTGAGATTTAATTTAGAAGTAGCTAATGGGGTTGTAGGGGAATATTTTAATTTCCTAATGCTTAATTTTATTTTTAAACATACTTCCCTTTAATTTCGGCCAGAATGAATTTTCTGGATTGCGTTTTATGTAAATAGGACAGAGCCAGTATTTAAGTTGACGTGTGCGTCACTTTAGTAGAAGAGTTGGCCACGTAATTTCTTTAAGTCTTATTGCTACGTGCCTGGTAATATTAGCCGGTGATCGTACTAAAGGCCAATTCCGTTATTTATTGCTATGCAGCTTCGGCTGTTTTTAGTTTATTTAGCATTAAATTAGTTTCTTATATTATAGCCTAAGTTCAAGCCCAAGTAGAGGCTTCTTGTAAGCCCGAGAGGGGCCAACTGTGAATGTTACTGAGGTTGAATAAAAGGATAATTTAATACTTCTTTGGACTTTTTGAAGTCCAAAGCGATTAGTAAGCGATTAGTCGCCACACACTTCTTAAGTATTCTAGCTGCTACAGGTTATCAATTTAGCTACACTGACCTAGTGAGCAACTTCCGACCTGAGTTAGCCTTGAGGCAACTGACGAAATAAGTTACCCAGAGGTGGGACCATCTACTATTATGCAGCCACAGCCTCAGGTCAGGGCCAGAACAGATCAGTCGCGCATTTATTGTCAAAGTTAAAATTACGGAGGTTACAGTTATACAATAAATACAAATTGATTAGGTACATAGCATACGTTGAAGAGTATTTCTAATGTGATATACAGAAGTTTTACAAAAGCGTAGTGACATGATAGTAATCAGCTGCCGTCTATAAAGGCAAACATTGGAACACTACATAAAATAATTTTACATTATACATTTTAAATTTTATATTTTAAAATAAAAATGGCAGGAGAGTCTCAATAAAAAAAAGAAAAACGCAACAAACTGTACAAAACACCAAAATCAGAAAACAACTAGTAAAGCACAGAATTCATACACCACAAATAAATACAGAGATAAAGGCATAAAAACTACAAAAAATGCATTTTACATTTTATATTAGAAAAACATTACAATATAAGCATGACAGTCTCTATTTTAGAAAGGAAATCAAAACAGTTAAACAACAATTATGATTTGTACATTCTCCTTCACAGATGCATTTGATTTCATTAGGGTTTAAAATAGGCGTGATACATTTGAGTCATGTGGACCTGTACTGTTACAATTTCAAGTTTAGGTATGTATGTTAAGCTAGTTACAGAAGTGAGAGTACATATTGCATTTGACAAGTAATGGTACATTAGTCAGAAGAATAAATGACTACCAATTTAGCTAGAATCTTATAGGGTAAAACCGGAATTCTGAGATGGCGGATGAAGATTAAGTTATTTGAATTCAAAACAGACACAATGGATATCTGCCTTAGTTAAGGGATGCCTTCATGAAGGACATAATAAGGAAAACTGATTAAATTTACGTTACACATGCGACAGCCAATCATGTAGCCTTCCCGTTTGCCTGACATTGAACCCATGCAAAGCTGCCAGTATTCACTGGTCATAAACACTTGACCACTGCTAGGAGCGATGGATGAGGGAATAAATCCCACTTTCTTCGAGACCTAAATATGGTGAATAATAGATACGAAAAAACGACAATTTCTGGAACTGCACTAATTGAGATTCTATTATATTTAATTACATAGTAGATAAAAATAATAGGATGATGTTTCATTGTTTCATAATGTATGAAGTATTGAATGGATGTTAATATGCATTAAACAGTATTCTTTTGGTTATTAAATTATTGAGAAAATTGTCAGACGGGAATGGAAATATGGAATTACATAGATATAACCAATATTCAAACCAGAGTATCAACTTTATATTTTATGAGGTATTTTCAGAAAATAAAGTAATAATTTGCGCAATCATTTGTGTTATATATTCTATAAATGCTTTTGAAACATTTTGATGATATACTAAGAGCAAGTTTATGTTCTTAAAATGCTGCAAAATAGAAAGCAGCCATTTTTTCGGCTTTTCAGTAAAATCGTTTTCAACCATGTATGTTGTTTCTCACGAAAGCCTGCACAAGCCAGTGCAAAAAACTTTGTCAGCTATCTAAATGTTATTATCTTAGAGGAAAAGCTAAGCGTTACTGCTGGAAGTTTGTATTAAAAGGCTATTAACAATGAATGCATAGAGCAAATGTGAATCGATATTCATTTTTCACATTTGAAAAGAAAAGTCTTTGATAAACTTAATTTTCTCTGTATTTAAGTATTTGTTGTGTAGATTCCTTAAGTATTATTTTACAGTGCATAATGACTTTATTAATGTACAGTGAATAGTGAAATTTTAATGTTCTTGTTTGAGATTTAATTTTTTAATTATACTGTTGTTTAAATTCTTTAATTTGATTTGGGTAAAGTTCTTTTAAGTTAGCAGAAAGCTTGTACAGCAATAGGCAGTATTTTGCGTTCTCACGGACGGAGAATTTCGGGATCAATGGTCGGCGGCCTGCTTCATTTTTCGTCCCCTTATCTTGCGGGGCGAACATGTGTTTTTCTCGCTCAAGGGTGAATATCTCTAGCGGCGGCAATTCTTGATAGATTTATGGGGTAAACGTATTTAGGATATGTCTGAAGAGTCACAATGTTAACCGATTTACGATGTAACCACCCCTTGGTTTTGAGCAAGAAAATAGGGACTTGTCACAGTGAAAAGTGGAGTCTGAGTTTTCTTCCAATTTTGGTTAGTATTTATTGCTCTGGTTCTAGTGGTTAGAGAGGGTTATTGTTTTGTGTAGGATTGGTGAATTTTAATTTTATGAATTTTTAGAACCAATAATAATTATAGAGGCGGTCCACTTTTGAGCGTCCCGAGTTTTTAAAAATGGTCGCACACGGAGATTTTTGAGGATTTGCTGAGATTTTCGAGACTTTTTGGAGGAGAGGGTTCCCGCTTCTCGGGGCTGTACGGTTGCGGGTGTAGGATATTATAGGGCATAGACATAATTTTAATATTCAAAAAATTTAAATGTTCCCGAAAGAAACTTGAATGATAGGTTTTGGAGAGTAATCACTAGGAAATTTTGTGAGCAAACACAGTAAGTAAACTTTCAAAACATATAAAGGAGAACTGAAACTCAGATACAATATCATTTTAATGGAAGTTTTATCTATATGATTTTAAGTATTAGTAATTATTTATTATTTAAATTTAGTGAGATTCTTGCACTCGATGTTTGCTGCAAAGATATTTTATGTCAGGTTTCAATTTAGTTAACTTCAGTCTCAAGTCTCCCCGTTTTATTATTATCCAGCCAATTTCTCTTTTTAGCATCAAATCACTAAATCCGCATTCAGCTAAATATGAAGATGGAAAGGTAACAATAGTTGTATTGCGTTTGGATATTTGATTTCGATTTCCTCACAAAGTCATACCATCGTTCCTTTTACATTAAACAAAGTTTTAATTAACTCATCGTTTTGCATTTCTGCTAGCTCTTCTTGATACTGCATATCTGAAATATCAGCCAAATTCACTACCATTGGCTGCAGTATCCAAGTTGGGAAAATCAATTTGTTTCAAATCAGAAAATCTTTCTTTTAAAAATAAGCCTACAAAATTTTCAGATGATCGACAATAACATGTATAGCGGTATCAGCCACTTCACATATTTCGAGCCAATGAAACTTTTCAAAATTTTTTGTTGTAAATATATTTCTGACATAATTTAATAAAGGCAATGAAACCAAATATCTTTGCTTTTGCATCGACAAGAGTTTTATTTGCTCCTTGAACTTGTTTGTTTAATATATTTAGTTTTTCAAAGATATCCGGTAAATAACTCACAAATGCCTTACCATCAACCGTTAACAGACTTTTCATTTCAGACTTGTCGTTTAAAAATAACTAAGAGTGTCAAATAGTTCCATAAATCTTTTCAAGCAGTTCTCTTTCGACAGCCGTCTTTCTTCAGGGTGGTGCTGCTTCCTAATGAGTGAGGTAGTGGTGCTTTCTAATGATTAACAGAACAATATTTCTTCAGTAAAATCATCTTTCTATCTTACGTAAGTACGGCCTCACATAACGCGTATGCTTTCAAGTATGCATACTCATATAGCTGAACTTAAGTGCCTGATTTTTAATAATTTAAAACTCTACTTAACCGATTCACCTACTCTAACTGATGACAGATGAAGTCTGTTGTGGATATTGTTATGCTTTTTAATAATTTTCTGATTTAATTAATTGTATTGGTCAGTTATGCTATTATAATTCATTTTCGTACTATTATTAAATAATTTTCTGGTTTTCTCTTTAATCCCCCGAAATCGAATGAATAGAACTACTGGTAAATTTGTTTTGTTTTAAAGCAAGATAACCGAATAAAATTGTGCAAAGATGGCTTCGCGGTTTTCTTTTATTACGCAATGTGTTCTTTATTTCGCCTTGTCTCAGATGTTTGCAAGAAACATTATAATAAAAACAACATTCATTCAACTTTCATTTTTAAGATTGTTTATCTTTGGTCATACGAAATGACCGCTGTTCTGGATATTATAAATTGTAATTAAAATGATTTGTGCAAAGGTTTCTGCTAATTCAAACTGAATTACCCAGGGCAGGCGGCGAGGACGCCCCTTTGCTTACTGCCCCAAGGGGTTTTCCCCTTCTACTTCCTTAATTGCTTAAAGTAGAGTGCAATGAAGGAAATCACTGGCGGTACATTTCTTTCTCTGCTCAGTGGTTTCGTTTTGTCGAGAAAGCCGTTTTTGTGCAGCTTTAGCTCCTTTTCTCTCCTCTTCAGTGCTGTATTTTCTAGGAGGCATTCTTAAAAGAAATTGCGTTAAGACGTAGTTTTTATGAAAACAAATGATTGCCAATGAAAACAAATGTTCACCTTCTCCCTGACACAATTTGCTTTCAGCCTTAAATTGTTTCAACAACAGATGATTGCCAATGCAAACAAATTTTCACATTACCTCTGACACACTCAATTTGCGTTCAGTTGTAAACCATTTCAAAAACAGATGATTGCTAATGCAAACAAATGTTCACGTTCCCCCCGACACGCTCAATTTGCGTTCGGCTGAAAATTGAATTTAAAATACAATGTCGGAATAAAATCGGTCAAAATTTTAAACTCTTTACGCGAAAGGATATTTAGCATAGGAGTTTAGGTAACCCTACCCGATGAGATGTACTACGCGCAACTCGCTAGTTGGTTTCGTCTCCTCTAATTTCTCAACGTTTGCAAGTTTCTAGGTAATTCATATGTACATATAATTAAATGCATAATAAGCAACAATTGTGTGAATTAAAAATATTTAAATACCATGATAACTTAATTAAAACAATGATAACTATTGTGATAAAATTTATTTTACTATTTGAATGCCGTGGCAACTTCACCCCATTGACTAGTACAGTTACGCATGCAACCAATAAACTATCGGCGATAAAGAGACACTTAAGCCGCATGTAATAAAGATGTGTATATATCACTTCATTTATAGTTCCTAAATTATGATGCAGACAGTTTTAGTTTCCAAAGAAACTTTTTCTACATTTCTTCTATTTTCATGGATTTTCTACTTTTCTATATTCGCATATATGCATTGCCTGGCAATATATCTGCATATATCCATTGCCAATATTTCTACGGGGCAAAGACACTACCATTTTATGGTGTTACCAATGATAAATAGTTTTTCAGAGAACAAGACGCGATGATCTATAACAGGGTTTTTAATGGTATGTTATCATGAACTGTTATACCTTTCTATCAAGCAAAAGATTTTGGTAAGAAAAATTATAAAAGGCGTATAACACATCACGGGCAAGTGACATAAAATGCAACCTTCCACAGGAATGGCGACAGATCTCGTAGCATTTGTAAGGTATGTGGTCTTCTCCATCTTCAGTACGTACCAACCTTCACTGTATATTTCTGCATCTTTTCAGAGAAGAGAGGCAGATATATTTTTCGAAACCTCTTTTAAAAGTTTTAAAGTCCTGTCAAAATTGTGGCGGAGATTTCCTTTGAGCCATGCATCTGCAGAGAGCACTCCAGACGAGCTTTTTGAAAGTGTGGTTTGTGAATAAACAGGCTACGTTAATATCCTCATTCGCCATCATTTTAGCTGCGCGAGCTGTCCCATATAAACGAGGATTCTCACACAGGGATAAAAAGTTTAGATCCACTAAAATGAAAACATTTTAGATAGTGAATTAGGTTTAAATTAGGATATCTATGAACAAAATGTTGAAATGGAGCTTCAAACTGATTGTACATAACCCTTATATTCACATTTGGTTTGCTTAATTTGTATTCTCATATTGACAAAACATTTGAGAGTAAAATATCTCAAAACAAAATTTTCTATGAACCCTTATGCAATTTCTCTGAAATGAAAAATTCAAAAAGCGGTCTTTATTCTATTTTTAAACATGTTTTAATCATAATTTCATGCATATTTATAGCCGAATATTGCAATATTCACATTCATTTAATGTCGTAAAAATTTCTTCATCCAAGTGCTTGAATATTATGCTCTAATTCTAAATACAAATATTACAATAATGTTCAGTTTCACTGACTAAATCCTTAAACTTAAAACTCCAAGCTTTCTCTCTAAAAATAGGAAGAGTTAAATTTCATTGCATTTAACTACAGTGTTAAAGATTTAAACTCATGAATAAACATCAAATTGCTGCAATCGCACTAAATTTACAACAACTAGAATTTCGATTAAGCAGAATACTTAATTTGCTTCCGGTAAGGTGAAGAATGCTTTCTTCTGAATGCATTCATTTCATTTGGCTCGTAAAAAATGACGCTAATTTTCGTGTGGAAAAGTTGCCTCATTCTGAAAAATTCTTCTAACGCGTAAGTTTTTTTCATTAACAATATTTCTTTTATTTTGTTTTTTGAATGTAAATGTTTGTTGCGAAAACGTCTAAGTCAAATGATTAACAATTATTTATATGCTCAATAATATTGAAGATGCATTTCAAAAACAGCTTTAGACTTAAAAATAACTTATTTACATTTCATGGATAATTGATAATTTTTTAAACTGATTCAGCGCCCCAAAGCAAAATTCCATAAAAAGTGCTAAAAATGGTATTTAGTATAAGAAGATCGTGATTGTTTTAATAGCCTCTTATGTTCTTTCTCTCTCCCTTTTATTTTTAAGTGTGTGTTGTTGTTGTTTGTTTGCTAAACGTTTTGTTTCAAGATTATTTTAGGGCAAAAACATGTTCTTGAATAAATATATTTATTAACATTTCTAGCGATTTATTGCATTCAGTTACAGACCGTACCCAATATTTACAATGAATATCAGAAACACCAGCCATGGTAACATATCGATGATAATGCTGTAAATTTTTGTAAATATTTGTATTTTTTATAATTTAATTGTAATTTAGATTTTACGCTTTTTTGTAGTGCTATGTATGTGTTAATTTTATTTATTTATTTCCTTCATACATTTTATGGAATATATTTTGTGTATTTTGTTTAATTAACTTTGTAATGCATTTGTAAGCATCCGTTTCATATACTTTGTTATACATGATTTAATTCTGATTTAACTGACTTTTGAACTTTAAGGATAACCCAAATAGGTCTTAGGCAGAACCCTTCTTTCACAGTCTTGGCGATAAAGATCCTTAAACACAGTTTCTGCTCATGCACTGAATTCTAAATATCGACTTCATACTAACTTGGCGATATGCTAGGTGGTTCTGAAAAATGCTTTTCAAAGTCAGCGGCTATCATTTTTGTAACTGTTTATCAATAAAATATTTCAAAAATATTTTAAACATGATAAACATTCCTAAAAATATTTTTAAGACAATTTCATGTTTATAAAATCTTTATGATCTGATGAATATTTTTTATGTTTACGAAACTTTTTTTCAAGGTTAATTTCTAGAGAGTATTTAATATTTCGCAAGTTTCTTTGCACTTCTAACGCTAAAACTCCTATAATGGCATTAAACTGATAACGTTTTATAAAACCATCGTTTTCATGCCCATTGTCTAAGCAAAGAATACCAAAATCAGGTCTTAGACACAACCTTGATAGCAATTCAGATAAATTTTCCAGTTATTTACTTTAGAAAAGACTTTAAAGCAAACATTTCGTTTCCCTTTCTTGAATTTGTATATCAAGTGCATATTAACAACAAAGTAATGATTCGAAGAAAATCGGTATCTATTACTATTCCTTAACAATAACAAAAAGGCCACCTTCTACTAATGCATTTCTTATCGTAGTTGTCTCAAAGGAAACTCCCTGAATTATTAATCTTAGCTTAGACCCATCGAAATACAGATCTGCTGAAACACATCGCTTCCCAGTAATTTCCTTTCCTTGAAATAATATAAACTATCAGTTAAGCAACATCTGCTACGCACTTTAATATCAAGTGGTTCATGGCAGGGTAATCTATTCGAATCTTGAATTTAATATGAATCTATCATTTCCATGTAGCTCTTCTTACCTTACCGCCTTCAGGCGATCCGAAAGGCACCTCAAAATATGATAATGTAGAGGTACATTCAAGTACAGTATAAGGTAGTTCTCCCGCCTTCTTAGCATGCCTTCGTGGTGTAATGGGTACACACTCGACGCGCATCGAGAAATCCGAGGTTCGAGTTCCGGCGAGCTCATTGCTCATTTCTCACCTCTTCTGCTTAAAAAAAAACTTAATATCTTTACTGTGGCGCTCGAACTAAAAAAGGTGGTGGATGATGATTCTTCGCCACCAAGATTTGGCGATTGGGTCCCCTAATCGCCAGTCGTTTTTTAAAAGTTGTTATATATAAGTTGTTTCTTTCGCCTTCTTAGCATGCCTTCGTGCTATAATGGTCAGCACACTCGGTGCTTATCGTGAGGTCCGAGGTTCGAGTCCCCTCGAAGGCATTGCTCATTCCTTCTGCTTCAATAAACCTAATGTATCTCCAACAGGAGATGAAAACTTTATGCCATGGCTATATCAGTAATTATAGAGAATGAAGATAGATTATCTGTTTTGAATTTGTGATTTGATTTTCCATCTGCTTTTAAATTTTCTATAAATTTTGAATCATTACGTAACATTACCATGAATTTATGTTTCATACAACTTAACAAGGTTTGCTGTTATGTGAAATATAATCTCTTTAATTAATCCTTTAAGTTATAATTGAGTTAACTGGCTGACTGAACATAACAAACTAAGTGATTTCACATCAGTAAACCAATTACTTCATAATTTAAATCACTATTATTGATAATAACATATCTAATTTATTAAAGGCCACTTAATTTGTACTTTTTTCATAATAATAATATGTTTATTTATAGTGATAATTATAAGCACAATTTTTTGCATTATTTAAATTCAAAAGAGATGATTCTAACTCTATTTATTATGCTTTTACCCGAAGTTTAAAAAACATTTTAGACGGTTCCGTTTTGTTTATGTTGCCATGGATGAATAATCTACATAGCTTAACAATACGCAAAACAAATGATCTTAAATTTAGCTTTCAAGCTCCTGGGCAGATGGTCGTTCCAGAGTGCTACTCTTCAATGTGATATGAGATCTTTAACTTGGCTTTCGGATTACAACTGCATAATAAACCGAGCAATTAAAGACAATAAATGCACTTACTTTATTAATTATAGATAATTTTTTGGTAACTAGCCTATTTTAAATATAAAATATATTCAATTGATACTTTTTATGAAATTGTGCAAGTTTATAGTAATTAAAAATTTTCTAACGTCATATATTATGCACTTCGCAGAGATTCGTTTCGACCTTTTACTTATCTTTAACTACATTTCGCTGCCTTAGGTGTAATGCGATATAAGAGTAATTTCTAAAGTGAGCACCTAATCACTCTGTGTGACTTATGATTACCATTTTTACATTCTTCTGTAATGCTTATATCCCTCTAATACTGACATAGCACATGAAAGCTAAGATGCACATTCTAATCGGTACATGCTTCGCTAGCAATCATTGTTCATTTTAATTTCGATTGTGGTAACTGTTGTTTAAGGTATATCAAAGCCAGCTTAAAAGTCGTATGTCACCTTCAACAGCTCTAAAAGCATCGTAGCAAAGACAAAGTCATACTAGAGACGTTTTGCAACATTAAGAGTTTCTTCATCTTGGATCTCAGTTTTGGATAAACAAATCATGTTTGCTATTACATAATAATTGTTTTACTCGGATTTAGTCTCTGATTTGCGAATTTCTGGTGAAAATAACAACTTTTACATACCCATAATATTCACTTGACTTCGCATAAAGGGATATCTACCCATTTCTTTAGTTGTAGTTTTCACTCTCCCCCCCCCCAAAACTAAAAAACACGGCACTGCCTGAAATGAAGCAAAGAATTCGTTTTAGAAGTGCTAATAGCATGAACTGTAGAAAGGTATAGGATTATTCACAAGTCGTGAAGTATTTTAAGAATTTATAACGTATAAACTACACAACTGATACCAAATTTTATTAGACTGAAATATATATTAATTCATTGTTTTTCATATTTCGACGAGGTTTCGATATGACCACCTTTACCAGTAGAACACATATCAGAGTATTAGGTAGTTCTCCCGCCTTCTTAGCATGCCTTCGTGGTGTAGTGGGTAACACACTAGACGCGCATCGAGAAATCCGAGGTTCGAGTCCCGGCAAGCTCATTGCTCATTTCTCACCTCTTCTGCTTCAAAAAAAACTTAATATCTTTACAGGGGCGCCCGAGCTAAAAAGGTGGTGGATGATGATTCTGTACCACCAGGATTTGGCGACTGGTTTTCCTAATCCCCAGTCGCCCTTTAAAAGGGGAAGTATATAAGTATTTCTCCTGCCTTCTTCGCATGCCTTCGTGGTCAGCACGCTCGACGCGTATTCGAGAAGTTCGTGGTTTGAGTCCCGGCGAGAGCATTGCTCATTTTTCACATCTCCTGCTTCCAAAAATTCCTAATGACTCTACAAGTGTGTCATTGGAAACTGGGATATAGTAAAGAGCTGCTTGATGCCACTTTCAAATTAAAACAGTGACGAAATTTTCTTTCAACGGGGCAGTTGTCCATTGAAGGCATTTGTATAGAGACCAATCGAGACATCGTTTAAGCGCCAAACTTTGCCACAGTGGTAGAGGACTCTTACAAAATTATTTCAATTAAAATTTAACACTTATAATGAATAGGACAAGATCTTGTCTCGTAAATGCATGGTCCCCACCAGTCCTTGAATTTAATCCTATGAGATTTTTTATTATGAGGATTTGCCAAGGATGATGCCTTTATGCTTCGAGTCCTATCTTTTCTTTAGGACATACAGAACTACATTACTGATGTTGCGGCTCCTGTCGATAGAAATGTGCGAAAAAAAAGCGTTCATGAGCACCTTATTAAATACTAGCTTTTCTCGGAAAATTTATAACACTGTAAAATATTTAAGTTATCCTAATACGTGGACACTAACATTAAAAAAAAGGACAAACTCTATTAAAACTCAAGAGTTGTGATAATGACATATTGTTATGCCCAAAGTAGTTTTGTCCACCTAAATTATTTTAAGTGGCTTAGTCAATTATAAAAAATATGATATCTTAATATTTATGAGTTATTTTTAAGAGTAATGAATGAAAAAATGAATAGAAAAAAGTCTTTATATTTAATTTAGAAAATTAGTACTTACAATAAAGGGGATATTAAAGTATGTATGAATGGTGAGTTTTCTGTCGTAGCTTTGGAAATCTTCACTTAGGTCGGATACGTACGTAGAGCCTTTGATATAAACTCACACAAAAATTATAGGGTATGTCATGCA
>KK120708.1:56316-71286 GCA_000611955.2 Stegodyphus mimosarum | reverse complement strand
GTCACTTAGCATATTTGCTTGTAGAGAGATATGTCGAGAAGGCTACTTTTCATTAAGACATCTTCCAAGTGCATTAAAGTATTGTGTAAAACCTGCATTAGTCTTAGGTGAATTTTTCCTAATTTTAAACTTGTTACAAAGGAGTACATTTCTCTACATAATACAACCTGTTAAGCCATCTGTATAATGTATCGTTTCATTTATTACATTACAAGTTTTTTTCTACATAATGTAACCGGTTTAAGCAGTCTGTGTAACATATCTTTCGTTTATCATAATTTTTTTCTTCTTCTTTTTTGTTAAATCTGCATAGATTTCAAAGGATTTACGATCAACTAAATACGTGATACAATGCCATGATAGGAAGTTCGTTCCTTCTTCCATTCTCATCATATTTTAAACTGTATTCTGAGTAGTAAGGTATTAAGTACTGATTCTAATAAGAATGGCATTTTAAAGATAGAAATGTAGTTTTTAGTGAAGTGTTAACTACTGTTGATCTTATTTAGTGCTGAGAAGTTATTTTGTTCTATACATTTTTATGAGAAATTTTACTAATCATATGCGTTTAAAAATAACAAACAAATTAAACAAAGTTTAAAAAGGATTTTCATCAAAATCCGTTTAAAATATCGAAAGCATAACAACCTTTACAATATAGAAAATTATTACAATTTCTTTCATGAATGAAATAACTGATATGGAATACAGTGCACTGCAGACACATGGGAAAGGAAAGAATCTATTCTGACCACTATATGTCACGGGAGTCAAACCAACAAATATTTTCAAACTGAATAAATGTCATATGTTAGTAATTAAAATCTTGTTTTCCTTTTTAGATTTGGTTTGGAATTTAATATTATATTACAGGAAAATATTAGGAATAATTTTAATCTTTGTTATTTCTCCCTCACATTTCATCTCACTTAATATGCCCTTTTCATTCAATTCAGAAAATAAATAGTTACTGAGGATTGACTGTAAATACTTATATTATATTGAGATTAATTCAAGGAGGAAAGTAAATAATATATACAAATTTCAAACATTTAATTCCTGAAATTTCCCTCAACTGTCGCCCGCGATGTAAATTTATGAAAATTGCATGAATATTCATGTTTACGCAAGTCTGAGCTAATGCTTGTGAAAACTTCATACCGACAGAAGCCGGTGATATTAGTTATTTGAGTGGAAACAAATCTGCTAAGTATTTTGGCATGAAATTAGATAACGAAAACTTAGACCACCATATTCACAACAAATTTTTGTCAGAAAAAGTAAAATTGAAAGCTCCGAAGTGTTGAAAATGACAAAAGAGAAAAATGCCATCAATATGTTGAGTGATTGCGTGCCATTGGCAATTCAAATATCGAGATGAAATGATGTGAAGTTTGAACCCAAGTCTGGGAGCCAGAAATAACAATAATAGACATTAATAGCGAAAGTGTGTGTAAAGCTTTAATGTCCAGCCAAGTGTGAGATTGATAATTGCAAAATTAGAAATTAATCGAGGAAAAGGTTAATCTAATATTAGTTGCAGAATAAGGTATGAGAAGGATTTCTGCGTAATTTGCACTTTACACGCATAGTCACAATGCGTTTCTAGTCAGATTCTCTTTTTTACCAAAATATCGATTATCATTCAGATCTTCCGACCAAGTGAATTACAGCTTTGTGATTTCTAGCTGCCTCCAAAATTAAAAGTTACGGTGGAAAAAGAGAAATTTTTTGTGAGGTAGACGACTATAGCCTTCCAAAATGTAATACCATGAAAGAAGCACACAGTAGGTTTGGTTTGAAATTTGCATTACGTGTAGATTTCGATAAGATATGCAAATGATCAGCATTACGGTTCCTGTGCGCAAGTAAGGTCACCTATAAGCACTATAGAAAGGGAGAACAGTAGTTGTGTTTGCTGCTAGAAGTGTGTGCTTTCCTCTAAAGATCGTGGCTTTTAGAGACCACAGATTTTTCATGAGAGAAATCGATGTTCCTGTTGGGGGAAATTAAGCTACAGTGATGTTAATATGAAATCGACAGAGAGCCTCATCACATCACCGAATGAAAGCGCAGATATGTGATGTGTACATTAATGACAAATTACGGCCCAACATCCAGCACGCCAGCACATCATCTTTCATTAGCAAGTATCATTCGATTGTCTTCAGATAAGGGGAATTTTGCAGAACATCCTTGCATCGACATTTGCTGCGATCGGTTGCATCCGTTACCGTCGACTCTATAACGCAGATGCATGTGGCTGCAATGTCGAACGCCGGATGCCGAATGACAGAATTTTCTGAAAGCCGGATGACGAATGACATAGAATTTGCTGAACGCCGGATGACGAATGACATAGAATTTGCTGAATGCCGGATGACAAACGAATGGCAAAAAATCATCTTTTCAGACGAATCCTTGTGTATTACACCCCTGCTAATAAACGTTATGACACTTCTACTATGTATCGCTATAGTGCTCCTTCAGCTGGTGTATGGTTTATCATTGAAATTTATTTCCTTATCCATTCTAATGCGCACTATCGACACACTCAACATCCACCTCTACATCTTAGAAGTTCTGAAGTCTCTTATCCTTCCTTGCTTTTAAGACTTGCTTGTGACCAAATTTCAACAAGTTAATTCACGATTGCCCATGGCGCAGAGTGTTTAACAATTTTGCTGTGCCCACCAGTTCTTACTACTGACTGAGTCTGTTCTTTCCCCCGATTTGTCATCAAGCGAAAACTTCTGTTTAATAATTAGAAAAAGAGTTACCGAGTATATACTTGACGTGGCTACATGAAATAAAATTTGGCAGAAATTAGAACAATATAAACTGACATACCGCAAACAAATTTCCAAAGCTTCTCTTCTTGGATGCCAAAGCAGATTCAACAGTTATTGCTAGCCATGATAGCAACCCTAAACACTGATTTTTATCAGTACTGTGTAGAGACATTAGGCATTTTTTTTAAAGCAGAAGACATGAAAACAGAGCAATGCCCTCGCTGGGGCTCGAACCACGGACCTCTCGAATACGTGTCGAGTGTGCTAACTACTACGCCATAAACGCATGCAAAGAAGGCGGGAGAAATACCTTATAAGTGTAACTGAAATTCGTTTGCCTTTATATCCTATATTGCTGCGTAGTAAATGTGTCTTTAGTATATCTTTGATTGTAATATTGTTGCAATTTTAAATTCCAAATTATTTGGGAAAGAACGACAAAATATATTAAATATTACTTCGAAAAAACGACTTCCACATTTGCTTCCAGAAATGGGAAAATATTTAAATCTATGCGTAAATGCACAAAGAGGGCACTATGAACATATCAGTATCAAACAGTGCATATCCAAAATTGAATCATCCCACCTTGTAGCTTAATGCAATTACTTAACAATTATTATTAAAAGCCTGTGAAAGATTATTTTTGAGATTTTTATTATAATAGTCATAGTTTTCAATAATTTTAGTAACAGAAAGAAAATTCTATAGTTAACTAATGCAGATTCGCATTATAAATCATCTCCTTTTCCAGTTTAGCACGATCTCGAGAATGTTTCTTAAAAACATACATTCCTTTTGGGAAATATTCCATAAGAAAATTCCGTTTTCATTGAAAAAATGCGTCGCACATTTTAAAGCACAGTTTTACCAATTCTGAAATTAAGGAATCTAAATCTTGTTCCATTAAATTGGTTTCAATTAATGACATTTTATGAAATTTATTACTGAAAATATTCCCCCTTCCGTTTAAATAGATTAAGAGTGTGTAATAGTCTAGTAGAAGGAAAATTAATTATTTTTTAAAGTTCATAAATTATAAGGAAACCAAAATGAATACATTTCTTGCTCCATAATGTACTAAATATGTAATTATGGAAACTTATGTAACTGATATGTCAAACACAGTGTCAAAATTATTTTAAGAATACTTAAAACGATATTTTCTGACAAAGGAAAAGGAATAGAAATTGCTTGCTAAGAATGCAATATGTTTTAAAAAGTCTTGAATATTTCATTTTTTTAATGAGTAATCTGAGTATAATTAAAATTTTTACATTAAATAATGAATAATTTATAGCCACTGGTTTTATTAAAATACGCAACTATCAGCTATGAAGATGAATTAATGAAAAGGAAAGCAATTTACCGCAATATTTATTTTAATACCAAGAAATGCATAAGATATTTATTACAGAAAAAATAAGTTTGATAAATACAGAAAGCAAAATATTTTTATTTTTTAAAGTACAAGAATCTGTGCCTGATCACCATTGAAACTGATTGAGATTTACTCAAAGTGTACGCCGAAGTAAGGTTCTCTTTCTGACTAATTTTAAATTTTACGTTGGCGTGTTTCTTTCATACAGGCTCATAATTTCTAGAAGTTCTTAAGAGACAATTTTGCTCTGAGCACGTGGCGTATTGAAACAGAAGGAAAACTGAGGGAAACGTTCTGAAATTGGTATCTTTCTTTAAAAAATAAATTTAAAAAAGTTCTAAAAAGTTTCAGATTTTAAAGTCGCCTAAAAGTATTTCTTAACATTTTTTATGATTTCGTTGAGCTCGAAATCTACCACTGTGCTGTTGCACTTAACTCTTACTAACCGATTTTTTTCTCTCACTCTCTTTTTAGCCCGTTAGCTAAGAAGCGCTATCAGACTCAAAACGTTTTGCGTTGAATCACTTTTCAAATTGCTGACATCAAATATTATATCCCTAAAGAAATTAAATAATGAAGAATGTGCAAGAATGAGTGTTTCTCGCATTGTGAAAAAACAACGGTATCTAGAGCCATCAAATTTTGAATAACGTAGTCCTATACCCAAATATTTGCACCTCGAAGCCCAAATTTGGATTTTCGAATTTATTTTATTGCCTATTTCCTATTTTGTATAACTTTAATGTATTTTTGATTAACAAAAACTCAAACGTAACATTGTAGAGAAAAAATCATTTTAATCTCCAGTACGCGACATTATTTATCGAAAATTCTAAAGGTACGCTGTTTTTAAATATTTTAGCCTAAATGTTCTCGAAACGTATGTGTGTGTAAATGAAAAAAAAGCCCCTTCGAGCGTAATGTAAAATCTTTGTAAAATGTAAATGAACTTTCAGATTTATTTTTGACTTTTTAACTTTATTATTAAGCATTGTTTTCTTTGCGCACTCGCCATATTCAGTTCAATAGCAAAATTTTAACACCAGCATAGAAACATATGTTTAAATGCGGATTGTTAAGTGTTGCCGTACTTTTTTTTTATTTTGTTTCCTTTTCTCAGATCATCATATCCATGTTCGGTTTTTTTAGTAAGATGGCTTACAAATTTGTTTTTTTTTTATTATTAATATTTATATTATTCGCTCTTACGTCACATAAAATTCAATTAAACGGCAAAATCACAAGATAATTAAAAACAGCATATTCTTAGAATTCCCTACAGACAGTCTAGTGTGCTGAAGATAAAAGTGTTTTATTCCGTCTGCGTAGAGTGTTACCATGGTTCGCTTTCAGATAATTGAGTTTCTTAATAAAATATTCATTAAATTTTTTGAAAAATATGAAATAAATTATACAAAAGAATGTAACATCCTTCTATAAAAATATTGAATATTTTTAAATTGACTAGATCGCAAATTTTTATTATTCAAATCAATCCGATTCAAAAGTAAGAAATGAATATTCTTAGAACTTCACCTATTTGCCTTCAAATAGCTTAGTTTGGTAATCTACAACAGACCATAGATACGGTACTACTAAGAGATAGGATACATTAATCTGTCCAAGCATATATTTTTTATTCCAATAAATGTCTGTGGCATCATGTGTTTAATTTGAAATTCATGTTGCTTTGGTAATCGTTTATTATTTTGAACTATCGCACATGAAACGTGAAAACTTGGTCCGAATTTTTTTTTTTTTTTTTAGTTTTCTCCGTGTTCAAGTCTTGCGTTTCTTGCAATTGTACCCGCAATTTCTAAAAAGGAAACGGAATAACTTTTCACAAAGAAATTATCAGAGAGAGCAATAAAAATAAAAATAAGAGCAGGAGAAATAAATAGGAGCAAGAGCAATATAACAAGAGCAAGAGCTTCATTAGTGGAACTTTAATAATTTAGGAAAATTAATAATTATATTTTATGCCTTTTTCCCTAATTCTGATTTTAATATTAAATGTCATAAATATTATTCTGGATAAATTAAAATTTCAAATCAGTAAATTTAAATAAATAGGTAAAATTAGTAAATTGAAATAAATAGGTACTTTTTAATTATCTGCTCTACTGTTTCAACGTCTTAATAGAACTGCTCTGTTTTTGATATATTTTCGAGTGTACGCCATTAGTGTTAAATTAGGAAGTTTAGAAGTTGGAGTTAAGAAGTTGTTGAGTTACTTTCTGTCTTACCTCCATCGTATACACGAGAGGAGAGACAACCAAACATACATATACCGCATGCGTGTTTCGTGCATGTAGAGTTGCGTGCTTTATATTTACCTGAACACTATTTTCCGCTATATATATATATATGACACATAGTTTTTATTTTTTTCGCATAAAATGTTTTTGCTTGAAAAAGGTCTTTTTTTTAATATTCATTAACGGAATAAAAATTATAGGACGTAAAGTTAGCCTAGGCAAACATTTCTCCTCAATCATAAAGTCACCAATGAGCTAAAAATTTTTCGAAAGAGCTCGAATAATCAGAAAGTATCAATAAAGGTGTGATAAATGGGCGCAAGGTAACACATCTGACTCGGTATAAAGATTAGTATATTTGTGAGGTTGCGTAACATTTACTGCATTTCTGAACTCAAAAATATATTTATTACAATTACGAGAAACTCTTTACAAACATATATAATTCACGGAAAGCATAGAACAGTTATTCAAGTGAAGAGGTATCCTCATGACGTGAGGATCCAGATCGCGAGGGTCTCTCCGGTTGAGAATTCAAAAGCATTCTGTCTCTCTGGTCGAGAGTTCAGGAGTATTCTGACGTGTTGCTCTGGTTTAAAAAAGTATTCAGACTGAATTAGCCACGCCTCCTTAATTTTTCAGCAGTGTTTTACATCCTCCGATTCGTTGTATCTGGAACGATATCAGAAGAAAAACGACATCATTGGTTCGTCAGCCCTTCTGAAATCGACAGGATTTCATGACAGACACAGCGCAGAACTCTAAAATCTCTTGACACTAGTCGTGAAGTTATATCTCTTGCACTGTCAACTGGAAGGAATTATTGCGTCCGCCATATCAGACCATGTGTTCTGGCTCATAATAAAAGCATGGAAACAGTGACTTGCGGGGACCGCACACACAATTCTGTAATCTCTGTGTGGTCTGTGGCAAAGGTATAAAAGTTATCTGAAACTTGTTTAGAGCTAGAATTTTGCTTGAATTTATTTTAATTTTTAACATAAGTGTTTCTTATTGAGTATTTATTAAATTACTAATATTATGTATCTTTTCCAAGTTTCGATTAATTTAACCATGTAACATAAAATGGGCCTCAAAAATCACTAGCGGTATCATTGATGCTCGGAATCGAAACAAGAATATATATTGTACAATAATAACTAACATTGCCAACGGTTTCTTTGCCACTCTCATGGCTGTTGCCAGGATTCTGGTTGGAACCAGGACTTATTGCACAATGCCCGATTTATTATTATTACTATATCTATGGGTTTGATTTTAGTTTGGTTCCATATGATTATGGCAAAGCTTCGAGGGCTGTCTGCCTTCATGGAGGACGTTCTGAGGCAAACTGGCTTGTATACAGTGTAAACATGGGGGAAACCACGAAAACGCCCATGCAGCCAGCCCGTTAGCGGGATTCGAACCTCTGACCGAACTACCGGTGTTCAGCAACTTTATCGCTTGGGCCGCTGGTGGGCTCTTCATCTATGGGATCAAAGTACATAATATTGTTGCGTGCAGGCAGGTTCGCAGTGGACTCAATGCACACAGAAACGATGATAGCTTGATAAAATTTATTTTGACAAAAGAAATACTCTTCAGTTCTAAAGCTTTCCACAGATGTACTCGTACAGCCCTTCTCGGTGTAAGAACAGAATGAATAGTTACTCCTTCAAACTAATAAGAATGTTAAACACAGCGCAATGTAAGGTGAATCTAAAGAGCGAAGATCCCCCGGAGATATTTCAGTACTCTGAAGTCGACTCTGAACAAAAAACTGAGAACTGATGCTCTCTCCGTGCTTAAATAGTTTTCTCCCGGCCAACGAGAAATCTCCAGTACCATCCCTTTCTCGAAATTACTCGAAGCATATATGGTTAAAGTAACATATAAGAGCCGGATACGGTTACAGTTACATATAGGGATCAATATAGTTATCTATTTACATTATCAATTGCGATTATACAGGGACCCATAATTTAGAAGGTAAATAAATTTTTACAGCATATGGACTGAAATAGCTTTTTAATGTAACTCAGAAAAAAATTTCTTCCCAAAGAGTAAAACACAATTCTGAAAAGCCAGGTATTAAGATTGTATTTATAGTCTTGGTTATAGTCTGCAAGGGGTGCTTCTATGAAAAGTGCAATTTTTCATTTTCTTTTATTATTTAGGCAGCTTATAAGTAATAATCTTAAATTATGCTTCGACAGGAAGTCGAAATTTCGATAACTTTAGCTTGCAGACAAGCACATTCTAATGGCATGCTACCCGATGCTCTCCCCCCCCCCAAATAGTTGGACGTTTTGATTTACATTTGAGAATACTTCCACTGCTCTTTTAAGCATGAATCATTCATTTATTGTTTCTGTTTGACCTTCGTCGACCCATGTGTCTTACAAACGAAATTATGTGCATTGTTTGCATTCCAAAAGAGCAGATGACTCTACTTTATTTGTTAAAGTGCCATTAGTTATTACTCGCTTTTCATATCTTCTACATTGTCCTTCTAAGGAAGGAGATTTGATATAATTCTATTGCAAAGCATAACATGCATTGCTTAGCGCTGCAATAGTTAGATATACAGCCTAGTAATGTGCGTTAATGATTACTCATTTCTGCACCTTTAAACGTAATCAATAAGAAGATAACAGAAGATAGACAAGAATAAATAAGAATTTGAATAAAGAATGAAATATAATTTTTCCTTAAATGTATTATTTTCTATTATTATAGTATTTTCAACCTGAATACTGATTTATGATTTTATCCTTACAGATTCTGGTAAGTTGGAGTTTATGTATGTATATTCATGTAAAAGTATTCCAGCCCTTTCAACAAGTTACTGTAAGTTTTATTAAAACATTTTCTATTTTAATTAATTGACGTATAATGTGAATAACGCTTTTAACTTTTAATCTATTAGTAATATATTAATTAATAATGTCACGAGTCATGAAAGTATTTAATAATGTACTAATCAATAATATGTTGATTAATAATCTCATTAATAATCGCTTTAATATGTTAATAATGTATTAATTATTAATGCCAACAATTAATTAATTAATAATGCTTATTCACATATAAATACTACATGCCATTTAAATCCCTCACTTTGAAGTATTTCACAGAAATAATTTATATATTACATTAAGAATTATTTTAAATCTAAAAGCTCTCTGTGAAAGCAAATTATGAAAACTGGAATTTCTCCACTAACGAAAGAAACAGAAACTTTTTAAAACATGTATTTGAAGAAATGCTTCAGAGATAAAAATTTTCTGTCATCTGGATTACTTCTTAGATATTCATATGCCTGTAAAATTGGAAAACATTTATTTTGTGTACCATAACTTAAAACTCCACATGTGACGTGCTAAGTCTTTTTAGCTGAAAGTGCCTCTTAACCATTATATAGTCAGAATTCAGCTTACAGAACCATTCACAGTACACCATTTAATAGGGAAATGCAACACCACGAAAACTGGATTGTATAATTATGCAGATTGGAAGAATAAGCATCTGAAAGATTTATGTATATCTGAAATGCAGTTTTGTCATTGCTAGTAGTCTCTGCCGTCGTCTGAAACCCGTTTTTGATGTGTGCTTCCTCTCAGAAGATACGTAACTGAAGAGATGTCTAGGAGACGACATTTAAGACAATTTGTATAATCAAACGTTTTTACGAGGGGTTTTGTTTGAGACTTATAAACAAATGATATAAACAAATGATTAGTTTTCCATCGCACTGCAGCTGAAACACACCTGCCTGTGTCCATTGTGCAAAGGATCCGAAGAAGGTGTGCTAAAGACAAAAATATGAATCGTCTTGTCTATCTAGACGAGAGATCCCAACCTTTCTCTTGCAACGACCACCTATAAAAGGATATAAAAGGATGGTTCATCTACAGCCTTATAATTGCCTTTAATCAATGGGATATTGATCATGCCGATCAATTTGCGATGTATATTTGTCTATCGCCCCTTTGCTTATCATTGATCTCGTTTAAGATGTCAAGGACCACCCAGAGAGTCAGTACCGACCCCGTTCGGAACCCTAATTTAGACGGGAGTCAAAACGCTTGTACTGATATATACAAAAGTGTGCGTGGCACTCTAGCAAGTATGACTGTCGGCATTATGTAGAATATGTAGCGAGCTCTGGATGGCCCAATACCAGCAAAACCAATTTCTACACAATTGTTTGACAGTTGCTTGCAGACATGCTACCCTTTAGGAATACTGCCTTTGGAGCAAAGCTACCGATACCAACGATTGCCTCTTCGGTGGGTAATAGCATTTTAAAGTTGTGAATGGCTCAGGGTATTGTAAATTGAGGAACCCAGTTTCTGTTTCACTCGCAACAGTCACCGATGAGAATCGGATGTCGGCCTGGAGACGGGCTCAGTCCTGCCGAAGTCCTGAGAACTACACATACTAAGCATCAGTAGACAATACTTGTATGGTACTCAGCTGTTTCCTTGGTTAGCAAGGTCTTCAGATCTCACTTCGATCGAGTACTTTTTTAACGTGATTGGCCGTCGTTTTCTTGATCAACCTCAGTCGACAAATTCAGAGGATTGTTGATAGGATATAGTTACCGATTTCACAGGGCACTATGCACAAGCTGATTTCGTCTGTACCTCTAAGAACTTTTTATGGTATCACAACAAGAGGTCATCTTACTTCCTAAAGATTACATTGATATTCGAAGGCTATATTATCTTACACTATCTTTTTTAAATGAAAACCGCTTATCTGTACGTGCAGGTTCTGTCTACCTTCCATTGTTCATTACATTCTACTTAATCTTTCATTATGTTGCATTTTCTATATCAGGAAGAGTATTTAAGAAAGTTCTTAAGTGCAATGACAAGTTTAATTCGAATAATTCTGTTTAAAGCTTAAAAATTCCTAATTTTGGAAAAAAGCGAAACGTCAGTATTAAAAATCATCGTTGACAAAATTAGTGACTGTCTTGAAAACAGACAGCTTGAGTATGCTGTCTATCTATACATATTTTACTTTTTATAACACTTGTCGAAAAACGTAACATTAAGGAACGCATTTACTGATTTGCACTTATAGAACTCACTTGTACGCATTATCTATTGACTAAATTAATGGAATAACCTTATTATAATCCTCAATGACAGTTCCGAGGATTTGGATAATCTTCTCTGAAATTACCATGCCCTCGAGAATATTGAAGCATCCTACGTCAACCAAATGATAACGCTACTGTACTTGCCTTCTCCAACTGTATATGTGAATGCAGTGAACGTTCGATGATTTAAAGATGTTTGCGTTCACCCTTTAGTGAAATTAAGGTTACTGCAAGTGTCTACTGATGGTTCCTGACTTAGGAATGCATTATATAAATAGTAGAATTTTATAAAGACTAAATATAAAAAGTTTAAAGCACATTTAAATAAAAAAATCTGATGTGTACACCACATGACTTCCTTGTACGGAGTATTAAATTATACGCATTTTTCATTTCATTTAAACTTATTGGAGTGAATTAAATCTACTTCTTTGATAGCGCATAAACACAATACAATAAATGCACTCTTTAAAATTCACTATATTTGTTCCCCATAGCGACACCCTGGTTCTAGGTTCACTTAACAGCGTTACATCTCATTTATTTATCACACAGAATGCACAAAAACTATGTATATCATTTGAAGAATTCTCTAATCGTTGCGGCATGCTCTATTCAAATACTATAATAAATCTAAAACAATGTATAAAAGAAATTAAAAACAAAAAAAAGAAACTGTTTTTGACTGAAGATTATGTATTTCTCATTCAATTAATTCAGTTCCCACTTCGCGACAAGGCAAAAATACATAAAAACTCAAAATATTAATATTAAAATTACGAAGTAAATCTTAAATATTTATTTCCTCAAACAAATTCCAGAATAGATTAAGAATGATTTAATTCACAACAACAAAAGAAGGCGTTACCTTTATTGTTGCGAAGCTTAGTTTCTCTAGATAGGCAATAAATCCACTATTCTCATGTTTCAAATGTAAACAAATATGGCTGCTATATGCTAAAATAATTAAGCTTAGCCGCACTTAAACAACTTTTGAATTGTTGATAATTCTACAAATCTTGCATGCAGACTTACTAACGGCATAAAAACCTTAACCGGAAGATAAGAACAACATAATTCAATCATTTTTAAAGCAAAAAATGCACAATTTACAAATTTATAAACATATAAGAATAAAGTAACTCAGCTCACTGAGCTGAGTAACAGAGTTGATATATATATATATGTAGTTTTGGTGCTGCCGATTGCAACCAAAATGGGAGGTGCACATCTACATGTTATAGCAGTCTTATATCCTATATACAAAATTTCAACGTTCTGAGGTTACTCGTTTTTGAGTTATGAGAGATACATACCTGCATAGTACGTACTTATGTACAGACGCCACGAAAAGATCTCTTCAGAATCTATTTTAAATTAGTTTTATAATTTTGGGCGGAAAATAGTCGTCTATTCTGTCCTTACGTACAAATGTTACTCAAATACATCGTTACATTGCATTCAATAGCGGTTAAAATGGTTATTTTCGTTGAAATATGATACCTGGAATTTTTCAAGGTAACATAACTTCCTTCACGAATATAGAAATATATTCGTAAACGAAATATGTTGTTATGATATGAAATTCAACAATTCCTTAATAAATGTGGTGATCCACTCTTAATGCTACCACAATTTAGAAATTCACACATTTTTCCGGTATTTACACGAACTTTAAATCTTGCCCGCTAATGTCTTATATTGCACTCTTAATTAATCTTACATTTTTACTGTTGATCTTGATACTAGTAATAAAGATGTAAATATTTGTATTGAATTCTGAATAATTTTTGAATCCTCTGGCTATATATTATGCTGCTTCATTTGTAAATAAAATATTCAGAAACATAACACATATAATTCTCCCAACACCATTCCATATAGGATATATAATTAGTCCAAAGGGGCTTTGTCCCTGAAGGACTATTGTTTTCGTTTTGCGATTTTGCGTTGAATCACTATAAATTTCTGTATCACTTTTGAAATTGTTGCCACCAAAAGTTATCGCCTTGTATTATATTTAAAGAAATTAAATAAAGAAGAATCTGCATAAATGCATATATATTTCTCCAAATGTGATAAAGCAACGGTACCTAGAGCCATCCAATTTTGAATAAAGTACGTTTCCACCCGAATATCAACATCTCGAAGCCCAAATTTGGAATTTGTTTTATTATCTATTTCATATTTTGTTAAACTTTAACGAATTTTTTATGAATAAACTCAACGATTTAAAAGCGAGCAATGGCAACACTCTACGCAAAAAAAAAACATTTTTTATCTCTAGCGTGCGGAACTGTGTATCGGAAATTCTAAAGGTATGTTCATTTTAAATTATTTTGCGATATTGCTGTGGAACTGAATTTTACGGTTTAAGTGCGAAGAACATGATGTTTAATAAATAAAGGTAACACACAAAACGTTAAAAAAACGCCCCTTTAGACGTAATTTAAAATCTGAAACCTTTCAATTTTTTTAATTTAAAATTTTGGACTATTTAAAAGAGTACTCATCAACAAACAAAATGTCACAGATTAAGCTATTCAACACCACATGATCCTTCATCTCTCCACAAGAAGCAACATTAATAAAGATACATTTTAATATTTGAGAACATCGGTTTATGTATTGAAACTGTGTGCAACTGTGTTTATACGCATTTATAATTAAGTGTTTATACAACTTAAAGCATCACCTATTTACGGAACTCTTCCAAAAGTACAAAAGTGTATGTAAACAGTGATCGTGATGTAGCAATTTATTTTAATAGTAAAAAAGGGAGTCAAACATAAAGAGCAAATAACGGCAGAATATAAGCTACGAAAATGTGATCTGGCGCGTCGTAAATTTCAATTTTCCTGCATGAAGGCCAACCGTTTTTTAAAAAGAAAGAGATCAAAGAACGCATCTATTCATCTTGTTTCCAAGAAATGTTCTCGCTGTTTTCTTATCTGTATGTATGATATACGAACACATAGAAAACAATCCCAAACAGTATATAGTTGCTACATCCCAGAAAATTACCATATCAGAGAAACACAAAACATTTATTTTATCTTTTGGAAGATTGACTTTTGTCTTAAATTCTAAGCCACAATTTATAGTGCAAATATTTGCTGCCAATACTTCCTAGAGCGAACATTATAAAATAAATATCTCGATGAAACATCAAGTATTTGCATATCTCTCATCGAAAATGAAACTTTCAATCTCTTTACTTGATAAAAGGAAAATGGTGGAATGGATATTTAATTCATTCATATATTTCTGCGTATATTTAGTTCAAATCAGTGAAATGCATAATATATAAAACTGGAGGAAACAATGAAAATACCTCTAAATTCTCTCTTAAGAGGCCTTCATATTATTATAGGTAATCTAATTTTACGTAATCGAATTTGAATAATTTATTAAAATATCAAGTAA
>KK120708.1:38754-56269 GCA_000611955.2 Stegodyphus mimosarum | reverse complement strand
AAACATCTCATTTAAAATTTTTGTAGTTTTAAAATTAACAAAACAGAATGATAAGCATTATAAAAATGTGAAGGAAAATGTAAGACTTATTATCGACACGCAAGTTATATTTCAATGGCTACGATGTTAAAAAATGCTAGAAACAGTAATAAAAGTGCCAAATCTAAATTTTAACAACCGTAGAAAGGTGATTGATTTTTAGTATTATACTTTCTATAAAATGTTGGCGATAAATGCTTTAATAGCAATTCAGTTTTATTTTATTATTAAAAATAATAAACAAGAGAATATTAGCGATTATAATGACCGATAAATTGACACTTCAAAATTGTCTAGACCTGACGTTTAAGTCGTTTATGTCTTTCTAATAGGGCGCTACTATTGAATCCAAATATGGAGAAAAGATTGTTAATATCAGTGATTTAGAAATTTATACAAGGCAGTTCTAAAATTTATTGCAAAGCAATTTTATCTTCAAAATCACTAACTAAAATCTAGAATTAAATCCAGAAATTAAGATTCCTGCGTCAGGCCTACCAAATTTGGTTAGTCAGTTTACCGCCTCTTACGCAGAAAACTCGTTAATCAAAAATTCAAAGTTCAGTTGATTTGATTCTTCATTAAAATTTGAGTTTAGTTCACTTTCAGCTTTTCCTTCCCCCCGCTCTCCTTCTTATCTAATTACTTGTACATTTCTTTCTACCTTGTTCTTTCCTCTTTGGAGGATGAGAAGCTGCTACAGAACTTTTTTTCTGGCTTACCACAGAAAGAAAAGTGTCTACACGTTTTTCATTCATCGAAAGCCTGGAATGAAAGGCTGGAAATGAAGGCTCTGGTAACGAAGGTTCTGGTAGTAATATTATACTGATAGCTACGGTTCTGGTAGTTCTGATAGATACTATCACTAAGACCCTGCTTTGTTCTCTGCTTTTAGATCTTCAGATGTTTTTTGTTCGCTGTTCGGAGTACTTGATGTATATAGCAATCCCTAATAACATCCACACATCCACAAAATATTGGTGACTGTGTCTAATTTCCCCATCGCAAAGCGAAAGCGGTTCCATGTTCTCGTGCAAAGTATCATGTGAAGTCCCTCAATCAAAAGCAAACTGCAGTTAAATTAAAAGATTTAATTGCAAGTGCAGAATTAAATTCCGATCAAATGGAAGCTGCAAATTGCTTAATAGAGGCATTTCAGGATCACTTCTCAACTCCGTCTAGTATGTTAGTCGCAAAAATGCGACACGGCACTGGATTCTCACAAAACACTACCTAATAAACAACATCCTTAGTGGCTTTCTTTCGCCAAAATAAGAGAAAATCAGAAAACTTTAGATGAAGATGTAAGAATATGACATTATTGAGCATTCGTCTGCCTTAGGGTATCACATATTGGCTTACAGAGAATGTTTAATTTTAGAAGAATTTCAACAAAGAATTAAAAAAGTAGATGTTTTAGAAAACAAATTTACTTAGTACACAATACCCCTGGAACATTTACGAAAGTCCTTCTGTCACTGAAATCGCGATACAGACTTTGAATCCAGAAAAATGTCTATCAGATTGGACATTTAAAACAATACGCTTTGCATGTTAAATATTAATTAAATGGTCCCGAAATCGTCGTAAAAATATGTAAATACACTTTGTTATTTAAAAGAGAGGCTGCTTCAAGCGATTTTGTGTAAACTACAGGTGTCTAAATGATATTACAAAGTTAAATGTTCTTCAGGTCTGAGAGACGGATGTTCAAAGACAGTTAGCTGAATTGTTCTTTAGAGTCTAATCTGAGAGTGATATTGGTAATTTATGGCATTTTCCGTGGGCTAAGGAGAGTTTGCTTAATATCTGGGTTCGTCTTGGGCTATTTACAGCTATTAGGTACTGCTATGCTCTCTTTATTTTCCAATTAACCGTCGATTTCTTCCTGATTATCTGAGGTGATTATTTAAAGAAGCGGACATGCTACAATATTTTCTAACAGCATGCTTTTAAAAAGCAATACTTTTGCAAATTTAGTTATTAAATGTTTCATTAGTTAGTTGGATTATTGACCGAATATAATTAAAGAAAAATAAGCATTATCCCGGTATTCAGATTGGCTCATTTGGTTATGTCAGTAGATATTAGAACCATATGCACTGTTGAAGACATTTAGAAAAACAACTGCACAGCGTACATGTAAAACATATGAGAAAAATCACCAAACGTTATTCAGTCAGCTTTTTCAAATGCCAAGTGCAGATAGTGGGTACACTAAAAGCGTTTTGGGGCATTAGCTGCTCTGTCCTAGGTGAATCTTATTTCTTTTACACTAATTCACGCATATGCCTATGTTTGTCTGTCTTTCCTTTATGTTTTATCTCATCACAATCGAATTTCGAAAAATACGCTAATTTTAATGAGCATATATGTATTCCGATCTTTATTCATATAGCACATTTATATTAAAGTAAAGATTTGGGATATTTATAAGCCAGATTTAATATTTTAAAATTTAATATATACAATCCGAAAAGCATGAAGATTTTCTGAGAAAATAATATCTTAAATTTAAATTTTTCTAAGTATAGAATTATAGATTTGCTAATCTTAAAATAAAAGAAAAATTTAATCATTAGGCTCTAATGAATTTCTAATTGAATTAAAAATAATAATAACTAAAACATTTAAGGAAACAATTAATTTTCCTGTTCGCTTTGTTAAATTTAAATATTAATGAATTTTTATATTTTGTGGTCTGAGGCATCTTTCTGTATCCAATGCTGCTGATTCATATACGTCATTTTCAGCATCTTGCTAGAATAAACCATAATTGGAACCATCCATGCTAAATGAAAATACCAGTTTTCTTGAACCTTATTGTCAGTTATAATCAGTAAAGCTTATTTTCGCACTACATTGATTTATCTTGTTGAAACTCGCCATCTTACTTTACCACTGGTCTTTATTTCATGACTGCTTCCAACCACCTGTTCGTGCCTAAAATTTTAGAATTTCCGCTTGAATTTTTTTGAATAAGATGGCAAGTGGTTGTAAAATTTAAATTAAACTTCTAGGAATCATAACCAAGTGCATCTGATCTTCTTGGACAATATTCTTCATGTAGATGGCTTACTTTTAATGAAGTTGAATATTTCATTCTTCTAATTTAACTTGAATATTTCATGCGAAAAATACTTCACTATTATTTTCTCTTAAGATATTTTCCGAAACTAAGGATGCGAAATATGCAAAACAGCCACCCGTACACGCAGAAATACAGAATAAATTTTTCAGTGAATAATATATAGGTTAATACCTAAATTTCAAAACAAATTAAAATATAAATTTCTAGTTTTTAAGCCTTTTTTAACTTGAAAAGCGCGGGCTCGTAGCTCCAAAGTATGTTTATTCAGAAAATATGATGTTTATTCAGAAAATATGAAAATAAATGTAGCCAGTTTCTAACTATCGTAGTTTCAAATATAAATATTAAATTCAAATGTCCATGAATTTTAAAAGCTCGATCGAACTAAGCTCTTTTTTAAGAGCTTATATTTTACTCTTTTGACATACTCTTATCATCCATTTGCTTTCCGTTTTGATTGAAATAACCATTTCAGAAACCCAAATCCTATTATAAATTTTTCTGTTCTATAAAACTAGGTGGTAAGTATTTCATAATTGCGTAACATTTAACCAGTTACTGAATTATTAATTATTTCTCGAAAGTTAAGCAATAGTTCAGTTACGAAATTTGAAATTCTACATGTAATCCTCCAATAGTTTTAAAACAATTAAGAATCTTAACTTAATTTCATTATTTATCATTTAAATTCCTCTATAGCCTAAAGCCATTTGATTATTATTTCGAGCTTTTGAACACAGATGACAAAACTATGGCAAGCGTGTCTCAGACAACAAATAAACAAATTATTGTTTTGGGCCGATTATAGAAGATATCATTTTAAATCACTATATGTTATTCAAGTCGGTTTTAATATAGTTTCTGTACGTACAAGTACAATTTTGCTTTATGTGAAAAACACTTGTCAAGAAATACTGCATTGCTTTGATTTAGTTGATTTTTTTAACATGACAACTTTTTAAGATCCCTCGATCACTCTAGGTTTCGTATTTGGTAACTTGTTCCGATCTCATTTCCCAATGGAAGGGTAACTGGTTGAGGTATTTGTGTTTTTGTTACGTGTAACGCGAATATGAATCCATTTCCCTTCGGACAGTCTTCATGAAAGTACATCTTCCAGTGCCCTTAACCACAATACCTCGCGTATTTTGCCCTTATCACAACAGATTAAGCCATGAATCAATCTCATCTGCTGTAGGTCATCTCAATAAATATAAATAAATATCCGAATTGTAAGGAAACAACAATAACCATAGATTTCACTGCTCGAAAATATTATCTTGATAATCCTTCATTAGTGAGCTGGTTAAAAGGTGTTTGTAGTATAGCTTTAGTTCTTTACGAGCTCTGATCAGTGACCTTCAACTTGAGTTTCAGTGAACAGGCAGGTTGCTTTAAATTTCTTATAAATTCCTTATCACAATACGAGCTGATTTACTTTTGAAATCCCATCCTTCTCTTAGGCAGATACATTACACTCGGCAGTTCCTTTTAGTCAATTAAAATACAGAATTTTACCAATCATCTGTGATACCGCCATGCTTAATAGTATGGCATGTTACTTCTTGTAATCAAGTGACAATAACAGATTTCTTAACTTTAGTAGGAAAAAGACAGCAAGCAATCAACAAGTGTATAACTTTCGTTAGGTGCAAACGTATAGTTACGCAATTCCATTAATATAATGTTAAGGAGGAAAACAAAGTGAAGATCCCTTGATTTCATCAGTACAAACTTTTACATGTTTGGTGCTGGGCACAGAAAAAATAAACAAACAAATACAGCTCTTATAAAAATATCTGGACTCTTTAGGTGACTTGTGATCGAAAGCCTAAGACTTTAAGTTAGACTAAATTACATAAATCATCAACACAGTAAAATAAAGTTTATCATTTCCAAATCTTATGCTCTTTAAATCAGTAATGAAAGGATAATATCCTCCCTGGCGTTTTGGTAAAAATCAAAAGATTATTTATCAAAGAAAATGCAAAAATGGGAAAATGCATTTCAGTATCAAATTCATCCAACTGCTATCTCTCAAGAAAAAAAACTAGATCCACTGACTTTCCTGAAAACACGTAAATTTCAGCACAGCTCTAGAGATAGCTACAAACACTTTTCATTTAAATATAACCCAGAACAATTCAAAACACAGGGGAAAGATAAATCTAGATAAATTAATTAATCTGATCGTACAGTCACAACACACTTAAATGAATTTTCTTACTACCCGCAATAAGTTATCCGGATTCGAGTTGAAAAGTTATGACCATGTTTTCCGTAACGATCACATGGGTGACTTGCAGTAGACCACAAGATAAAAACTCAAATAAAACATACAATAATAAATCAATGAAATTATATATTAAATATTCCAAAAAATTATAATTTTAGATAGCTGGCCAGACTGCCCCTACACTATATTATCTAAACATTACTCATAATTTTTCATTTTTGACAATCTGTACAGCGATTAATATTGTACCCAATTATTAGTTATGTACTTTACAATTATTGCGTGATTATCGCTGAACAATACTCAAGTAGTTTCAAACAATTTTCCAATTTTTAAATATTTTCAAATCCTACCAAAATCTTAAACACCTTACAATTGTTATGTCTTTTTAAATAGTTGCTAAATTTAAACTCACATATAAAGCTAATTTAGAAGAACTCATTATTCCTTCACCAGTAACACATCAGTAAATTTATCTTCTGACATGTAGAAATTAATTGAACCACTTGATAAAATCTTAATACAGAATAAATCTGTGAAAGTTTCTTTTCAGAAACAATTATTTTAAGCATTTAAAAATAAAAATCACTCTCTCATCTATTATTGGAATAATTAGTAACAAACAAAATGAAAGAGAAAAATATATACATACACTCAGGATGCCGAATACACATCAATCTGTGAGGACTCGGGGGTCAGCCGGACAGTTTCTTTAATGCATCGAAACTATAAACGCCCAAAACTTAATAGTTGTCAAAAATCAAAATCTGATAACTGCTCGAGATACTCACGTTGGCTATTTCATCGCTGACAAAACAAAAAGTCTGATGACTCCCTCCAATAAATTAAACTCGTTCTCAAGAATCCTGAGGAGTCCATTAGTAGAAAACGATTATCGAGCAGTCAGCCTTGTCGATTCTGTATAATCGGAAGTCCAGAGGTTTTGATGAAAGTTTACACATTTATTTCAGCTGCTGGAAATCACGCTTTCGAAGAAAGGAAATGAGCTCTTTTCCAATATGGGAACACTGATACTCTCTAATATATCCCATGCAAGTTTTCAACTCTGATAATCTTGAAAATTTCTTAGGCGAGGAGCGTGGCCGGAACGGCTGTGCCGAATCGCGACAAATCAACTCCAGAGTCGCCGGACAGCATCACGCCAACATACCGCATTGCGCCTGGTCCGGTCAGAAGGCAAGACAGAGGAGGCGGGAATTGAACCCGCACATCGCGGCCGACAACCACTCTTGTGCAACCACTTTTAAAACATTGGTTACGCTCAAAATGCGGACCGCCTCAATAATCACTATTGGCTCAAAATATCAATAAATTTAAATTTAGCCAATCATACACAAAACTAGAATCCTCTCTGATCAACTGGAATAAGAGCAATAAATACCCTTCCAATTTCGAAGAAAATCAATCCCCTCTTTTAAAGTGACATACCACAATTTCCCGCGTAACACCAGGAATGTTTTCAATCGTAATTCAGTTAAAGTTGTGGCCAATAGGTAATAAACATATCACAAGTTCTCTTCTTCAGAAAAGTCGAAATAATTTCTCGCCTCCAAACGAGACAAACACATGTTCAACTCCGAAAGATAAGCGGACGAAAAAGGCAGCTAGCCGCCCACCTTTGACCCCAAAGTGATCCCGCTTTGTGGGACACGAAAAACATCCCCCGACTTTTGCTGCACAAGACTTTTCCGCTAACTTAATAAGAGCTTTACCGTAATCAAATGAAAAAAATTTTTAAAATCTATATATTAAAAACTTAAATCTCAAATGGGAACATTAAAATATCACTAGTCACTGTAAATTAATATATTATCTAAGCACTGTAAAATAATACATAACAATTCTACACAACAATAATTAGATTTTTAAAATTATGTTGTTGCTCTTCATTTCATAATCAATGAAAATTAAAACAGAGATATTTCAGGAATCAAGTGAAAGGGACTTCTAAAGTGGTTTAAAACATTATGCAGCATACCGTAACTCTGAAAAAAAAACAAGGACGAAGAAAAAAATAACTATTTTCACAAGTATTTCTATTGACAAATATTTAATGACTATTCTGTTTAAACGTATTCCGAAGACATTCATATATTATTGCTATGAAGTTTCTTACCTCAGCATATCACTAGTGTTGTGTAGATTTTTTAAGTATTACTTTACAGTGTTTATTAATTTTATTAATTTACAGTGAATAGTAAAATTTTAATGTTCATGTTTGAGATGTAATTCTTAAATTATACTGTTGCTTAAGAGGCTGCTGTAAATCTCTAGTAGTCTGTAGGTGAAAGCCCACTGACTTCTGAATGATGTTCTCACTGAAGATAAGTGCGAGTCGCAGCAATCTGCAGGTGAATGATGTTTTTCTCCTATTTTTTTATCAGTAATCTGGAACTACAGCGCAGCCTTAAATCACATTTTTCCTCAAGGAAAAAACATCAGTGAGAATAGGACATAGCCGCACACCTTCAGAAAGGATTCGCCGACGACGATACGATGGAGCCCGCATCGTTCTCGGGCCAATTCTCGCACGGACGACCCCGAGAAGGGGCCGCCGGTCTCTCTCTCTCCCCTCAAAAAGGACTCGAAAAATTGACAAAATCTTGAAAAAAATCTCCTCTCGCCACGGGAGCGACCAAATTTAAAACTTCGCGACGCTCAAAAAGTGCACTGCCTCTAAAATTACTATTGGTTAAAAAAATCCATAAAATTAAAACTCACCAATGCTACACAAAACAGTAACCCTCTCTAAACACTAGAAACAGACCAATAAATACCCAACAAAATTCTAAGAAAATCAGTCCTATCCTTTCACAGTGACAAGCCTCCTATTTTCAAGCTCAAAAACAAAGTAGTAAATCTGTTAACGTTGCGACTCTTCAGAAAAATCCTAAATTTTTGTACCCTCATAATTCTATCAAGAATCGGCGCCGCTAAGCTGATCGCCTTTGAACGAGAAAAACACATGTTCGCCCCGCATGAAAAGGGGATGAAAAATGCCGCTGGCCGCCGACCCTTGACCCCAAAATTCTCCTCCCGTGAGAACGCAAAAGCAGGCTATCACTGTACAAGCTTTTCTGCTAACTTGAAGAAATTTTACCCAAATCAAAAGAAATAATTTAGCAACAGTATAATTTAAAAATTACATCTCAAACATGAACATTAAAATTTTACTATTCACTGTAAATTAAAAAAATTAATAAGCACTGTAAAATAATATTTAAAAAATCTACACAACACTAGCTACGGAAAACCATTTAGTAATGCAAGATGCTTAGAAAGTTATCCAAAAATAAAAGTTAGTTAGCTTTTAGTTATAAACACTAAAATATTTTAGTTAAAAATACTAAAAAAATATATCTTGCAAATACTTAAAAATTTACCTCATACATTTAAAAGAGGCACAAAGTTTCGCAAACTCAATTTCGCTGTATCTTGATAAAAATAATTATTATAAATTAATCAATTGACTTCGTAATTTTTAATCATTATTACATAGAAAATAATGAAGAAAATCGATAAGTTTAACACTAGCGTCAATGTCCACAAGAAGAATTAATAACTGCAGGGGACTGTAAATGCCATCGCAAGGGAGAACTGCCAAATCCCCTTGAACCTGTATGCATAATTATTGATGGGAGTACTTTGAAGGAGTTTTCAAGATTTCTAGATGTCTTTCGTATATCAAGAAATGAAAATGACTCCGCATTTCTTGGAATTACTCATGAATTCTCCAAACAGTTATTAATAATTTTGTGTGCAATTCAGCTAAGTTAGTTGGCTTTTCTTTTCAATAAAAGTTTAAAGACTCAGATGTAAGGTCATTCAGTTATTTTGGAGCAGAAAACATGAAAAATGCAGAATGCCTTCGCCGGGACTCGAACCACTTGTACAACATATACACGAGACATTTTTCTTTAAAACGTCCTAAAAGAAGATATATTTTTTCACTTCCTTGTACGAAGTAGAAAGTATTGTAATCCCGAAACATTTCGGGTATCATATTTCAACGAAAATATCTATTTTGACCGCTATCCAATGCCAATTTAAGGATGTTTTTTCATGATATCTGAACGTAAGGACAGATAAAGAACTATTCTCTCCCAAAAAATTATAAAACTGATTTAAAATGGATTCTGAATAGATTTTTTCGGGGCGCCTCAGCATATGTACGAACGGACGAACATACGTATGTATGTGCGTATGTATGTATATACGAACAGACGAACGTGTGTATGTACGTATGTATCTCGCATAACTCGAAAACGAGCAGCCTTAGAACGTTGAAATTTTGTATATAGGACTCCTTTGGCATGTAGATGTACACCTATTTTGGCTGCAATCGGCCGTATCAAAAGTATATAAATATATGTATACATATATTTATATACTTTTGATACGGCCGATTGCAGCCAAAATAGGTATATATATATTCACTCTGTTACTCGACTGAGTGAGCTCAGTGTTGGTAAATGTGTTGGTAAATTGTGCGCTTTTTCCTCTAAAAATGATTGAATTATGCTGTTATTATCTTCCGGTTAAGGTTTTATGCCTTTCGTAAATCTGCATGCAAGATTTATCAATTATCAACAATTTAAAAGTTGTATAAGTGCGGCTAAGCCTAATCATATTTCATACTGCAGCCATATTTGTTTACATTTAAAACTTAGCAGAATAGTGGATTTGTTGCCAATCTAGAGAAACTAAGCTTCGCAGCAACAAAGTAACATCTTCTTTTATTATTGCGAATTAAATTATGCTTAATCCATTCTGGAATTTGTTCGAGTAAATAAGTTTTTAAGATTTACTTCGTAATTTTTTATTGGGATATTTTGAGTTTTTATATATCTTTGCCTTGTCGCAAAGCAAGAACTGAATTAATTGAATGAGAAATACTGAATTGTTAGCGAAAAACTTTTTTTTTTGTTCGTTTGTTTAATTTTTTTTATACATCGTTTTAGATTTATCATAGTATTTGAATAGAACATGTGGCAACGATTAGGTGATTCTTCAGATGATATACATAATATTTGTGCATTCCGAGTTATAAAATGAATGAGAGGTAACTTTCTTAAGTGAAGCTAGCGCCAGAGTGTCGCTTTGGTAAACTAGTATAGTGATTTTTAAAGAATGCGTTTATTCTATTGTGGTTTATGCACTATCGACGAAGCATATTTAATTCAATCCAATAAGTTTAAATTAAATGCAAAATGCGTATAATTTAATATTCCGTACAAAGAAGTCATGTGGTATACACATCAGATTTTTCTATTTATTATAATGCTCTTTTTAATATATCAATATTGTTTCCCATTTGTCGAAAAAGATAAAGTTTCAACATTTTGATTTAAAAATTGTAAATTATTTTATGTGCTATTTTTCTAAATATATAAAGTTGCAATTAAAAAATTACAGATATAATTAATTTGGCTTTAAGAGACGTATATTTAACCTCTTTGCCTCAAGTAAAAGCGAACCTAGGCACGGCTGTGAATAAAATTATTACAAACTGAAAACTTGTGCTATTTTTTGCCGGAAATTCACTGTCAGCACTTGAGGACGTTCCGAATTCAAACGTGTTGTATTATTTTTTTAATTTAACATTATTAATTTATTTATGGGTGCCATGATCGTACAATCATAATACTATCAATGCTAGAGTAATCATATCAACACTAACTAATACATTGCAGAAAGGTGAAAGGAGTGGCATACATTAAAACAAAATATTAGTAAGATAAATGTGTATCAAACAAGTACAGTTATCAAAATGATATTAATAATACAACGTAAGTGTAGAATTTGAATGTATCGGATTTGGTTCTATTGCGTTGTGATTCGAGCTTATGAAAAAACCCGTTCTGTAAAGTTTTATTTTAAAATAATGGGTTCAGTGTTCTAAATTACGAGTAAAACAAACAAGTTTAGATAAATTTAAGCTTAACATTTATTTTGAATTAAACAAAACTACTACAACATGGTTGATGCATACTAGTGGTGGTAGTCGGGTTTTTGGGTATTTGCAGAAAAACCTTTACTGTACATAGAGGGGCGGGTCCCGCCAAAAGAAAATAGATTTTTCACTGGTTACAACGCTGCCCCATCCGTTAAATTACAATAAGAAGCAAGATTGGTGTCTTGCAATCCTGGAATGATATTGATATCTATAAAGGGAAAAAGAATACATTTTAGTTGGTACTAGAAAAAAAACTGGGTCTTCCGCCTTTACAATCTTTAGACTCGGTCCTCCATGCGTTCCCAACCCTCGGTATGTTCCTCCTCGGGAAATTCTGCGGTCATTTCCTTCAGTCAGGTAAAAAAACTCGATCTCAGCAACTGCTTCTTGTCTGGCGAAAACTTCCGATTCCCCTCTTCGAAAAAACCGCTGCAGGCTCTTTTTCTTCTTCGCGCCAGCCCCAGGCTTGGCGATGCTTGAAGTTCAAAAAGTCGCCAATTGTAAGGCAACCTTCTGAGGAGTATCCATGGTAGAAAGATGGGAAAGATTAAGAGGAAAACCAAGTTGACGAACCTTTCGTAACTCGAAATTTTTATGCTCAGACATGGGGTCATTCAACTATTCGCCATAATGAAATAAATACATTCTCGCCCAGGGTGTCACTCTTACATTCGTGGAAGCCTAACGAACTCCCAGTTACCCTCGTAGCAAAACCCCTGCGCAGCACAAATGCATATGAAAAAAACTTTTAGAAGGAGGGTGCAGAAAATTAGCCTTTTGGTTAAGGGATTCCCAGACAACTGTCTGGCAGAGCATTCTGAGAATCGGAAGGTATTTTTCCCAGGGAAATTTCGAAAACAAGGCTGTAAATTATGCTCTTTCATCACAAAGTAATAATTTACAAAAATGAATTGCAAAAATCTGGCATGATTAGCTAAATTAAATTAAACACCGAAGAATGTTTCTACGGTTGAAATATAATAATTACACAGCTAAATTCATATTTCTTAAGAATGTTTTTACAGTGTAAATATAATAATCACACTGCTAAATTCATGTTTCTTAAGAATGTTTTTACAGCTGAAATATAACAATTACACAGCTAAATTCGTGTTTCTTAAGAATGTTTCTTCAACACTATAACGACTTTACCACCAGAGTCAGAAAATATGGATTCAAAACTTTACTAGAAAGAGAGGTACGTTAAACAAAACTTAATAAACTTTATACAACAACTAGTGTAATAAACAGAGAACTTTAAAATTTAAGTAAAAATGACCTTAAGTGTCAACCTAACCAGAAATTAAACAAACAGTACAAAAATTAAATTAAGATTTTAAGAACAAAAATTTAATGGTTAACCAAACAACACTTAGGATAAGAGAAGAAAATTAACACAAGCAACTTAAATTCAGGATTAACCAAAACTGCCCCTTTAAAAAAATTAACAACAATTACTTTTTCAAGAGAGCAAAATAAAATCAAATTAATAACTTCCATTACTGATAACTGAATTAAGGTAAGCATTACAATTAAGATAAGTGTAACTTCAATTCCTGATAACTGAATTAAGATAAGCATTACAATTAGCATACAATTGTTTGTATGTAACAAAAGTTTACGTTGCTCAGCTTTGACAACCAGAGCAAGGTATTTCTTTTTCTCACCACAACTCACGTATCCTGTAATACTAACATATATTATGCAATTCCAGCTCTAGCATCACTGATAAATATTTTATTTCAAAATATATGCCCTTATCTCATCAAATGATCAGTATATTCTGCTAACCGGTTTCACCTCCTGCAGCATCATTGAGCTCACTTGTCACTGCTCAAAAAAGGGGGGGGGCAGTTCTATATATCCCGTGTTATTGGGCCGATTGACGAAATTCAACTTGCGTTTTTCATGTCTGGAAAGCGTGACTTATGATATGTATTAGATTTACATATAGCATTGTTCTAACATAGGTTATTTTGACTTTTTTCTGAAATATGCCACTGATTTTTCCCTATTTCAATTCTACGACTCAAATTATGCCAAGTTGCCAAATTTTGTGAAAATCGCACGAGTAGTTTTTAAAAATTAAACCTCAAAATTTTATATTCACAATGTTAATTGAATTTGATATATATTTATTAATATCTCTATTTTTATTAAATTTACTTGATTCCTTCTTCCAGAATTCAAAGTTTAGGCTTAATTCAAATAAAATTCGAACACTTTTTATGATTTATTTTTAAAATTCGTATTTTCAAATATTTTTTATAATTTTTTTGAAAACATTTGTGTATTATAACCGATAAAATGTTTATTTTTAAATTTCTCCATAAATTTCTCACAAAAAATTACAAAATTTAATATCTAGATATAATTTGAGTCATAGAATCGAAATATGGAAAAACATTGGCATGCCATTTCAGAAAAAATCCAATTTTGTGTCAAAATATCTATGTTAGAGCAACGCTATATATAAATCTAATATATATCCGAAGTCGCGCTTTCGATATATGAAAAACCCAGTTTGAATTTCTTCAATCGGCCCAGTAGAACGGGAGATATAGAACTGTCCCACTGTCCCTCTCCCCCCTTTTTTTTGAGGGGGGGCAGTGTAAGTTTACTGTCAGACATGTAAAACACATTACATTAAGTCTGAATCCTTATAATAAAGTAAGTGCTTACAGTTGTTGAATATGAATTAGTTTGGCTGCTTAACAAGTTTATGATTTTTTTCGCTATTTTGTAATTTTTCTTCTCGTTTTTTATTTAATTAAAATTATATCAATATTACATTTTGATTTCAAATGCAGATTTTGAGGACTTTATAAAGCTACGTGAAATTATGTTTCCACATCTGATTTCTTTATTTTTAATTTCAATAAAATTTTCTTGACTTCTTATTAATACTTCAAATATTCGCAAACTAAAATTTCAGAGCTCATTACTCAGACAACCAAGAAGAATCTTCTTTGCTTTAACATCTCACAGTTAATCCGCAGTCTGGGTGTTTATTTCTACCATTCTTATACTGAAATAAATTTTACACAGAATATTTTTGATTGGAAAAATTTCTCAGGTCTTGGTAAAATGCTTAATTAAAATTTCTGAGAAGCAGAAAATTTTATTTTTCTCTAGAATATACACTGTTTCGTAATACGACTGGTAAGGAAAAGAGGTTTCATAAATTATTTATGAAGTCGTAAAAAAACATTGCATAACTTCATTGAGTATTTTGATGAAAGTAAAACTTTTGTACGTAATGACAAAAGAATTAAGCAATGAAGTCACTTAAAATAGACATCGAAACAGATTATTAAACTGGCGTTCTTTGCTTTCTTCTTACTTTTAAATGCAGTCAGTCTAATGTAGGATAGCAATAAGATGCTTGCTGCCATTGTTAGTTTAATCTGAGTATTTGAAGTTAAACTGTAAATTTTTATCGTGAAATTATTTCCTTCAGCTTCAAATATTTTTCATATACAGAAGGTGTAATTTCATAGAAGTCATCACCATTCGAATCTAGAATCATCTCACAGAAAAGCAGATCTAGTTAAACTGGTATAAGAGCTTATAGCATTTATTGAATCGATAGCATTAGCGGACAAATTGTAAAGCCCGTCGTTTTTGGAATGATAACTGGAGAAAATGCTAATTATACTACCAAAAATTTGGTAGTATCGAAATTATTTGGCGAAATTATTTGTAAATTTACCTCAATAAGAAATCTTTTAAATGTGAAAAAGATGCTTAATTATAAAAGAAAATAATGCAGTATTTTACCAATGTGTGCGTATAACATTTTTTTAAAAAACTATAATAATTAAATATATATGCATACATTTAAGGACTGGGTAAAACTGAATGTATTTCAACTGAAAATCTCCACCAGTCTTTACTCCTGTAATAATGAGGTAATTCAAAAGCAAAATTTACAAAAAATCAATGTCTAATAACTTCAGAAGCAAACCACAAAAGGAAAAAATATATTTCTCTATAATTTCACTTACGAGTTATTAGAATTTGTCACTTAATACTTGAAAATAAAATCTCTTTCGTACGGAATATAAAAATGCTTTCAATATTTAAACAAATCAAATATTTTTAGAAAAAAGAAATCATTTTTCGGATAGACACATAGTCTGTTTATACAGCTGTTTGGAAATTTCGAAGTACCTGGATAAAAAATCTAAAAATATAGTTAATATATTTTCATTACCAATCTAAGTGGAAACAATGTTTTACAGTCTGAAAATGACATCGAAATAACTGAAAAAAATTATTTATGGACTGCTTAAAGAATAGTGAAGAGGAACTGATGAGAACTTGGAATGTCGTTTCCGACATCTGTAGCTATCTAAAGCAGCTGAAAATGGCTATATGTAGCAATTACAAATCAAGAAAATCAAATGATTATTGAATCTAATTCGGCATATACATTGGTAAAAGTTATGCAGCATGAGTCCGATATAAAAGAGTGTATGAAATGCTCACCAGGAAATGGCAAGTCAATAAATAAACTTACTGAAATTATTTAAACGAAGTTTTATATTAAATTTCTAACTCAACGTATTAAAATTCATAAATTTTAATGACATTCGTTTTTCCCTATTTTTCTTTTTTTTAATTAGAATTACTAGAAATGTCAGAAATTGCACAAACCTTTCTTTTAATTATGTGCACACTTAAAGATTCATCAACACTGCTCTGCAGAATTTTAAACTTCTTGATTTATATTCTTCGGATTTGCTTTTTTAATACCATAATTCAGTCTTAGCAGTGAATAACTTTTTAATTGCTTTTAATGGCAGTATACGTCGTATCATATTTTTATTTCTCTTTAACTATTATATAAATACATTTGTTTAAAATATATATTTAATACATGAACTAATTTACAGTATTATTCTTAAATTTACCGCTTTAAAGCTGTGTATAGCCATCATTATTGTTAAATATTCAGAAAGATAAGAACTCTTTTCGAAATAGAGTACTCCTACTGTACCGTTTAAACATTTCTGGTTGTAACCATGTCAAAAACTGGAAATGATATACAGCGAAACTGTGTCCCAGAGTATATGATTTATGATGCAGCTGCACAATTCCGTATTCAGAGCTCTCTTAAGAGCACTGTGTCATTAAAGTAACTTATTAGGTGCAGAAACTGGACAGAGGAGAAATTAGTTAGAATTTGCACACAGGAACTGTATGAATGATACTTGTCTTAACGCACTGAGCCTCACATACACAAAGCAAATGAAGAATCCACAGTTTGACTTAGCAAATACGCTAAAAGACAAAGAATAAAATGTTCCAGATTTTTTTGGAGTTGAAAATAAAAACAAATGAAGATTTATTTATTTGCAAAAATAAATATAATAAATAAGTTAAATATTGTTTTCACTTCTTTATTATATTGGTATCGACATTAATTTTCAAAGAAAATAGCTTTAAGCAACGGGAAAAAATAGTTTTGCCCTAAAATGTTTTTGTAGCACGGAATTTTTTGTAGTGTTTACTGTGTACATTATATACTGCACTTTTGTAGTTTGGTTTGGTTTGGTTTATTTGATTACGGGAAACCACGCAAACATTATCTGCATATGAGGAGAGATGCTTTCGTGTTTTCGAAGAGATACTGATTTTTATCTATTTTACATATACGGTAGCCACGAAAAACACTCGAGCAATGAGCCCATTGGCCTGAAATTGAACGCAGACTGAACTAACAATGTTGAGGAATTTTACCGCTGGGCGGTTGGTTTCCTTCATTTTTGTAGAAGACAATGAAGAAGTTTCAGGTGTTCAGTCTATTATGCGGCTACTATTCCATAAAACATAAATAAATAGCGGACTCAGTTTCCTCGGCTGGCGGCTGCATAGGTGCCCGCTGCATGGGTGTTTTCGCGATCTTCCGCATGCGTAGTCCAACTTTCGAATCCCGGCGAACAAGCGGACGCAGCCCGCTCAGCTGGCGGGTTGCCCGCTAGTAATTATATAAAATCTGAAAAGGTGCAGCTTTTAACATTGCCCGAAAGGACTATTTTTATTTAAATTTTATATGCTTTCGCTAAAGTCACTGTCGATTAGTATGTTCTTGTATTCACTTCTGTTGACTATTTTTTCTGTTAGTATTCTGTCATACAATGGAAAATAAAAATTTTCATTGATTGCT
>KK120708.1:0-38686 GCA_000611955.2 Stegodyphus mimosarum | reverse complement strand
TCATGTGATATTCTGGAAAGGGCTTTATGCAAATTCTGGCAACACCGATTAGTACAACTAACTCGAAACATCATTTATCTTCTGTGAAGTCGTAGAATAGTTTATTTGAAAAGATACGTACATCAAAAGTGATTGGACAAAAAAATCAGGGTCGAGACCAAGGGCACTTTCATGATAAAAACGAAATCAAAATTAGACGCCTATCTGAAAACTTAAGGTTTTTATCTGACACCTATGCAGTAGAGATAGGCAAAACAGCTCATTTAAGGGAGAAGATCGAAACCGTTCGCTCTTTGAAGGGAATCAATTCTTTTTAACGATTCACCGCTCACTAACAATGATATTGAGGAATGCGCTCGGAACAGGCGTAGATCAAGAGCGGTGTGGAAAATGGGGAAAAGCAGAAAGAATTGAACAAGAAGTGGGATCACTGGAATCAACCAAATGGCTCACTCTCTGTACTGATTTCTTTTAATTGTACTTTTGAGATTCGCTAAAAAAATCTAGATGAAAAAAATAATAATAATTATTAGGTGATAAGAATTATTAGGGAGAACATTATTGCTTTTTAATCGCTCATATTGCTAAGCAGTTAAAAATTCATAAATATGAAAACTAAATTAAAGATCTTGCGATTTCCCGAAAGGCATCAACCTGAGAAGGCGTTTTTTTTCGAGGCCGCATAATCGACACATTAAGTGCTTGTTAGTCACATGAGCGATAAACTTGTAGTACCACAGTGAAACATAAAAGATAAAAAAATTTTGGCAAAGTTCACCAAAATGTTTATAATATCTAAAAAATCTTTTTTCATGATTGATGGTTATTCATCTTATTTCACAAAACAGCGATGGACATCATACATATATTTTACACTGATAGATGTAGTATGTATGATCACACAATAGTTAATTGCGGTTCTCAATTTTGTGTTAATTTCGCTGCATATTGTAGAGTTGACAATACTACAACAGGTCTTCAGGTGTCGCGAAATTATATTCCTAATAAGGCCAATATTCTATGATGAAGTAATATCTACCACTGTGTTTCTTTAGGGACATTCTAAAATGTTTTATTTACAATATCAGAAGAATTGTTATGGCTTCATTCTCTCAAACGAAGGTAACAAATAAGAAGTGAAATAGCAATAGAAATTGCAATAATGTTACTAACTGCCGAATGTTAAAATTTTTGTTAAGCACAATACTTTTTTTAGTTTCTTTTAATCTTAAAACGAATTCTTGGTGGGACAAATAAAAAACTGAAAGCTTTCAGATTCTATATTAAGCCCAAAGGGGCGTTTTTTAACGTTTTAGGTGTTACCTTTATTCCTTAAATATCATGTTCTTCACACTTAAACCGTAAAACTCAATCCAACAGCAATATCGCAAAATATTTAAAAGAGCATATTTTTAGAATTTCCGATACACAGTCTCGCGCGCTGGAGATTAAAAAAAAGTTCCCATACAGTGTTCTGATTGCTCACTTTGAAATCATTGAGTTTCTTAATTAAAAATTCATAAATGCTTTATGAAATATGAAATAGATAGTAAAACAAATTCCAAATTTGGGCTTCTATATGCCCATAATCGGGTGGTGGCAACAGTTTCAAAAGTGATTCGCCGTTTATAGTGAGTTACGCAAAGTGCTAAAAGGAAATTAATAGCCCTTTTGAGCTAACGCTCCTTTGGGTTAATAAACAGTAAAATATTGATTTTAAAGATATAAAATTCTAACTGAAACAAAATATTTTGGAATTTTGAATAAAAATAGCGTCGGATGAATTAAATATCTCGTTCTGAAATATAATAAGTGTCACTTTTATGAATTAAATTCTAAATCTTAATTACCAGATAGAGCAGCTTTATTCAGTAAAAACATTCTTGGGTGAAAACATTTGACACTCCCTAAACGAAATTTTAGCGTCTTCTAGTGATTCTACTGAATTTCTGTTTTATTCATCAGAAATTAGTAAAATTCCGTATAAAACTAAAAAAATTTCATCAACTAATGTAATTGCAATGGAATAATAAAATTCAATCTTATTCTATTCAACATTCTATTCATTCTTATTCTATTACAGATTTATTGCCTCGACATTCTTGGCTGCACTTTCGAACAGATATTTTCTTTTTACGTAAGATTAGTGTTAGCTAAAGTGTGAGCTTTGGTATTTTAAAAGAGCTTCACTTTCCTTTTCGAATGTAAAAGTATCATTTGCTAGATATATTAGCATTTACGTAAAATAATGCTATTCTTATTTTTAATGCTGCATAATAATTTGCATGATAGTGCCTTTTTTTCTCGCCAAATTCGTAAGCAAAATATTAATTTCATATTTATCATAAATTTCTATATAAATTATTACTTTCAACGCTGAACTGACAACGCTTTACTGAACTGACTACACACATTAAGTTTCGCAATGACCATTTTAACTTATGTATATTAGCTAGATATTCTATCGAAAATAAATATGTAAATGATTACTGTCGTGATTAATGTAGGAAGATGATAATATTTGAGCTGTTGACAAACATTGCGAAATTTTCATGATCTCTATTTACCCTTCCAGCTGCATGTTGCAGCCGAATGAATGAGAATGTGCGCGGTTGAGATGGTTACCCACCATGGAAGTGAACCAAACGGAATAGTATATCATCTCAGCGGAGAAATCTACTATCTGCCGAAAAACCAAAAAAAAAAAAAAAAGATAACTAAATGAACAAGAATAGTGAAATGAAAAATCTGAAAGGTTAGAGATTTTAATGATCGCTCAAAAGGGTTTGTTAAGTTTTTTACGCCCTCTGCTGACTTCGCAGTTTACCAGTCTGCTGTTTCAGTCGTTCCTCGTAAGCTTACGTTCCTTCATGATGGTCTGACGGGAAAACAAAAATTAAGACGCTGTTTGAAGGTGCGCGATTGCTTATATCTTCGGAACTACAAATATTACAATCAATCTAGATGCTGCACTCAGTTAAATAAATGAAGAAGCAGACAAGCAAACAAACCATTTTTTTTAATTGGACCAAGGGTATACACATAGTAACGCGTTAAAAACAGCAAAATTTTGGTGAAGCTCCATCGCATGCCCGATCGGCGTGTGAGTGGGAAGGTCATTTGGTATATAATCGCGCATAGACACTCAGGATGTTATTGATATTTATTGTACTTTATTCTTTTACGAAGCTGGTGGTGTCGCTATTTATAGAAATTTGATGATTGTACCAGATTGTATACCAAAAATTTACTGTTAATCAGCATAATAGAATATAGGATTCGGAAGCAGGCAATATTTGTGTGGTTGACGTAATTGTTAATAGACAGTCAAGATTTATTTTAGCATCCGTAGGTATTCATCCAACTGTTGATTCAAGAGATTTGAAAATGTTCTTGTTTAGTGCATTGATGTCATATTCGGGGAGTACTTTATTGATCGATGAAGAGTTTTCTGTAGATGCAAATGTCCTATTATTATGATCGGAGATTTCAATGTAGGGGTCAAACGGAATGAAAAGGCGTTTAATTTTATGAAACATCATTTTAATCTCAATAACGTGCTAAGTAACTATTCAAGTACGAATTAATTTACTGATTTAATATTTACTAGTTTATAAATAAATGACCCGGTTTTAAAAATTAATAATAAATCGATGCATTGCCTTCCCGTGGTATACCCTATACCGTAAGCATTGGCAACTATCCAAATTTCTCATTCGCTACTTGCTATTTGCTTGTCATGCTTACTGCGCAGTCTCAAAGTCAGCTCCCAAGATGGCATCGCACAGGAAAAAGCTTTCTATTTTCTCCGTTTTGAGGTGTCCAGGTCTGTGGTTACAGTGCATAGTGAGTTTCATGCATTATTTAGGGAAGACCCACCACACAGGAATAAAATAAGTAGGAGGTATCGACATTTCGTGAGAGTACGAGAGACATTTAAGCAAAGTTCTCACAAATCACTTAGTAAAGCAAGCAGGGAATTTGACGTGCCAAAGTACATGGTATGGAAGATGTTGCATTAGCGGCTATGTTTCAAATGTACAAAGTGGGATTCGTACAGGAGCTCACATCAGCAAACAAATTGAAAAGGAGTGATTTTCGTGAAGAGATGCTGTTAAAAATGGAGGAAGATGGTGTTGTAGTAGCAAGTTGAACAAACACAATGTCCGTATCTGGAGAAGCGAGAAACTACATACACAGAGAGAGCATCAGTGTGACTCTTCAAAAATGAACGTTTTCTGTGCGGTATCCGCAAGCAACAACCTGCTCCTTTGGCCAGCCCTTGAGGAAGTTTGTGATCAGATAATGCATGCACTGCAGACCATCACGGAGGGTATCTTACACCGAATAAGGGAAGAATTTGATTACCATGTAGATGTGTGTTATGTGACCAAAGGTACACATATTGAAGGATTGTGATGAATGCATCCAACACTTGGGTAGTTGCTGCTGCTTATGTTCTAAGGTTTGCCCATATAAAGTAATACATCGATTTATTATTAATTTTTCAACCCTCACTATTCATTTACAAACACCTGTATAACTGCAGCCCTCTTAAATTACGTATCTTATTTCTGTTACCATCAACTAGTTTTACAGAGGGTCATTTTGAATGAACACATGTAACAAATACGAATTAAAATAAAATAAAATAGATGTGTGTGTAAATCTTTTGTTTGTTTCATTTGTTCAGAGACATCCTCACACTTCCGATAGTAATCCTACGAATTAAACATCAGCGGTTTTTTAAACTGAAAGAGAGAGCCTACCGTCATTTTTTTATTTTTCTAAGTTTGTCATTAAGCCTAGTTTTCTTCGCTTTTACGCATATGTTTTATTCCTTACAGTGTTACCCCTGCTCAATTTCAAATCATTGAGTTTGCTAATATTTACAAATATGAAATAGATAATAAACCAGTTTCACAATTCTGGCTTCTGGATGGTATCTCCTGATACTATCCCAGGTAGGCTATCTCCAGATACTGCAAGAATCAGTATCCAGGCTAAATCTCGACTCATCTGTAAAAGGCATGGAGTTCCACTGAAGTCTGGTCCAAAGCCCGTGTTGTCTGTACCATGCTAACCGCGCTTTGTTGTGTGCTGCAGTGAGTAGGATGCAAAATTTGGGTCTTCCGGCATAGAGCCCTATCTCATGAAGCCTTCGGGCAACTGTAGACTGTGAAAGTTGGGTCCAATGGCTACATATAGCTCACCTGATAGCTGTGAAACTTTAGCAGGCCTGGTCTCTGCGCTGAAAGTGCCAAATAACGATCCTCATTCTCGTTGTGACCGTCATCCTCAACCTTCTCAGGTCTTCTTGATATGTAGCTAGTGTTCTGAAACTGTTTTCACAAATTGCGGACGACGTTAAGCTTTGCACTGTGTTCTGTAGCCACCTGCTGTTGTGATTAGCCAGCCTCCAATCTACCCATAATTCTCCAACTCATTCCATTATCCATATGTTCGTGGCTATTCAGTTTAGCCAATACCTTATAAAATTTAGCCAACTCTTTCGAGAAACAGGGTGAATGTTACGCATGAGCACATAAATCACCGAAAACACTTCGTGTACCTATATTCTCTCCAGAATCATAGTCCGCAGGCAAGCAGGTTTACGCTAATGTATTCGACTCCTCCAGCAAAGTTCCTACCACGAGTATTGAATCTGTAGATGTGAGTATGATTCTATTTAGATTGTAAACATTAACATCTAGTTTTATTTATAAATTACTACCTCGCTTACTCAAACGACTTTATTTTCACACTTGCGCAGATTTAAGATTATTTTCAAAGTTTTCAGAATATAATTAATTCTTTTCCCATTATATATAAATAATGGAATTCAAGACAATTTAAGTAAGGATTTTTAATAAGCCTGAAATTTTATCAAGATAAAGAACTTAAAATGAAAAATTACATATTTGTTCCATAACTTTAATCATTAATGTAGTAGTCACAATTTGTTACTATTCTTGCCTATCCTCCAGGAATATTTTCTATCCTTTTTTGAATAGCTCATTTAGCCCTGCCACCAGTTCATAATTATCTACTCCTTTTGCTAATCGCTTTTAGGTTCATTCTCAAGATTAAAGGTTTCACTTCGGTAACACCTGAATATACTAAAAAAATTCCTTGAGTTGCTTCTGCAGCAATTTCACAGAAGTGAAATTCATAAAGCGTGATATGATGAATATACAGGTTCATATGGCATTAATTGTCTATGAAAACATTACTGATATTAGTTCAGTGTTCCCCCTCTCTCGAATTCTGGAAAGTTAAAAGTCCTACATTATTTCCCACATAAATCTATATAATATTTAATCTCCAGCAGAAACCTTATGCATGAAAGTCAATATACTCTTGCATTCAAATAAGTATATTTTACCGTGAAATAACTAAAAGCATTATTGCGAAAGAAATTCACTTTCCTAGAAGCAACAATAAAAATATTTTAAGATCTATGTAGTTCGGTTTCTTAAAGGAACGTAAAAAATGACAAGTCTTTAAGGGATTAAACATAAGAAGGTTTACATGAATTTTAATGTAATACATGTTATGAATAAAAATATAATGCTAGTCGGCGATGGTTTTAATCCAAACTTCCAGTTTCTTTTTCATCCTTAAAATTAAATTTCCAGAGTTGTTTGATATCATTTTTGCAGTGAAATATTTTCATAAATGGTGCTTTACGTCGAAAACATCCAATGATGCCCTTTAAAATCTGATATATGATTGTTACTTAAAAGAAAGTTTCTTTTCAGTTCATTTTAACAAATTTTAGCTGAAACAGGATATGACAGAACATGTTACATAAAAAACTTAGAGTTTCATTTCCTTACGTAAATGGAAGTTTTTCGACGATGTAATAACATATTGTAAATCTCTTTCTTTCATAAAATTGGATGTAGACATAAATACATATAACGCATAAGGGCTGTTTGTTGATAGGGAACATCAGACGATAGGATATTCCCTACATTAATTTTTAAAAAGGTGGGAGTTATTTTTGTCTCTAACTCGATTTAACTTGGAGGAAAAACTAACACGAAGGAGATTTCTTTCTGTGTTTCATTCATCTTATTTATTCCTGAATATGATATGAAATATTATTTTCAGTCATTTTATTCTGTTAATGGTAAAATAAAACGCTTTCTAAAAAGTACGAAACCAAATATGAATTAATAATGCATGAATCTCTAAAACAAAATCTACAGAGGGTGTTTACATATTTAGAATGATTTCGAGGCTCTTTAATTATGTTTAAAATGGGAAACGTATTTTTCAAAATGTTCCATTTGATATTTCATTTTTCTAAACATAAGTTTTCCCTGATTTCCATGATAAAAGGGCGTTTCATAAAATTTCCAGGGATTTTCATTTCCATACCTCAAGTATCCCAGTCGTCGGTACTTTTAGGACAGCTGTATTAATCATACCCACTAATTTCCTGAATCTATCAACCATGATAGGTATGCGTTCAGAACGAGCTCTTTTCAAAAGACCAAAGTCCATAGATAAAACAATATAAAACTTGGTAGAAATACATTAAAAAGGTACGTAGAAAATAAAAAAAAATCTTTAAACAAACTCAAAAAAGATTTATAACAGACATTTTTTTTTCCTTATTAGATTCTATGAGTTACATCACAACCATCCTTTTAGGAAAAGTTAGGAGTATTAAAACTGGAGATATTTTATGACAGTTAACAATTTACTTTAATCTCAGCAAAGTCAGTATGTTCATCAAAAGATACTGAAATTCAAATTCCTCAACATCTCAAAATGCTTTAAATGCAAACATTTAAAATTAAACCATAACTACATTTACGAAAATAAATTGAATACCCCTCTTGCTATTTTAGGAGATAATTATAAACTGTAATTTTACGTAAAATTTCTTAAGAACTTAAGATCTAGAACAAAATAAAAAAATCTTATCTGATCTCTGGCCGGAAACTCTGTAGAAAAGAAAATGATGTAGTAGATGGGGACGTCAGAATGTCTCGATGTAGGACAGACTACTTCGGCGATATGTGGGAAGGAAAAACTTTGGCGACATGTTGCTGTCTCAAGCCCGTGTAGAATCTATGGTCAGTCTCATTCTCATCGGTGAATAGCAGGATGATAAACATCATCATAGCAAACATCTAGATCTTCATCCGGCAGGACGGGAGCTGCACACGGTCGCTAGGAGCCGTAAGTGCTCTTGGAGTCAGTAAGAGGGAGACATCATCATCAGAGTTTCCTTGAAATCATTTCTTTCTTTTTTTTTCTTAAATTGATGGGGCAGTCTGTGCCCGTAGAAACTCCTGAATTTTGAATGGAATTCGGAAGTAAATTTTAATTATTTCATTACGAAGACTTTTTGTCGAGGAATCAGGTGATGTTTAGACCTTTAGCTCATCATTACGATAACCCAAAGGGACCATAAGCCCCCAGCAACGAAGAAGTAGCTTCGAAGTTGCACAAACACCTAACAGCGAGGAAAGCCAAGAGAAGAGAGCGAGTGACACATGCACCGGCTTTTTGTCAAAACAGGAAACCATATATCGCCAATCCCCGCTCTACAAGGTGAAAAATCCAGTACTCCACACCCCAAACACACCCCTGCAAAAATCTTCCAAAATCCGAGGTGTTGAACTAAACACAAATTCAAATATCGCCAAGCACGCCAAAGGAAATGCGAAGATTCCGAGCAGGTACGAGAACAAAAAACTTACAAACCCAAAACCCCACCGGAAATTCTCATTGTATGCCTCATAGCACGTAAGCAAAGCCTTAGAATTCAGCTACAAGGGCGACTTTTTTTCCATCCTCCCCCCCCCCAAGACCTTCTCCTCGCAAAGTGTAAAATTTAGTTAATTAATTTACTGTAACTTAAAAACTGTTAAAGCTAGAAACTTGAAAGTGATCTTAAATTAAAAGGCTGATTTTTCTGCATCCAGTGATATAAATTAATAAAGGATTAACTTAAGTTAAGTAATATTAAATTAAGTTTATTAAGTAGAAAAGCACCCAATTCCATTGTGTGTTTTAACGGGTTTACGAGTTTTCCAGTACTGTGAACTAATTTAGGCTTTTTTATATTTTCATTCGTAAATAAATAGGTAGTACTCAGACAATAAAGAAATAAGTGGATCAATATTTTTCTTTATATTATCGATCATTATTATGAGATATTAACTTGAAAAGAAGATTGAAGGTTTTTAGAAGAGTCTAATTTAATCTACTTTGCTGAAATCAAAGGATTCAAATTACTTATTAATCAAAGGATTCATATTACTTTATTAATTAAAAATGAAATGAAAGCTGTTTAGAAACCAGGTTCTTTTATTTTCTTTGTATGAATGTGCCTAAATGTTTTTTTTAATTTGTAAGATTTAGTATTTTAAGTAAGAAATAAGCTGAATGTATTTTCTGTTATTTAGCAATTACTATCATTTCAATTAAAAAAGCAATGAAATCATAAAAAGCGCTTGTTTTTCAGAGTCAGATTTCGTTTAAATGGCAAGCCGAAAGAGATGAATTAAAATGACTTGTGAAGTCAAATATATTAAATATTGAAAATGGAACAAGAATTAGAATTTCCTAATTAGATTTCCAGACTTCAATTATGTTAGTATAAGTCTCATTGATGAACGCATGAAATTATTTATGGTACATAAAAATTACTTCATAATTTTTATTTTATTTAGACATCATATTTCAAATATTCTAATAAAGTTGAGGAAATATCCGCACAAAGGCTTATCACATATTTTCTTAGACTACAAGTGGTTATTTTCGCTTTTTTAAAACAAATCTCTTGAGAGTTCATCTATTCATTTTACACTGAAATTAAAATTAATTTAAAATTATTATTTGCTAAAAGTAAACATGTAGGTAGATTCGTTTAACTTAATGACCACATATTATATATCTGCATCATTTAAGTCCACATATCTGCATCATTTAAGTCCTTCTCTAGCATGAATGACAACCCAACCACATCGAGATATTAAATCCACGAAATGGTAAAAGGTTGGCAGAGACTTGCTCGCAGCTCAACCCAACTAACACTTAAGAATTAATGTATTTAATATTTCGATCAACAGTTTTACAGAAGTTATCAGTACGTTTTGAATCTCCTGATTCGAATGATTTGGAACTGAAACGATTTCCGTGATTTGAATTTCCACAAAGGATATCTATTTGGTAGGGATATAGGCAGTGCATTCTGCTGCTGAAATAAATCGTTTTCTTCAGGATGTATAAAGGTAGCGAAAAGATGTAACTGATAAGACAGTATATTTTTGTTTGAAAAAATAAGAAATCTCAACATTACTTTCGCTTTGGTTTTATGGCACTAAAGTCGACATACGTTTCTCGGCAATCTAACGTTAATAAAGCGAAAGTTGACCTAACGTTTTTTGCTAAACATTGCACTTAATATTTGTGAATGTCTTTTCTCTATATTCTGGCCCCCCGCAGAATTCGAATATTGCTTTAGATATATCGAAATTCCAATTCATCTTGTGAGACTGCCCTGCACGTCGTCATTGAGATATGGAGAGAACTAAGTTAAGATGTATCAACGATTTCAAGCTGTCAGCCCTATAGAATTATTCCTTTTATTAATCAATACTATAGAAAAGGGATGCTACTGTACAGAGGTCACATTTTAATGTTTTTGGCAGTAGAACAAGTGTGATGCTCGAGAATTCCATGATCAGCAATGACATACGAGTAGGAAAATCAATGCTCCTCTAGCCTTGAATTTGCTGATCACACCGTACTAAGTGAGTTTTCTGAAGCCTCCAATATTTGAAGGTTAAGAATTAAAGAGATGTTCTCATTCAATCGATCCTTTTCAGGGAGGTCTTAACAGGGCTTTGGCAAGGGCCGTCTTCTCGGTGAGTACTGGATTATCCATTGACAATAAATACTGACAGACCTTTCATAATCCTAGGATATTTGCCATTTAAATCTAAAATAACTCACCTATAGTGAGCCAAAAATGATAAAAATCACTAAAGTCCCCTTTTAAATACTTTCACCAACTTCAATACACTTTCAGAAAATCAAAACGCCATGATTACTTGCATTTGTTTGCTAACATTCAGTTCCACTTATTTCTGTTTCAATTGTTTTCGTCATTCAGTCCATAAATGTATACTAAAGCGCAAAACTTTGGCGACTTCTCTGATTTTAGGCAAGTCAACTGGGAAACATGAAATTCCTTCCAGAGACATAACAAAGGTTGAGAAACATACAGTAGCAAAAAAATGAATAGGGCTCATATAATATGGAAGGAACAGAAAAAGGTTTTGTTGACAGAATGATGTTGGAACAAAACACTGTCTGCTCAAGAGGAAGAACAACAAACCAAACAGCTTAAGGGGTAATGATCTCCACTAAACTGCAATAGTTACATTGCAGCGTCAGGTGATAGTAAACACCAGATATCTAACAGTTCTTGGGATAAGATTTTACATTCTAGGAGCATATGTTTCAGTTGTTTGATGTTCTCCGGAAATAAAGATCGCGTCGCCAAGCGTTTCTCTGAGGTATCCAACACATATTCAACGGGGTTTGAATCAGGAGAGCATGTTGGCTAATCCATTTTGTGGATATTTTCACTTTCTTGGAGCTCTTCAACGGTAAGAATCCTGTGCGGCCGAGCTTTGCGATCCATAAAAACAAAGTCAGGACCAATAGCAAAGTGAACCGATGCCCAAAATGTGAAACTCCACCCGTCCATTCATCATAATGCCTCCCATATTAACATGTCAGAGCCGCTACAACGATGTCTTTCCTGATGTTAGTAGGAAGAAAGCATGTCCCTACCTATCTCCGTAACAAATGACGCCGAGAATCGTTGGTGAGGCTGAAACGGCTCTCATCAGTGAAGAGAAAATGACTCCATTGATGAGGTGTCCAGTCTTTTTGTTCTCTACACACCACTGTAAACGGTCCCGCCCGTGGACTGCTGTCAATGGCATGCAGCGTTTAGGACGGCGGGCGAATATGCCATCTTTATGAAGTCGTCCACAGTTAACCGGGATTCGTTTGGCTTACAATGCTGTCCACTGTCTTATTTTCATCTCTTTTTCCCTGTAGGGGGTTATATCTGTAATTCGTGACCGCTGTTTCCTTGGCCAACTATCAGGAATCTTTCTTACAGCTTAACTTTCATTTGGATGGCTTTCCAAGCTCATGAAACAACAGTTTTATCAATTCCAAACTCGTCGACGACAGACGTCAAACGATACTCTTCCTCAAACTTGTCAATCATTCTATCACTTGAAAATGCGTTCTGATGTTTTCGTGTAGCCATACTACACGTATAGTATAACTTTCGCTTGCAAAAGAACGCCTGGAAACGCCTCTGACCCTTCTCTTAAATTTGCCTTGTATTGGGCTTTCTGATTCCTCGCGTTTTGCGTGCCCTAGAGTAACCTATGACATTATGGTGCTAGTATTTCCATATGCACCTTTCTACTAAATTGGTTTTTAATGCTTTTAATGATGGCAAAAAAAATGCTTTTCAACAATTTCATGGTTGTATGTTGAAAATAATTTGTTGCTTACGTTTTGCATACTAGTTTAATAATTACTCAAAATGTTCATATTTAATTCAATATAATATACTAATTTAGTCTCTACTAAATTAGTGTGCAAAACTTCTAATTACAAAACCGAAAAATCTCAACTATCTCGCCTGAATTAAGAATATGTAAATTCTAATTGCAAATAAATATTTTAAGAGCTAAGGAAATTATTTTATGTTTTATTTCACTACCTTATTAACTAAATTGAACTATAAACTTGAATAAAAGTATTGATATCTTAGTTGGCTTAATTATTTTATTTTACTGATTAAAAAGTAATATAAAAGTCATAATATTCAGGTAAAGTAAAAGTTTGATTTATATATTCCTTAAATGTGATACTGTACACTTTAGGCTGAGCATGACTCCTTAGCCTTATATTTATTATTGTTTTTTCTTTCTTTCGCAGGTCAAGAAAATGTATTTTCTGAGAAAGATATAAGATCAGTACTCGATAGTGCTCGGCAGAAGATACTTCGTAAAGCGAAGTTTAAGTCCCTCATGATCACAGTCGTTATCGTCCTAACCTTCGTGGTATGCTGGACTCCTTACTACGTAACAATGATTATCTTCATTTTCCTGGAACCAGATGAACAGCTAAGTGAAGGCCTGCAGTCTGCTATTTACTTTTTCGGAAGTTCTACAGCCATGCTTAACCCACTTATATATGGAGCATTCCATTTGAGGCCTCGTCGCAAGCCACCGTCAAAATCCACCTCAGTCATCAACAACAGTAGTTCCACTCGAGCTGAAACTTCATTGATGGCATTCCGCAAGAGTAATCCTAGGAAGAGTAAAGAAGAGAATTTGGCCCAACACGTAAATGGAGAGGCCTTTGGCCTAAATCTTTGCCCATATAGACAAAGGAATACATTTGCTACAGACTGTGAACGCTTGAGAAAATCTGTCCCAGAAGAAATTACTTCATTTTAACAACAGTAATCTTGCTTGATGTGAAATTTTTATTTCATATATCACAACTGGAATAATACTTTTAAGTTAATTTAATATTTATTATAAACCTAATGACCTTACTTCTTTCCTTGTTTCAAAAAAGGCCATATTTCTTAGATTCTAAAACACCATCGGTTGCAAAATGCAAGGTTTAATTTCAGTACCACTCATTAAAAAAAGAAAGAGGATTTCGATTCTAAGGAACTAATATATGTCCAACAAGTGCTTATTTTAAAAATCTTCTTCGATTTATTAACAACAATAGTGTTCCTACTTAAATTAATTGTTTAAAATCCTTATTGGTTTGGAATAATTAGCAATTTGGAAACATCTGTGGTTCTATGACACTGTCGTTTCTAAGATGCATATGGAAGAGGGAGACATGCAATAAATTCAAACTGCAAAGGAAAACAATATTGTTTTTGAGCAATATAATTCCGAGATGGAACGTTAAATGTAAGATTGAGAAAAAATAATCGATTCATTGAAAGGTGAAAGATCGAGACGAAAGATGAAAGATGAAAAGATACAAAATGAAAAAATCGAATACAACCGACCAAATTAACCCCAACAATGATTTTCCCCAAATGTTGCTTAAATATCTATCTGTATTTTCGAACTTCAGTCCGTTCAGTTGCCTAACTGTAGAGGACAGTTAAATGTATGTGTGAGGAGAAAAGCAAAAATAAAGTTTTGACTCATTCACATTGCTCAAATTCCCGTATTAATAGCGTGGGCCGCAATCTTTGTGCTGTCGCATAAAACTGTAATTCGAGGAAGTCAGATCGAGACCGTGAGTTTTCTCATCGGAATTTTTAATATTTTTAATGTTTTTAAAGAGCACTTTTCATCAAATTCGTTTATAAAGGAATTATTGAAAAATAAAGTACTGTAAAACTTTTGTGTTAGAAGTACCTTTTAGTAGTTTACAGTGGAGAAAAATAAGGAATCTACTTAAGGTTGTAACCCATATTTGGAGAAATGTTTATGAAAATTATGACGTATTTTCTCCTTTTTTCCGCCTGCCTGAGTGGCTGAACTAGAAGTATGCTCGAAGCGTAGGCGAAGGATCCAGAGCTCAAATTGCGATGAGGGCATTGTGCATTTTTCCTTTTCCTGCATTGATAATATAATGACTCTAGGAAGTTAATAAAACCAGAAATTTTTCAGAAGGTTTTTTTTTTCGGCAGAAATCTTAAATTGTAAAAAAAAATCATTATTTATTTTTGTTTCAAGTTACCATTCGTCAGTTTTTTATACTTTTTTATATTTTTCAAATTATGAAAAAATAAAATAAACACAGCAAACTAAATGAAAAGTATTTTTGTGAGTAATTTATGCGTGCAATTCTTTTTACCTTACTTTAAAATATCGACATGAATAAATTACCTTTCAGAATAAAATAACGTTAAAAGTAGTAATAACATCGCTATAGGCACACATTTTGAATAAATATTTTGATTTAGATAAACCGCAATTATTTAATTCATTTATTAATATTATTAATTTATCCTTATGTAAGCAAATCAAAAAACGTTTTAAAAAACTGTTTTAAAAAATTAAAAGGACTTTAATGGTAATTCAGTTAGATCTGCGTAACCGTAATTTGTAGCACTTTGCGATGCCACAAGGCCATTGCAGCTAACTACAAAACCGGGAATTTGATGAGGAATTGAGAGATGTGTACTCCTGTCTTCATATATAAAATGCTCTAACTGTAGGTAATTCGGGCAAAACTAATAAGTAACGATCGTGCGTTTCTTTTATAAGATATACCATTGTCAGCGACTTTTATTTGGGAATATAGTTAGAATCAAAGAAATGCAAAGCGCTGCCCCGCCGGATAGCAGTTAGTCACTTTGACTTCGCCGAAGGACCTGGAATCGAATCCTGAAGAAAACGTGGATGTTGTAAATTTATAGCGTCTTTGCGGCATGGAGGAACTCAAAATATACAGCTAGGCTATGAGGTCGGAGACCCTCGGACCTCCCCGCCCCCCTCCGGATGTTCTCCCTCAAACTTGGGATGGAAATAGGCAAAATCGTGCTGTCACCTGCATGGTAACCAACGCTTTTGCCAACGACAGACGCAATCTTGTATGTACTCCTTGCCACGATAAAATTCATGGGCTTGTTCTGATTAGGTCAAACAAATAAGATGATTAATCCCAAAAGTACTACAAGAACAACAAGAAATACGGTAATCATAAATGCACTTACATATTGACGCCATATATTATAAAAAGATTTTCTGGAAGCTTCGGTGTAGGTTCTATTAATTTTAAATATATAATTTCCGCTCAATATGTCCCCTCAGGAGATTTAAACTATCTGGAACAATAGCGCCCTTTACACGCTAATTTCCATAACATAAATTGAACCAACAAGTTAAGGTTTTTCCAAACATTGTAAGTATTTGTTTATTTCTCAGAGCTGTGAAAATCATAAAATAGTGTAAGATTTATGCTTCAACATTATTTAACTTAGTTTACCTTACATTTTCTTTAACCTTATATTTTCCTATATTGAATTTGTACGAATTCATTACAATACCAATGAACGTCCTTATTTCTTACGAAACGCTTCTCTTTTATAAACCCATTGGCAATTGCAGTGCATGTGGCAGAAGATTTCGCAAGAGACTGAACAAGATTCCTTTGTCTTTGAACCTATATACAAATAATTAGAAGGAAGGTAATTCACTTTCTCAAAGCCACTTCCTCCAAAGTAATAAATCGTATTTTGCAGTAGTTTTGGCAATGGCTTTCACTTGGGAGCACATCCAATCTACATTTGTTACTTAATATTTTTTCTTCTGACTGAAGAAGATCATATTTAAATATTTATTGATGTTATTCAGAAAAACTGATCTGTTTTCATTAAATTTTAAGTCAAAGGCATGTATGTTTATGGGTGTATTTATGTGAATGTGTACGTATTATCTTATATTATTTGAATACATTTGACGCTATTTTAATTTAATTCATTTAAGAGGGAGGGAATTAAGCCTTAGTCGTGAGAAATGCTTTTCGAGTGTCAGATCGCAAATACATGCTGTTATTAACTTATTTTTTTGCGCAAGTGTTTTCAGGCATTATTATTTATTCTGCAACCATTTTATGCACTCCTGATATCATTTATAGATACTGATAATCTAAGCCCATTACTTTTAATTGAAGTACCACTGTGAAATATTGGTTAAAAGAAACAAGTCAAAAGCAAAACTCGCGATTTATGTGTAAACTTCCGTATCGCTACATTAGTTTCAATTACAGTAATAGCTGTCGCATCAGAACATAAGCATTTAACATCTCGTGCCAAGTTTTAAACCCAAAGGAAAGCATGAATTAATCACTGTTTATATTCGGTTAAAAGCTTTTCTAGAAATGATGTCAGATTTATCGATTTAATTTGCTTAAGAAAATTATTTCCTTGGGATTTCAAAGGTACTTAAATAAAAATAACTGCAAAGATATGAATACTTAGACCCAACATCTCTCTCATTTGTAAGATTACTTCCTAAATTACTTCTGCAAAATCTTAGCATTTCATAGGAGGTTCATTAAAAGATCACGTTTCTAAATCATAAAAACAAAAAGGCTGGTTACGCATCAAAGCGAATTATGTTAAACTCTTTCATATGAGAAATGCTACATTATATCATTTAAAAATTATTTTTTTCATATACTAGTTATGATTAATTAATTTTCGTTGTATGTAATAAATGAAATACAAGGAAGTAAAATACCTAATTCTAACTAAAAATAAGTAAATGGTTAGCTCTCGCAATGATGCTTTATATTGCTAACACAAATGAAATAAATTATCAAGAAGGAAACTGAAACTTTTTTTCGTATTTCCTTTTTTTCAATTAATTTTCATATTTCTTACAGTTTTTATAGTTATCCTCGTTCGTCTATGTATCTTTTAAAATGTCTTTTAACAATTTAAAATTATTACCTTCCTGCTAAATCATATTCTCCTTTATTCAACATGTCAATATATTTTCCGTGAAAACAACTTCAGAATACGATAATTTTGATAATCCAATATGTTTTGAACGTTTATTTTTTTCTGATGGTGACACAGATAAAATTAATATGGGATACTTATTTCCGAAAGGTACAGCTCAGATTTTAGTGACTGCTGTATATTCAAAAACGTTATCAGTATTCTGGGAATGGTCATGCTTTTAGCCTTTCTGTACAGGCTTAGATTATTGGCCTAAATTATTTCTTTCAAATTATGTATGCACTAAAAGCCAAACCTCTAAGAGATGATTTCTGAGTACCTTATCACCGTATTTATTTAACATTCACATTACAATGCTGAACAAATTGCTTTCATTTCAAATTATTTTTTAATTAATATCGAAACAATGTAGCTACTCTATCATGATCCGCTTACTGTCCTCTGCCTTCAAGCAATTAAGGAATAAATAGGTTTCTAAATTATAATTATTAAGGCAAGTAAAGTGTAAACTTAAAAGTTTGATAGATGCAAATAATATGACAATTAGTCCACTGTACAATTTTATTTCCAAACAATATACTAACTCTGTCTTACAAATGAATAGTTTTGAGTAGTTATAAATGAAAAAAAATCATTTTGATTAGCAACATGTGCATTCCTGGCGTGAATGTTGCTGTGGCATCTCTTATCCATGATGGCAGCAGAGCAATCAGATATAGCAGCTCACATATTAGCTCAATTATTTATCTTGGACAGCTACCTGTCTTTTCAAGCAATTCCGTTAAGAATTGATATATTTCAACGGCTGATGATGGCTGATGAGAGAATTTGCTATTGTTGGCAACAATTGCTATATGCAGATGGGCTTAGTCATCCATTAAATTAAATGACTCAATAGCTGCAGCAAATTGTGACACAGGCTAATAAAGGATTTCATCTCGATTTCTTTTAGCATTCAAAGAACCGTTGGAAGACCTAGGGTGTCATAGTTGGAGCCCAAGGAAATTAGTGCGTAAACCAGAATGCCGCATCTCTGTAAGTTTGCTTTCGAGAATACTAGACCTGCTGCCCCGCATTTTTTCCGCTCTTCACATCACGGCACGAAAACGTGCAGAACAGCACTTGAAGTTATAAGGTATTTCTTCCGCCTTCTTTGCATGCATTCGTGATGTAGTGGTCAGCACCATCGGCGCGTATTCGAGATGTCCGTGGTTCGAGGCCCGGCGAGGGCATTGCTCAATTTCACATTTCCTGTTTCCAAAAAATCCTAATATCTCTACAAAGTCATCTGTTATTATAAGAGAGCTGAAACCTGTCCGCTGTATGTGGTTAGTTCTTTTCCCCATCGTAGTTGATCCGCCCTATATAAAAGAGTAAATGGAACCCACATAAAAAGTATTCAGGGAGAATGTCAGTTTCAGTGAAGTTTTACTACAGTTGAAATGTATATGCTTTTTCTAATTGTTACAAAATGATCGGCAACAGGTTAGTTTGCATTTACGGCTTTTTTTTCCTTCATTTCGAAAAACATTTATCGTCAAAAGAAGTTTTAAATGGTGGATGGTCCAGGACTGCTCTTCCAAACTGAACTACTGATTGAGGTTTTGTATAATTTAAGTTTTTCAAAATTTTGGAATACCTGAATTAGTCATTGAGTTATTTATCGAAATTTTAAGTTCTTGTTCAGAACTTCTCGAAAATTCCCATCCTTCGAAAGATATTTAGGAATGACTTCTTTCATAAGAAAAGAAATAAAAATAAAAATTTGCATGATTAAAAATAAAAACATTGAAGTCTTTTGTTTATTTTTCCTCGTAATTTACTCTGAATTATTATAATTTAAAATTATTATAATTTTATTTAAAAATTATTATTGTTTATTTTGAAATTACCAACAGTTCTTACTACAAAAATATCTGCACCTAAGAAATTCCATAAATGGAGAAGATCCTCCTCAGTTTTAGATTGGCATCTGGTTTCTGCAAATACTGATACTGCAGTTTCAGTATTTTCAAATTTTATAGTGGTACATAATGTTTTTTTCCTAAGGATTTACCCTGTAACTCCGCTCTATGCATGTTTATTTACATCAAAACTAAAACTTTATTGTCATGATAAAACCATATAATCCTACAAAACGCAATAACATTGATAGATATCATATAAATAGAAATGTGATGTCTTTGTGAAACTCCTTTAACCCTTCAATGACATCTTCTACAAGATCAAATCGCATTTGATTGCATCTTGTAATAAAACTCCTTTCTTCATTTAAACACATTACTGATCGTTTGAAAACACCGATTCCACTTCATCCATGAATTTAGACCATACCTCATCGCATCAAAGACGTTGAGCCTAACTATAATTTGAGACTCCCCCCCCGTTTAATGTTCCTCTGATATTCAATTTTAAACATCCGAATTATTTTCTTATACAGATTCTGTTCTTCAAAAGCACATTTTAGAATCAAGAAACATGTTTCAAATTTCGGAAATCGTGATTTGTCATTTAAACGCAAATAATGTTTATAACAAATCTTCCTAATTTAGTTAATATTTTTTTTGGAAAATAAGAAACCCAGAAACTTAAACGGTTTAATTAAAAATCAAATGTTCTTGAAAATTCTGATTCTAAATTTTCTTTTACGTCATCAATCCTAAGCTTTCTTACGATAGAACGTTCGAACATGCTCGCTACTGCAGAAACATTAATGAACGGACTGCTACTAGCTTTTAATTTTCAGCTTGAGACAGACTCAGCTGCATCCAGCCACCTTCTCCCTAGCTTAATAAATCAGATGTAAAGTACGTCTGCATGAGATTACGCTCGATGTTTCAAACACAAAATTTAATAATGCCAAAACCTTTCAGAAATCAAACGTTTTATGCGCATAATCATAGCCGAAGCTTCCCTTTTTTGAAAATTAAGGTCCTATAAAATAAAAAGTGATAACGTTTTTAAATGCTGTAACCCGTACCCGTATTGGTAATCTATGTAAAATGCTTTTCTCAGTTTGCATTAATACTGATACTGTTATACTCCTATCTTTATTTCCAGTTTATAAAATTTTCATAGCGGTAAGGAAGAATAATATATAAGAGAAAAACATTTTCGTTAACTTTTTGAAAAGGATTGTCTTTACTCAGGAACTAAACATAAGATATTTATCTTAACCGAGAACTAAACCTCGATTAAGATAAATATTTACTTATTTCCTTAGGATTTTTTCAGTATCTTTAGTAAATTAATTGCATTGTTATTTATTTATTTTAGGCCAACTAAAACAACAGATTCATTTAGTTTTTCAAGTGTTTTCAAAGTTCAAAACTACTCAGTATAAAACTGACCATAAAATAAATAACTATAAGAAAAATCTAAAACAAATCTTTAATTTCTAAATTCTTGAGCAGTTAGTTGGAAGATGTGTGGAAAGGTTTAACAGATTCGAAACACAAATACCTTTGTCTCTATCAAACAGAATGTTTCGCTGAAAAGTTACAGCGCGTCACTAACCAATTGCCATGGTAGCACTGCCAATATACTTTCATTAGCGAAGCGAACAATTTTGGGGTTGATTTTGGAAACTATAAATGGAATGTGGCCCAGCCCTTTCGTTAGCTCATATATTGAACTTGTGCAATTCAATATTTAGCGCATGTGTGAGCTTTCTCCATTGCATGATGCTTTATATCTTTGCTATAACTAAAGGTACACTGCGAAAAAAAAAGAACAGTCCCATATCTCTCGTTCTACTAGGCCGATTGACGAAATTCAAATTGCGTTTTTCATGTCTCGAAAGCTCGACATTGGATATATATTAAATTTCTGTATCGCATTGTTCTAACATAGGTATTTTGACACAAAATCGGACGTTTTCTCAAATAACGTGGCAATTTTTTTCCATATTTCGATTCTGCGACTCAAATTATACCTAAATATTAGATTTTGTAAAATTTGATGAGAAATTTGAGGAGAAATTCAAAAATTTACCTTAGCGCATTTTCAGTTTGCACCAAGAATAATTCACTTGGCGGACTTCTTAATATATGGCAACCTATTTTCCTTTCCCTTCCATTGTTTAGGAGCGGAAAAAAAGTCACACCGTTCCTACCTTTTTACATTGTGAATGAGCGGGGAAAAAAGTCACATTGTTCCTATTTTCAAATAATTTTAACAAAGTGCCTAAACCATATTTGATATTATTATCACTTTCAACAGTATATGCCAAATTTCAATACCCGCCAATATATAAGTTCACGTTTATCTTAGGAAATTTTGAATAAAAAGCTCTAATTTTTTGCAGGTATGCTTAGAAATACTCTGCTTTAATAAATAAATCATAAAAAATGGTTGAAATTTATTTGGAATGAACCTAAATTTCGAAATGTGAAAGGAATAATCATGTAAGAATAATAAAAAAGAGATATTAATAAATATATATTAAATTTAATTAGCACTGAAGAGCTAAAATTTTAAGACCTAATGTTTTAAAAACTACTCGTGCAATTTTCACAAAACTTAGCAGTTTGGCATACTTTGAGTCGTAGAATCGAAATATGGAAAAAAAATGGAATGTCATATCAGTCTGATTTTGTGTCAAAATACCTATAATAGAACAATGTTATACATAAATCCTAAATCGCGCTTTGGAGACATAAAAAAACGCAAGTTGAATTTCGCCAATCGCCCCAGTAAAACGGGAGGTATAGAACTGCCCCCCCCCCTTTTTTCGCAGTGAACATGTAATTAGTTATCTACAGTAAACCTGTTTCATGATTTTTTATAGATTTCTTTTAATTTATAAATAATGATATTGGATCGGAATTACATTTAATCAACTACTGAAACTTATTTTATGAAACATTATCAGAGAAATGTATATAATTTAACAGTCACTGCTGGTATATAAATACAGTTATCTAGTAAATTACGTCCTGGTTTATCACACAATCGACATGAAATAACGATGAGAAAAGACACATATGATACACATGCTAACACATTCAAATATGCACGCAAGGTAACGTGATTTCGACAATTAACCAAAACTGAGAATGTTTATTAGTCCTAAATCAAATTCCACATGCTTATCAATCCTAATGCAATCGCCATTCAAATATTTGTCATCTGCATGTATGTCAAAATGATTATAATGAGTTATATCTTTGAGTTAACTGGATTGATGTATTTCTGTCAAAGTGTTTTCGTGTATGTGGTCTAAGGTGTATTTTAATCATCATTTTAACTCAAAACCAAAACTGACTAAATTAACTCTCTCTATATATTTTAAGAGTTATGAATGGTGGTAAATTTGTTGTATTTGCCGTACGATATTCGTATTCTTGTTCATGTATTTTACCATACATTTTACTGAATCGTGAATATCATGTAGCAGAAAATTAAAATGTGTTTGTTTTTTGTGAATTTCCTTAATGGATGAACTTTTAATTTATTGAGATTACGGATGTAAAAACAAGAAATTGTTTGCAATTGTTTTTTATGAATTTCATCGATGGATGAAATTTTAATTTGTATAGATTACGGATGTAAGAACAAGAAACTGTTTGCAAGTTTGTATTAAATTTTGTAACATTATAATCCACTTTTTGTTTATAAAAAGCATGTATTTTTAATAAATGTTGTTCGTGAAACTAAGGAGTATGATTTTCAGTTAATTTCAGAGTGATTTCTAGCAAGAAAGATTTCATTGCTGTTAAAACTTTTTTAATCATTCTTTATTCCCCATTGCATTCTGCCTCCAACCTAGCATCTAGCATCCACCTTTGAGTACGATAGTAACGTAATAAATTGCTTTCAGCATTGGAATAATGATTTAAAGATTAACAACAATTTTATTTTAGTTAAAGAATAACAACAAATTTATTTTCTTCTATTTGGGAATTTACAACTTAATTGAAGTACAACAGAATAAAATATTCGCTTGTAGAACGACAGCAAACCACTACTCTAAGCTAGTAATTATAAAATTAGCTTTTCAAAAGTAACGAAGTCCCTGGAATAATTTATCTCCAGAACCTAGAATTCAAATTCAGATCTTACTTAATCACTGTGGTAAAAAGGAAAGCATTATTAGTATTAGTCAAGGCCCATTAGCGTGCAAAGTTATTATACAATATTGTGTAACGGATGTTATAATATTTGATAACAAACACCACTCTAGCATCGCCGCTGTACTGAAGTAGAATTAATTGCATATTTATAATCCCCTGATTATGGCACGATATGATTCAAAGATTGAAATAGGCACAATTTCAATAAAATTTAAGATTTTGTTAATATTCCTCTTCCCTGGGAACAATATTGCAACAGTTCTGTTCACATTCACCTGCATTTTCTAATTTTTCAGCCAGGTCTCCTGTGCTTATATGTGATAATGTAAATGTTGAATGACTAAAATATGCACTTTGAGCAAGAATCGCTGCACTATCGACATATATTGCTAGTGTATAGAATGTCATTCACATAAATGTTAAATAATGTGGATCCTAACAAGGAGCCCTGTAGTATAACGGCTGGAATAGGTAAGCAGGCTGAATATGTGCCTGTGATATGAACGGCAACGTATCTACATGTTAAGTAAAATTTAATTATGAGTTTATTGTAATCTGGAAAACCCAGATTGTGTATTTTGTATTGAAATGCGTCCATCCAAACACGAGTGGAAAGCTTTGGCTACATCGATAAAAAGTTCTGTAATCCTTTTCACTTGATGACCCTCGAGACAAGCTTCACTATTTATACAGTTGGTTAGAAGTAAATAGATTTCTGTTGTATAACACTGATGAAGAATTGTAATATTATTTTCACCAAGTGTTCTTGGAGTCTGGTCAGTAGAAAACTTCCATCAGTTTGCCTAGGCATGGTAGCAAACTTATCGGCCAGTAGTATTTTGGATCTGTGGCTGGTTTGTTAGGTTTTAGGATGCGCGTAATTGTGGCTGTCTTCCAGACCACAGGGGAATATTCCCACCTGAGTGTAATGTTTTAGATACTAGTCAATTTAAAGATCAGTTTTATAGGAAACAGCTTCACAATTCGTTTTCGTTATTCGATCAATTCCTGGACTATTCTAGACTTTTTCTTATATACCCAGTAACTTTCGATGGTCAGATAGGAACAACGTGGTTTGTGTGTGGATTTGTTGTATAATCGGATTGAAAGTCAGAGACTATGTGTTCTGTTGTTATACTGAGAATGTTGTTCGTTCAAAAGTGAAATTCTAGTATGCTAAAAGTTCTACTTTCTTAGTTTCGGTTTAATGGATTCTTTTGGGACCTTTATGGGGTGGAATTTTAATGTACCATGTTTATACGTAGAGACAGCTCTCTAAAGGATTAGCTACTTAGTCGCGTTGAGACTGTGCCGTAATAAGGGACCTAACAGCTTCACTGAGGCGATTTAATCTATGTTTGTCGTCCGGGTGTCTATTTCTCTGGAACTACCTTCTCTCTACATTTCTTTTCTTCACTCAACTTTGCAGTTCTTTGCATCTCCTTGGTTTTAGGTTTACAGCTCTCTTGTTGGCAATTTTGTGGGAGCTGATTATAGAATCCGTGATTCTTTGATTAAACTGCCAATGTCCTTCTCTGTGTACAATTGTCAGAGTGTAGTGAATGTTGCTTAGACCTTTGACATAGTTCTGTCCGTAAGTAAAAACGGCTCTTTTGTCTGATGTGATGTAACTGATGTCCAAGAAATTCTGAATGCGCTATGGTCAGAGGATAATTTATAAAGCACAGAAATATCCACAGTAGATTACTGGTATTTCTAAGCAGGAAGAAGTTGAGAATACCTGTGGACCCTGTGCTATTCCATGTTGGTGCTCTTGGTCCTGCAATGCATAAATACAGACAAGTTGGTCAACTTGCAAATTACGCTTCCATTGCTGTTAAAATTATAGCAGCTTCGTACGAAGTGTCATGCATTCAAGTCTCCACCTATGAGAAGATGATTTCCAACTATTAGTAACATGTTCAAGTCAGAAGTGACTGCTGTGGGGCTAAAAATTGGACCAATATATGTGGATACAAAAGTGTATGTCATAGAAGTGTTTATTATGAATGTAATATGGCTCTGACCTAACGTCGGCGAAACCAAGGCTAATGGCAAGAATAACTCAACGCCTAAGAATACTGATCTCAAGAGAATCAGTTTAGAAACGTGGTCATTAAGCAGGCAGAACACGCTCTGATTCTACCTACCAAAACTTTCCTTGGGGAAGACTCTTCTTTCTACCTCATTTGAATTTCACGTGAGGTAGAAATTTATATTCTGGCAGGAAAATGGAAATTAAAGCGATAGGGTAGAAAAATAAAATAACTGCTTAAAGGCTTAAAAGATACCTTAAGGAGGATTCAACCTTTTCTCCGCAGCAGTTGCTGCAATGATTATGATCCATAGTTGCGCCAGAAGAAATACCCTCAAAGGCTAGTTAATTCAGTTCTTGCCTGAGCTAAAGGGATTTTTGATTTTTGACTTACTTTTTAGCTCCGTGCAAACCCAGTGAAATACAAAATTCTGACAAATATTTAAGCTTGAAATCAGATAATACGAAGTTGGATTGGCGATGGCAACCAAACCTCCAATGTTAATGACGCTAATTACTCATGCATATTCAAAGTGTAATAAATTTTAATTTGCCACCCAAATGTCTTAAATTATTAATTTATATGCAAGCAACGGGTAAAATACATTGAAACTGGTAAAGTAGGACTGCAAATTCTTAAGATTAAAATTACATGTTTACGATTTACAAAGACTTTTTAAAAGTTACAAAATTTGCAGTTTTATTAGTCACTATTTTAAACATCTCTTACGATTCCAAAAATTCATGAATAATGAAAATAATTTTTTCGTTAAATTTAGTAATAATTTAATTTCATTTTTCAATATTAAAAAGGGATTCTAACACGAAAGGAATTATTATAGCACTAACTGTGAAGTACAAAGCATGTACAAGATATAATAAAATAGGAAAAAAAAGCTCACTTGTTAAATTAATGCATAAAATTTACATTTGCTCTGATTTTTTTACTACACCAACAAAATCCTTCTAATAGATGTTTAAATGGTATGCATAAGTGAAAATACAGTCGGTCCTGAAATAGCAAAATATCCATGTTGTTGGCTGTTTGACACACACTAGTCAATTCAAATAGGACTTTTTTTCAAAATAAATGTATTGACCTAAAAGAAATGGACAGTTGAAAAAGTTGACAGTTGAAATGGACAAAAAACACTTCTTCGTGACAATGTTAAGACAGAATACATATGATTCTTAATAGAAATAATGAATTTACAGTACTAGATCATTCCTGATATCGAGATTGCATATGTTCATTAACTAAGGTTATTAGGTTATTCAATTATGGCAAAGCCCACGAGGGCTATCTGCCTAAAGGGAGGAATGCCTTCGTGGAGAACTTTCTAAGGGAAACTGGCTCGTATACACGTTACACATGGGGAAAACCACGGAAACGCCCATGCAGCCAGCCCGTTCGCGGGATTCGAACCTCAGACCGAACTACCAGTGTTCAGCGTCTTAACCGCTCGGCCGCTGGTGGGCGTTCATTAACTAAGCATTTTCAGAGAAAAACTTTTATTTTTAACCTAATCACATATCTTCATTCGCGTTTTATTAAAGTTTATATCTAACAAACAGTAGTTCAGAGTTAAATAAATGTTAAAACTGAATCTTTCCTATTAATTAGAAATAATCTAGAGATATAAATTTCCAGTAGACAGCGTATATGAGTCTACCAGAGTGTTTTAATACGTAAAGAAAATATATATAAAGCCCAATATACGAAATGCCAAAGTAAACACCATTGTTTATTACGGAGGGGAATAAATCTGAAAATAGAATGAACTACCACTGATGTTATCTCCAAATGGCAATATCAGATGTCATTGCATGCCGGAAATTGGACTCATGGGACAAATATCGCTAAATAAGCCATGAGCGAAAATAATAATTTCTTACATTCGACGTCGTTAAAAGTTGGTATTTTTACACTCGGTGATTATTTCACGCAATACGTTCTTTTGTAGCCTAGAGAAAGAATATTTTTTAGCTGTCTGAAGAACAGTTACCTTTATATTTTTTCGACGTCTGTTATAATTGCACCCAAACCCAAAGTAAAATTTAATCAGCGGTATATTCACATAAACAAGAACTAATATAATATATAATATCATGAACTAATAATATATAATATCATGAGCACTTTTACTTCATGGCAGAATATAATATTGTTGCTTGTTGCAAGTTCACAGAGGTTTTCTTAAATAATTGGGCTAAGAAATTTGAAATTTCAGTGTGAGAAGAATAACAGAATATCTTACAAGTAGTATATTTACTTTTAAACTGTCCAAAAAGAGCACATACATATGATAAAGTTCCTCCTTGATCCCAGAGGAATATCTAAAATCCTCAAAACCGATTCCGGATTAAAGCAGTAATTAATGAGTAAAACACTCAGCTGTCCAAACAAACTTATCAGACTCAGCTGCAATGTCTTACAACCCCTTTTATACCTTCGCCGCTTAAGCACTTCTGAAACCTTCCAGAAAAATAGCTGTTTTCGCTAGAAAATACGAGAGTTCCGAAAACTCCCAGGTTGTCTCCAAATTGATAAGATAAACCAAATTTTGGCAATTTGGAAATAAAATGGTTACTCAATAGGCTCAGCAGAGTGCATCTGCTCATGCTTCGGCTCTACTTGAGTTTTTCCTTATAATTACAAATTCAGCTGATTTAAAATTTAGAATTCAGCAAAATAGCGCATTAAATACATGCGTACAAACTCAACAGAAAACACCGATTTCAGTTTATACAAAGTGCAGAGTAAATAAACCTAAAATTACCAATATAAAAGCAATATATGTTAAAATTAAAATAACTAAAAACCAATTTTTGATTGGATGATACAATTATTTATAAAAATTACTACATCTTAAAGCAGTATTTCTCAACCACTTTCAAGACGGGACCACTATTATGAATTAGAATATTCTGTTGGCCACTTTTATCCTTATTCCCTTTGAAAACAATTTATTTTGTCATGTGTTACTTACAGTATATTTATATTTTAAAGACGTAATTAATTTAAATACATTTAGTTTTACGCCGGTGTTAAGTAATTAAGTTAATAGAAGAAAATTAATATCCGTTTTTAATTATTCAAGGCTATTAGAGTTTGGATTACTTAATTAAATATTAAACAAATTTTGGATCTCATTTTAATGAGCTCGATTCTTCCACATCTGTTCTATGTCTGGATGTATGCTTAAATCTGAAATCACCGTATACCTAAAGCCGATTTCGACACTACGCTTTTATTTGAGAGAGGGATAAAAGCACTTTCTCACGCAGATATGTAGAAAGAAACTGAATTATAATTTTTAAACCTCTACTGTACAGTTCACTAAAGTTTTTTCACTAATAATGAGGTTAAAAAATTAGCCGTACTTATTGCTATACATTTTAACTCGCTAGCATTCAAGATTTCAATTGACTGTTCTCTTTTATGCTTTGCGAAGGATCGCGAACTCAAAACAATTCATTTATTTTGTCACTTGGAAAGTAAGTCTCAAATTGTGTCCTTAGAGTTTTGAGATACTAATATATGCAACTACATATTCTTTCAAAATAATATTATTTACTACTAAATAATAGTATTTACTACTAAAAAAAGATTCTAAGATTGAAAATGGAGAAATACTTCTCTGTTTTACGCAACTAACCCTTAAACCAAATTTTCTCTTAAATCCTTTTATTTTCTCATGGGCATCGAGTAAAGAATTATCTTTTAGACGGAGATTTAGTTCAATTAGTTTCGAAAATACATTTGAAAGATAAGTCAGTAAACTTAACCATGGGCCATTAACAAAAAAAGATATCATACAAAATCTTTTTTAACTTAGTTTACAAAAAACAGGAATTCCTCTCATAATTCAAACAGCTTTATGAGTACACTAAATCGTGAAAGCCAGTAAACTTCAGAATGAAGAAGATGCTCGCCATTCTTTCAATCACAAAATAATGAAAATATTCTGGTCTTCATACGTTTTGTCATACGCTACATACGCTCTTTCACGACCAAACCGCCCTACACGGCTCTTCATTTAGACGACCGCAACCGCCCGAAAACGGCCGAGATTGCAATCTTGTTTTCTTCACTGCAGGTGCAGTTTCTCCAAATGCATTGTATCAGTTTACTGCATACAGCTTGTCCTAAAAGGTTTAATTGTGGTTTCTTATCTTTAGGTTGCATATGACATTTCGTTTTTGATCCGTTGATTTCAGTTTAAGACCTTCAGAAGAGGTTATAAAGATTGAGCTGAAAGGCTAATGGAACCTCAGTTAGAGCGTAGAAAGCATGTCATTCGAAATTATCACACCTATTTCTGCGTTAATGGACGGGGAGGGAAGGAAATTGCTGTGAAACTGGAAACGTATTTCGGGTGGTTCGGTATTTTAAGGAAACAAGTTAGGGAAGGGCTTGGATTTCAAAGAGTTGACAAAGTTGACTATATTTTTACGAAATGTCCAGCCAGGGTAAGACAGCTTCCCCGCGAGGCGGGTTTAGGGATGTCAGAAAATGTCAAGGAAAGGCAAGGTTGCTATATTCTACCCGAAATCGCTCATTTGGTGACAAAAAAGACAACATGCCGTGGGCGGATGGAGAACATTCTAGAACGAATTCTTACCGGTTTGGCTCTGAATATTCTCGAAGGCAGCCCAAAAGCTAAACCCTGCTGCGACGCGGAGTAGTGCCTCGTAGTCTTTCGAATCTAGTCTAGTGTCGAGTTTATCGCGAGTTGGTGCATACAAAGTGTGCACCGTTGAGGTTATTGAGTGCATCGCGAGTTGTAGCGCGGAGAGTCTCGAGAATACGTTGAGTTCCGACCGAACAATGTCAGCTGTGAAGCTGTACTTTGCCTTGAAGCTATACTTTGCCGTGAAGCTGTCTTCATCGTTATAGCCTGATAGCCTGATGGCTATGTCGCTGATTGTATCAGCGTGCTTGTTGTAGTTTTTCGACGATTGTAAACGTCTTTTTGGAGCTGTCCTGAATAATACTGCAACTAAATTGTGTTTTGATACGTCGCTAATCACTCCAAATTAACGAACCCGTAAAACAGAAACGTAACAATATTAATGTTGTTTTCTAACTGGGTTTTAAATTTAGGTAACATCTTGCTGCTCAACAAGGTTTCTCTGAAAATTAGCTTTAACTTTAGTTACAACTTTAGCTGAAACTTTAGTTATAACACCACTATCCTACGAGTGAGTGCTCAAGCCCCATCTGAACAAAAACTTGTACATTTTTTGTAATCAATTTCAGGCTTTTACTTGCGCTCATTTAGCGCTTTAAAAATTTGTTCTGCAATTTTAGGAGTTGGCAGTCTTCGAACATAATGTGCATTTACGAATATCAATATTAAATTCATATCTGACATAAAAAATTAGCTATACATCATTCGGAAAATCTATTATATCGTATATCTGAAGAGAATAAAACAGACTTTATTTTATAGTTAAGATGTTACGTTATTCCATGTCATTGATTCGGCTTGTAACTGTTACCGAGAATGGTATTAAATCCATGTCCTTAGATACTTTTTCACTAATTTTAGCTAACTGTATCATTTGTAACTCGAAGTACCGAGGTCGCATCAACAGAATGGGTGTCGCTTTCATCCTGAGATATAACCTTGTAGTGTTTATAACATCTACAGCCTTTATAGTTCTGAAAACAGTAGTAGAAACGGCATAGATTTCTTTATACTGTTCAATACATGATTGGAAAAATTCTACAGGTTTGCGTTTTTACACTCGCAAGCTTCGTCTCTAAGTACCTGTTTCAATTTTGCGGTTTCATATACACTTCTGCAATCGCTTCCTGAATATAACGTGCCAAGGTTTTGGTTTACCCCCATTGCCACACCAAGTAAATCCAAATTCCTAATAATTCTTATTATTCTTACAAAAGGTTTTTTTCTTTGAGGATCAATGAGTACCACTAGATATTTCTTTAATGGCACTAATATCATTATCTTAATATCATAATCGAGGACAGGTTCTGCATTATTAGCGCTGCCTTCAGTATATCATCGCTTTCCTTCCTTCTGAAAGATTCGGTTCGAAGCCATTTTTCCGTTATGCACGAGGGACGCTATATAACACAGATAACTACTATATTAACGTCTGTCACATAAGCAGGATTTCAAACTACTTGAAACTATCGTACTAACAGACAAGCGACCAATCATTCAATCAAATCAATAGTGCATATAAACAAATAAAATCAACAACATAAAATCAACAAATCGATAGTGCATATGATTTCTTTTAAGTTATATATGACTGGCTACCAAAAATGCGGTGCCAAATGTGCACCGCTAGATATGTAGCGAAAGTATGGCGACAGCACCGCAGTCAATAACTGGTAAAAAATTCATAAAATGTCAGTCTTGGAAGAAAACGAAATACATATTTGTCATGTTCAGTTTCGAAACAATGAGATTTTCAGCTATAGTATGCTATAATCATTTTCGCAGAGAATCCTTATCTTTGTATTTTAATTTTAATGTTTTAAAAGTTTACTTATTCAGCATGCTTTGGTTTTGACATTACATTATCACTAAAAATGTTAACATTTTTTTATTCGCACGGTCCTTAGTATTGTTCTACTTTAATTTCAGTATATTTTAATCTCAGATGTATACGTCACCTTTTCTCGTTTCCTTTATGCATTCTGAAGTCAAACTGAAGTAATGCCTGCAAATGTAGTGGAGAAGTAAGGCTTATGTAATTATCTTGTTGTCTGCTACGAATTCGTACCGATCTCTTTAAATACCTGGGCAAGATAAACAGGGAATAATTATCATTCCCATTTCAGATGAGTAATAGCTCTCATAAATATGATAAATTGAATTTGCATAATATTCTATATTATCACATACACGTTAGGAAAAACCAACAAAAGAAAAGAAGACCCTTTTGTTACATTCAGTTGGTGGTTACGATTTATTGTTAAGATTTGGTTTTGAGTAAGAGGAAATTTGGACCTGGACCGTTAGAAAACGCAAACGAACATTTGAGTCGGTTTTTGATGTTTGAAAATGAATGTTCTATCAGCTTCCTGTGTAAACAATATACAAATAAAATAAATTATGTATAGAGTGCAAAACTTGCAGATTTATTTTCATATATTTTTGACACTGTATTTCAAGCTTTCCCAATCGTTCATTATACGAAATCCTTCAAGAAACTGTGTTAATAACATACATCAAAATGAAAGAAAAGAAATCCTGTAAAATACAATATCTATCACTCTTTACTTCTTGACTCATCCTTTCTTCCCAAACTTTCTTATTTTATGGCTAGCTGAATGTCCTTCAATCTTTTTAAAAATAAAGCGTTATCCTGAAAAAGTGATTGTTTGTGGAATGAATTCATAAAACTTATGCTGTGTTTGATTTTTCTGCACTGAAGATTACTTTATTAAGCACAACACAAGAATTATAATACCTCAATTTATTTTTGTTTAGTATTGTAGCATTAACAGGAAAAAGATACAATATTTTTACTTTAAAAAACTAGTATGTTTTTTACGTAGCCATTCACAAAGAAAATTGGTTTACTTAGTGACTTTCTTGTAGATAGATATTTTCTCGCGCAGATAAACGTTGGGCAACGCAGTCTTCCCAGAACTGACTCACACATTAAGTTTAAAGCTGACGGTAGTAACTAGTATCACCTGGAATCATTCATGATGAATTTTGTTTTGAAATCCCTACGTCAGCAGTTTTTCGTTCTTTTTATTTAGATGTTCTCTCAGCTCAGAGAAAAAAGAAGCTGCCTTCACTCCATTCAGGTTTTTATCTATTTGTATTTTTTTCTCTTTTTGATCAAAAGTCCCAGCTTATGTTTTATTCTACAAAATATCACACTTTCTGTATATGCGAAACACAGAGAATCCAAACAAATATCTAAAGTTTATAAAAAACACTAAAAAGGAAATTACAGGTTCCATTTTTCATATTATTAATATTTGAATATCCTCCATGCATCTCTGCTTCATGAAGTTGTAAACACAGTTTACTTCTGCAGTAGTGACGATGCTTTAACTATTTAGATTACTAAACTGATTTACTATATCAAGTTGCTGTCCTGTTTCTGTGCTTAGTTCTAATTTTTGTTGCTGTAAAATAAAAATATTTGTAGCTTTTGCAAAACTATCTACCAGTTTCCTTGATACTTAATGAGTAGTAGCAAAAAGTTAGTTATAAACACTTTCACAGCTAATTTAATTAGTAACTTTAGTTTAATGAAATATGTATGACAGCAGGCACCCTTTCCCTTAACATTGATTGTATTCCTAAAATAGTCAGTCAGATGAGTATTAAGCAACGGTTTCTAAATCTGCATTTTAGACACATCTGCTACCTATTTAGTTAAATTTACGCATTTCAATTTACCTTTATTCTCATTTTCAAACTTTCTTATGTTTTTATAAGATATTTCTCTCGCTTTCTTGGTCTAATGGTCAGCACACTCGGCGCGTATTCGAGAATTCCGAGATTCGAATCGTGATGAGGGCATTGCTCATTTCTCATATTCCTGCTTTAAAATAACCTAATGTCACAACAGTGACTCCCGAACTAAAAAGGTGGTGAATGATGATTCTTAACCACCAGGATTTGGCGATTGGGTCCTCTAATACCCAGTCGCTCTTTAAAAGGGGAGTATATAAAGTGTTTTCTCTCTCCTTTCTACATACCTTTGTGGGGTAAGGATTAGCACAATGGGCGCGAATTCGAGTGGTCCGAGATTCGAGTCCCGGTGAGGGCATTGCTCAACTTTCATGTCTCCTGATCAAAATAACCTAATGTCTCTACAGTGGCACCCGAACTGTATGTGTAGGTGGTGGTGGATGATGATGCTTCACCACCAGGATTTGGCGCCCCCAGTTGTTCTTTAAAAGGGGTATATGAGATATTTCCCCCGCCTTCTTACCATGCCTTCTTGGTGCAATGGTCAGCACACTCGACGCGTATTCGAGAGGTCCGAGGTTCGAGTCCCCGCGAGGGCATTGCTCATTTTTCATGTCTTCTGCTTCGAAAGAACTTAATGAGTCTACGTTTTCAAATCTTCTCGGATGCATTTCTCTATCAATCTAATCAAAATAATCATTCTTTTGATCAATACTTCTTTCTTTTTTTAATATTATTTCTTCGGATATCAAAATTTGAAGTTCCCACTTTCTTTGTTTCTCCTAAAATTGAACTCTGCATCTCTCTTCCAGTCTTCTTATTTTCTTCCTTTATCTCTTCTTCCCTTGGTATTTTTAGCTACTTAGCAACGTCTTTGTTTCTGATATCTTCGTTACATTTTATTTTTATCTGAAAAACTAACTATGGCATGTCATACTCCTCCTCGCTGTATTTATAATATGCCCGTAAATAATCTTCATCTGAATCGCTACATAAAATTCAGAATCAATTGTACAACCACTCAGTTTAGCGCTCAGTTCGGAAACCAGAAAAGGATAAATACTACAGAAGCCTGCAGCGAAGGAAAACTAAAACACTGAACTCGCACATTTGTCGCTTGGGAAAAGAATCAAAAGAAAGGCGCATCCTACTTATGCAAATAAATATTTGTCTTAGAGAAATAACAGATAATTCCGATATATGTGCACTTGTTAGGAAATAAATAAAAGAACAGGGTGTTATGAGAGTTTACTGACAATTTGCAAAGCTTGATTCAATTCAAGGAAATTCTTTTCCGAAAATTTCGTTTGGAATAAACCTGATGTCGCTTTATATCTTCTCTCTTCTTGCGGTAAGCGCGTATAGATCACTTGCAAATGTTAATACCTTCATAACTTTGACCAATTCATTCAGTATGCTTCTTTCTTGAACAAGTACAAGAAAAATATATTGAAAATATTTCAAAGTAATCAGAAATAATCTGAAAATATCTCAAAGTAATAAGAAATAATCTGAAAATATCTCATACCTGATACCTCTCTCCAATTTATCTTTAAATAAAGAATGCAAAAGATCTTTGAATTCCTTCCTGCGGTTTTCTGAAAAGCTTTATGAAGCATACAAACACAATAAAACACTAAGAAACGCTTTCTTCCAAAAACTAGTTTAAACAGCAAGTTTCTACTATCAACTTTGAGGAAACTTCTGCGTTCAGCGATCTGCTTCGAGTATGTAACATTTATGTAGGAAAAAACTTAATACATCCCATGTTTCGCCTGTAAACAAGTCCTTAGTCACATTTTTCTGAAAAAATAGAATCATAAACTTATTTCAACAAGAATGTACACTGCGAAAAAAAAAGGTGGGGGACAGTTCCTGTATCTCCCGTTCTACTGGGCCGATTGAGAAAATTCAAATTGCGTTTTTCATGTCTCGAAAGTGCCCCTAAGGCTATATATTAGATTTATATGTAGCATTGTTCTAATATAGGCACTTTGACACAAAATCGGAATTTTCCTGAAATGGCATGCAAATGTTTTCCATATTTCGATTCCATGACTCAAATTACGGCTAAATATTAAATTTCCTAAAATTGGTGAGAAATTCAAAGTTTTATCTTGGCTTATTTTTTTCATAGTTTGCGCAAAGAATATTTTACTTGACGAATTTCTTAATTTATAGCAACCTACTTTCCTTCCTTTTTGGTATAAAGGGGCACTTTGCATAGAAGGACTATTCATTTCGTTTGGGCATTTTGCGTCAATTCACTAAAAGAGCAGATTCACTTTTCAGATTGTTGCCACCAAATATTACCACCCTGCATTACATTTAAAAAAATTAAATAATGAAGAATCTGCATAAATGTATGTATGTTTCACGCATTGTGATAAAACAACGGTGCCCAGAGCCATCGAATTTTGAATATTAAACGTTTTTTTCCCGAATATTGGCATCTGGAAGAAGGAAATTGAAATTTGGAATTCGTTTTATTATCGATTTCATATTTTGTAAAACTTTAAGAATTTTTTTATTAACACACTAAAGGATTTCAAAGCCAGCAATGGCAACGTTGTAGAGAAAACACATATTTATATTCAGTGGGTGAGGCTGTGTATCGGAAATTCTAAACATATGCTCAATTTAAAATTATTTTGCGGTATAGCTCTTGAAATGACGATTAACGAACGATGACGAAACGATAAATATTGAGGAATCTGCATGAATGTATGTATGTTTCTCGCATTGTGATAAAACAACTATACCTAGAGCCATCAAAATTTGAATAACGTAATCTTCCATAGAATGCGCATGTGGAAGCCCTAATTTGAATTTGAAATTTTTTTATTATCGATTTCATATTTTGTAACACTTCAACGAATTTTTGATTAACAAACTCGATGATTTCAACGCGAGCAATGGCAACACTGTACGGGGAAAAAACATTTTTATCTCCAGGGCACGAGGCACGAGACTCTGTATTGGAAATTCTAATGATATGCTCATTTTAAAATTATTTTGCAATATTGTTGTTGAACTGAATTTTCTGGTTTGAGTACGTAGAACATGATATTTAATAAATAAAGCTAACACACAAAAGGGTAAAAAAACGTTCCTTTGGACGTAATTTAAAATCTGAAACCTTTCAGATTTTTTTTTCGTCATTGCAGACGAGCGGAAAAAAGTCACCATTCATTACTTTCAAATAATTTTAACAAGTAAGTAAACTAAATTTGGTGTTATTATTGCTTATAACACGTATGCTTAATTTCAAAACGCTCCAATTGCAAGGTTTTAGTTCAACTAACAAAGTTTTATTTTAATTTAACTTTTTCTATCTCTTCTCATTTCAACTTCCCGTGAGAGTAAGCGCGCGTTTCAGCTTTATGCTAATTTGAAATAGAGCCAAGGAGTATTTAAGCCAGAGGTAGAAACCTTTCAGTGTGAGAGAGCTTTTAGTCTCAGACCACTGTTACTCTGTTCGACGTTCGCCTGACTAGCTAGTATTTAAATTCTAAGCCTTAGCGCTGTTACACTATTACTTATTGAAGAAATGTAAGTGCGTTAGTATTAGTTAAATCTTGCTACGCACCATTTAGTTTAGAGGCCAACCTCGCGTTCATAGCTCTGTTTCACTTAAATTTCTATTTAGTTTTAGTTTAAAACTATCTGATTGTTAATTTAGACCCAAGTGTGGTGGTTTACTTTCTGTATCCCTCCCGAGTTGGGAAGTACCTTGTAAATAATATTGATTTAATAAAAGAGGATTTTAAATCCCTTTCAAGCGCAGTTATTCTACAGCACAGTATCTACACCAGAACATAGCTGATTTCAGCTCCCTGTTCCAGATCAGGACTTAAGGACTTTAAGGAGTTACTTCAAGATGTTTGCCAAATCTACACTCAGTCCTGACACAATATTAAATTCACTTAGAAAATTTTAGAAATTTGAATCTTAGAAATCTTAGAAATTTTGAACAAAAACTCTAATTTTTTACAGGTGTGCCTAGAAATACATCTATTTGAAGATGCTTTAAAAAATTTTATAGGTTATAATACAGAAGGGTTTTCGAAAAATTTATAAAGAATGTTTAAAAATGAAGCCTAAGTTTCAAATGCTGAAAGAAGAAATTCAGTAAGTTTAATAAAAATAGGAGACATTAATAAATATATATTAAATTCGATTAGAATAGAGGGGTGAAAATTTGAGAGCTAATTTTTTATAAACTACTGGGACCATTTTTACAAAGCTTGGCAGTCTGATATAATTTGAGTCACAGAATAGAAATATGGAAAACATTTCAGAAAAAGTCCGATTTTGTGCGAAATTACCTATATAAAAACAATGCTATATATATAAATCTAATGCATATCCAAAGTCGAGTTTTCAAGATACGAAAAACACGAATTGAATTTCGTCTATGGGACCAGTAGAACGGGATATATAAGAATAGTCCTTTTTTGTAGTCCAAACGGGCAATTTGCCCTTAAGGATTTTCAATTTCGTTTTGGCATTTTGCGTCGAAAACGATGAACGAACGATGACGAAACGATAAATGTTGAGGAATCTGCATGAATGTATGTACGTTTCTCGCATTGTGATAAAACAACTATACCTAGAGCCATCAAAATTTGAATAACGTAATCTT
>KK120707.1:1099599-1123819 GCA_000611955.2 Stegodyphus mimosarum | reverse complement strand
AACTTTTATCACCCAGCTTGGCGATCTTTCTAAACATGCCTTATATTTCCAATTGCAAACGAAGACATTTTTTCCTACAACCCTGCAAGATAGTCTGCACTAAGCCTCTATAATAAGATGCGCTCGAAAATTCTGTAGAAATGATGACTACTACCAGTGGAACATCAGCTACATAGTAAATTGATGCGTGTTATTCCATCTAGGCTTCTTTAAACATCTACTGGGCCGTATATAACCCAATGGGACTGAAAGGGTTAAGGCAGAGAATTATATGCTGTATTTCACCGCACTTAAAATTTTCCGAATATTTATTTTTTGAGTTTTTTACGACAATCAATTTTTTAATAAATGATTTAGTTTCACATTTTATATTCCGTTATTTTATTTATAAGGTTGTTGTAAGGTTTATCCTAAGTTTATTAACAGTTATTTAAATTTTGTATCTTTCCTATCTTACTCTAATTTCAGCTTACAATTTCCTGCCAGAATGTAATTTCAGAAACGCAGTTAATGCAAATGAGAAAGAATACTATTTAAGTCGATACTTCACCGACTTCGAGAGAGTCGGATTCCCTGACTAGCGCGCGTTTGCCTTTTGGTTACATCTCTCTTAGCTATTGCTACACTCGGCCATACCTTAATCCCTTGCTTGGCTTTGCCGATTTAATTAATACTTAGGGGCCAACTATTTGTGATAGTTGCGCCTATACCTTTCAAATAACTTAGTTTAGTTTAAATTATTATTATTATAAGTTCACGCCCGAGTGGAGACTTTGTGTAAAGTTCCAAGCAGGAACTGATTGTAAATGTACTGAAAAATAAAGGGTTGAAACCCTCTTTAAGTCTTACGTGTTTTGTTTACACACTTAAGCGATTATTCGTTTGTTACTGTTCGTGGGGTTCTAAGTTAGAACTCTAGAATTAAATAAGTAAAACCCCACAAGGTGAAAGTTTTTCGTTCATTAATAGAAGCATATATTTGTTTTGAAAGAGAAGTAAGAATCAGAATTTGCCTGGAAACTGTAGCAATCTGTATGCAAGATGAAAACAATTAGGAACTTTTCGGGAAACTACACGATTGAAGCTCTTAGTTCTGAGTATTGAGTTGAAAAAGAAGCTAAGCGGCTGAACTCACGGGGGGTATGAATGACAATTATACATCTGGGGATAATCAGCCGTTGTTCGGCAACCTTGAGAACGGGTGTTTCGATCAAGCTTAACTCTTGGGTTCTGTCCCCTCTTGGCGCTGAAGGCTATTTGGTTACTAAAAGACAGCTGAAAATTTCGGTCATTACTGATGATGTTCCTTGTACAGAAGACAGAAAGGCATAGGTTAGACAGATATAGCATTTCTTAACTTAAAAGTATTTGTATGTTTTACAGCTACCATGCAGTTTAGAAAGAGAACCCAGAAAAGTTTAGAGTTTACCAAACATCTTTAGATCTCTATTCCTTGTTTGTTTTTGGTAAAGCCCTTTGCCTCTTTTGCATATATGTATTCATTCATACAGATTTATTTAATTAGTATATAATTTCATTAATGAATTATATTAAAAATATAGATTTAATTTAAATTTTTTTCTTTCTTTTCTCTTTTTTCTTTCTTTTTTGGCCAAACTTCAGCAATACGAATAATGAATAATACAACATTTTAGCCTCTTTTATATAAAATTACATATACACGTTGTTCGATTAAGGAGGCGAAACTCCCCGATTATACGTATGATAAAAACATCATAGAGGAACAAGATATTTTAAAATGAAATATTTTTTTAAATTATATAAGTTTTAAACAGTGTATTTTCGGAACTGTGCTATATGCATTTCTTTCTTTTTTTTATGTCTTTATTATTAAATACTTCTTTAGAGCAATAGGACAAGTATACAGATTTTCGCGAAACATGCTTTAATCTGTCAAAATAACTTTAAAAATTTGATGTCCCGTTTTCAGATACAAAAAATTATAAAATTTGCTTTTAGGATTTAATGTATTTCAAAAATAAACTTCAGTTTTTGTAAACAAGGTGAATAATATAAATACGAAGAAGTGAAAAAATATAAGTGCTTTACAAATAAATGAAATTGCTACAATGCTTTTACAGTACTGTGGTTTTGTCCAGTTCCGCTTTCTCCGAAATGTTTTATTTATTCTCCTTCGCTTCCGATTACCCAACAAACGCACACAAGATTCGTGTATAACGCATAACATAACACACGTATAACATAACATGCCAGTACAACAATACACTAGTACATACTACACAGACACTATATACTCGTATGGATACTCAGATACTATATTATACTGATAAATAAATACTATATACATTATTATTTACTACAGCCTAGCTAAGAGCCGACTACGCGTTTAAACAACTCTGTGCAGCTTAGACTGATTATTCTACTTAGCATTAGGTTAGTTTTACGTTTTCTTTTAGAAGTTCAAGCCATAAGTGCTGGCTTCCTGTACGCTCAAGACAGGCCATCTGTGAATACCTTTCAGCTAAAATAAAAGGGCATTATAACCCTCCTTCTGAGCTGTTACTTGCACAACAAGAACTTAGCGAATACTCGTTACACAGTTTTATTAGGTTCTAGCAGTCAAATAGCTTTAATTTAGCCAGGACTCTACACATTACATGATATAGGGACATTAGAATTTTTTAATCAAGAGACACGCGCAGTGCCTCGCCAGCTCTCATTCGAGAGGTCGAATTCGCGCCGAGTGTGCTACCGTTACATCACGAAGGCATGCTCAAAGGAGGGAGAAAATATCTTATATACTCCCCCTTTTAAAGGACGATTGGGAATCAGAGTATCCAATCGCTAAATTGGTGATGAAGAATAATCATCCATCACCTTTTAGTTCTGGTGCCATTGTAGAGGCACTGAGTTACTTTTATGCGGGAGACATGAAAATGTGCAATGCCCTTGCCCCGATTCGAACCTGGACCTCTCAAATGCCTGCCGAGTGTGCTAACCGTTACACCACGAAGGCATGCTGGAAAAAATATCTTGTAATGAAAGTAAACTGGTTATTAAGCTCGTGTTCCGACAGAATTAAACTGAGCTCATGAAAGCATACAGCACATTGGAGCACTCGCAAGTAAAGACATGATGGTTACGTATGGATTCTGACATTGCGAGCACAGTTAAAAGTTGCAATACATGCCAGGAAACTACACACATTCCTCCCAGAGCTCCGATTCATCCTTGGGAAATAAGTTGCTGTTTATGATTTTGCTTACTTCGGAAGGAACTTCATATAGTTTAAATGTTTTAAATATTGTTGATTATATTTCAAAGTTCCCAGGCATTAATCATATGCTTCAACATCTTCAACTCATTCTAGACTCTTAAGGAGCCATCACACAAGAGCTTTTGAAGCACAAGTGGCTACGTCCAATTTCGTTGCTAAGCAACGTCACATAAGCTCGTATAAGGGTTTTATATAACAATTCAACTTTATCCCAACGTTATATAAGAAACGACCAGTCACAGAGAAACAGTCCCGAATTCATGTACAATCGATGATCTCTCACTCAGCATGCGCGACTTTTTGTTCCATTATTGACTAAGGCTTATAACCTGTTCCATAGGTATGAAAGGAAATAGTGTCTTTCACGCTTTAGAACTATGACAATTAATGATAACTGTGTGAATACCACCTTAGTGGCGACGTTGGTTTATCTCCACACATCTATTAATACATCTGTCATGTTCTAAACGTACATAAAAAGAGTTATACCTTTTCTAACTGATAACTATTAAGAACTAATAATTTTATATTGGTAAATGAATTTAAGTATTTTCTTTGAAAGATGTAAAAATGTTAACACATGGTCTCTGACATCAAATTAAAACACAGATTGTGCAAAATAAGTGTTTCAAGGAAATGCACTTTAAACCTCTTTTTCTCAAACCACTTTAGAAGAGACCGAATTTATGACTTCTAAATAATAATTCTTTTAAATACGTCTCAGAATAACATTTACCTTCCTTGGCACTGTGTGAAACATTGAAACAGACATAAAAATAGAGTTAAGAGGGGGGAATGCAGACTCGTGTTTTTGGAATGGTGTCGATGATATGGTATTTGACTTTTAACTCTTTGAAAACCATAATGGCCCAGACGGCCTTTCATTGAAGCGACCACAACCACTCCAAACGGCCGAAACTCTGATGTTGTTTTCTTTCCTCCCTTAGGTATGCAGTAGCAGGTGCAGTTTCCCCAAGTGCATTGTACCAGCAGATTGCAGACAACTTGCCTTAGAAGGATTAATTTGTGGTTTCTTATCTTTATTTGTTAGAAGTAGAAAGGATGTTATTTGAAACCTTCAGTCGTCTTTGTGAGTTAATGGAGGGGAAGGGAAGGAAATTGCTGTGACAGTCGAAAGCCATTTCAGGCTGTTCGGTATTTTAACATACAGATTAGAGAAGGTTCGGTTTTCAAAGACAAATAAGCAAAGACGTTCCTTAAAATTTCATTATTTATAAGTGGTAATGTAACAGTTAAGTGTATAGCAGTTTTCTTTCCAAGTTGGTTATTTATTTGATTTTTTAAAGTGACTCATGTGTATTTCCTGAAAGTAATATCTTTAATCTACATAGAAATTTAAATTTTGCTGAGTTTCTTCACATTTGCATTAAACGAGGAAGAAAATGAACAAGAGTTTTCCTTACGTCGCGTTATTTGATGGATGACGCTAGAAGAAAGCTTTTCGCCTGTCTAACATAAAGTGCTTGATCCTTCCCTGGAAACCTGTCAAAGGATTATGCTCTCCGGAATTGGGGGGGATGAAAAAAGAGGTTATCAGCTTAACATTTTTAGCAAAAGCTTCGATCAGCGTCCTAGGTCTCTACTGACACTGGTCCAAGAACTTGTCAGCACCAGAATATTACCTGATTGATCTTTAATTTTTACAAGTTCAAAACATTACACAGTATTTGTTTCAAAAATTTACTTTTGTATGAATACGATATGTATAGGATATCAACAACTGCACAAGGACATCTCATAATAGCTAAAATATTTTTAAGTTTTGAAAAATGTAAAATACAATTTTTTGATTTAAATATTTAAGAGTAATTTGATATTTGTCTTTATCGCAAGTTAGAATTAATTTAGATACTTTTTGTGAATTTTTAAAATGGGGATTTTTGCAGATTTCTTTGCTTATATTTTCAACGTATAAGTTTACTAAACTTTTGAGCTCCAAGAAAAACATACGTATAAATTTACGGAGATAATATTCCATACTTTTATACCAGTAAAAAAACACTGTAAAGTTTATCCTAATTTTATAACAGTTTTCTTTTAAGTTTATGCACCTATGCCTTCTAGCTTCAGCTTACAATTTCCTACCAGAATGTATTTTCAGAAACCCGTTTAATGCAAATGAGTAAGAGTAGTATTTAAGTCGATGCTTCACTGATTTCGTTACAGAGCAAGTGTTCATGACTTCCACGCGTTTGCCTTTGGCTACGTCTCTCTCTAAGTTATTACTATGTTCGGCCTTACTTTAGGCCCTTGATAGCTTCACCGACTTAATTAAGATTTAGGGACCAACTACTTAAAGTCTTGATAGCTTCGGTCATATCTTTAGTTAAGTTTAAATTCTTATTAATTTGAGTTCAAGCCCAAGTAGAGGCTTTGCTGTACATTCCGAGATAGGAGCACATCCTTGTTTTGAGAGATAAAGGGTAGTTAACAATTCTTAAGTCTTACATCTCTGTTCACACACTCAACCGATTATTGGCTTATCAATGTAAGGGGTTTCTCACATTGAACTGGGAAATGAAAGGGTGGAACCCCACGACATTATAAAAAATTTTTACCTAAACTATAAATTTTACTTGCACTTTTAACGGTCCTAAAAATAAGACGACTATAAAATCCACTACTATCAAATCCTCATTAGTTTGTAATGGAGATAATCCTTTCTTTCTCTGTTATGTTCCAAACATTGCTATTCTACAACTAATCCAGGCACTTTAATCTAGCTGGCAGGTGCACATCACGTGACAGACGTGTGAGAGAAATATGGGGAAGGAGCTTGAGTAAATATTTCAAACATTAACTTATGAAGTCAGTTTGTATTCTGAAATTTCATCGACGTAGACTAAATTTCTTTCGTTTTCTTTACGCTTGAATTTTGGAGAAGAATAAAAATCCAGCGACACAAAAGAACAAACCAATTAAGAAAATCGTGAATGAGCCATTATATTATAGAGTTGTCCAGAATTTGCTGTCACTGATTAGAAGCCCTGAGATATATAAGATTTATATGGATAATTTCTTTACTTCACATGAATTATTATCCGTTCTTGCCAATAAATCTTCTTCGCTACAGCTACTTTAGAAAACACAGAATATCTAAATGCCCACTTACAGCTTTTAAAAGAATGTCAAAAATACAACGCGGTTCTTCAGATAGCAGTTTTGATAAAAAAAAAAGTTGCAGCAGTTCGATGGAATGGCAGTCGTGTTGTTTCAGTAACGTCCAATTTCGAAGAAAAAAAAAGTGTAGCAATCGAAAGAAGAGTAAAAGGTGGCAGAAAACAGATAATACCAATGTTCATCGAATCCTACAATAAATATAAAAGCGGAGTTAAACTATTTGATATCATGTAGCAGCTTATGTTACTTCAATTCAAGGAAAGAAACGGTTATTATTGTATTTTAATTTATGATTTATTTCGTAAGGTTTATCCTAACTTTATTAACAGTTATTTTAAGTTATGCAACTTTCCTATCTATTCTAATTTCAGCTTACAATTTCCTACCAGAATGTAATTTTAAAAGCGCAGTGAATGCAAATGAGTAAGAGTAATATTTAAGTCGACGTTTCGCCGACTTCATGAGAGAGAATCTAATTTTCCTGACTAGCGCGTGTTTGCCTTTTGGCTACGTTCTCTCTTAGATACTACGCTCGGCCATATTAGGCCCTCGCTTGTCTCGCCGATTTAATTAATATTTAGGGACCAACTACTTAGAATCCTGATAGCTTCGGCTATATCTTTCAGATAGCTTTAGTTAAGCTTACTTTAATTTTTATTTCATAATTATTTAACTTCAAGCCCAAGTGGAGGCTTTATGTACGTTTCGAGCTAGGAACTGCTGAGATAGAAAGGGTAGTTAACCCTTCTTAAGTCTTACGTGTTTATTCACCCACTTAAGCGATTATCGCTTGTTAGTGTTTGTGGAGTTCTAAGATTGAACATTGAATTAAATAAGTAAAACCCCACAATTTGTTAAAACAAAAGAAAAATTGTTTATAGAAAATATAATGAAAGTTATTTATCATTTGGGTTTACTTGAAATGAAGATGAAATGGACTCTCAATCTCGATGTGTTGTTTGCAGTGAACTATTATCCAACTATTTTACAAGTACGAAACCATCGTTTCTTAAGAGATATCTTGAATCTAAGCATTCCAATTTAAAGGACACATCTGAATAATATTTTAAGAGGAAATTATCAGAGTTTAGGAATATTAAACAAATAATGAAAGGTTTTGTTACCTCAAGTGAAAATGCTTTGAAAGCTAGTTACGTAGTAAGCATAGGCAGAGCCGTATCTAGCCCATTGGCTGTCAGCGCACTTTCCTGGGATTTAAAAAATTTAAATTAAAAAAAATATCCAAAATTTAAAAAAAAATATCAATGATTAATAAAATTTTTATTTCGTTAGTGCATTAAGTACTTGCATATGGCAAACTGCATAAAAAGTACTTACAATAAATTTAATGAATTTAAAATATCTAATAATGGTATCGCGAGAGTGCAGCCGCGCCTGATTTTCACCGTCGCGTACTTTTACGCCCTGCACCACCGCCAGGAACGAAATTGAGCCTAGGAATTGCCAGGAATGCGTAGGCTCACACTATTGGAGAAGACCTTATATTACCAGCAGCTGAAGATATCTTTTTAACATTATTCAACGAAAAAGCGGCTAATGAACCTAATAACATTCCGCCATCAAATGGTACATAACGCAAGAGTTGGACCCCCGTCCTGGGTCTGCCTTTTGGGGTGAGCTTCTCCAAACTCCTCAGACCCCCTCATCGGCGACGCAGACCCCACAGTCCCGGCCCGGCCCTATGAAAGGCAATGGGACAAGCAGTCCCCGTATCGAAACTATGAGGGCCAAATCCCCGACGACAAGGTCGGTGATCTCCGATCTAGCTTCACCACAGACAAAGGAACAGCCACGACAGTACCAGTACGGTCCCTGCCAAGCCTGAACCAACCTAAGAATAAACTCGGGCTCTAGTCCTGTGAAGACAACTTATATGCCCCCGTGGTTGAGACTGTCTAAGTACAGATCCTAGCCAGTACTTCCCAGGAATTCTCCTGAGTCAACCCCGGGGGCACATCAAGTGGTACAGTAAGCAGACGAATCCACGAAATGGCAAATTAAAAAAAAAATGATATTTATTCAAAAAATAAAACGCAGTGCGTATTTCGCATTGCAATTGGATAAAAGTGCTGATATAACGAATTTTGTTCAATTCTTAGTTTACATGCGTTTCGAAAAAGATAAACGAATTGTCGAAGGGTATTTACTTTTTCATATCTCTTCATGATAGAGCAACTGCAGAAAATTTTATGTCTGAGAATGAATGATATTCCTTGGAATAAGTTTATTGCCGTACGCAGTGACGGAGCTAGAGTTTCAACAGGAAAACATTCCGATGTTATTTCTCAAATAACGAAAGTCGCGCCAGAAGCTAAATTTACTTACTTCTCCATTTATCGTGAACCTTTAGTAGCCAAAACAATTTCCGAAATCCTCAAAATCATTTTGAATCAAGCTGTGGAAATTGTTGATTTTATTAAAAGCCAAGTTTTAAATTCAAGAATATTTAAGATTTTTATGACAAGAAGTACGCAGTAAACACGAAACGCATTTGTTGCATTCCGAAGTAAAGTGGTTATCCAGAGACAAACTTTTATTTATTTATTTATTTATTTTAACTTCGATCAGAAATTCAAATTTTCCTTTGTGATTCAAAATTTGAATTCAAAACTAAGTGAATTGTGGTTGGTGCGTTTAGTATATTTAGCTGATATTTTTGGAAAGTTAAATGAATTAAATTTAAGCTTACAAGGGCAAAGTGTTAATTTCTTTACCATTAGAGATAAAATAAATGCAATTACAAAAAAACTCGAGCTAATAATCAAAGAATTGAATAATAATATTCTACCCTTTTTACCTCTCTCAGAACGCTTTCTATCCGAAAATAACTTGAAAATGAAAGAATTATCGTCTGACATTAAATTCATTATTTTTCGTTGATAAATAATTTCAACATACATTTTTCCGAAGATTACGAAAAAGAAATTGATTAGATATCCATTTGATTCAAATGTATCTGAAATTTTGTATCGAAAAAAAAAGAACTATCGATAGAAATTTCCCTGTCATTAAGCTCTAACTGAAGATTTAAAAAATAGCACACTTGTTAATTTTTAAAAAAGAATTTAAAGGCCATTTCAAATAAGGCTTTTCAATTTTTATTGCCTTTTTGCACAACCTATTTGTGTGAACAAGAATTTTCTTCGATGTTATATTCGAAAAATAAATAGAGAACAAAATTAAAAGTGGATCTTAATTTGCGGTTAAAACAAAGTGAAAAACGACCAGACATAAAGAAATGGACCTTTCTTAAACAGGCCATAATTTCACATGAAATTTTAGTATTAAAGTATTATAACTTAAAATGGTAACCAATTTCTGATCTTATTTTTTTATGCGTGTATATTTAATACAAATAGCTAATAGGTTCTGTAAATGGCAATACATATATATTTAAATATTTCTATTGAAAAATTTAAAAATAATCATTGTAAAATGTAATGGCGGTACTAAAGTTTTTGAGTTTTTGTTTTAAATTGTACGCTGTAATCAAAATGTTGAGAACCGCTGATCTAAGGGAAATATTGAACAGAATTCACGTTTGAAAATAAGTTTCGTATTTTTATGCATCCTTCTGCGCATAGTTGACCTTCTAGAAATCCAGAGATAAATATTCCCTTAGGGAATTTTTCTGTTTCCTACGCGCTGTTATATGTTGTCGGTATTTTTTTTAAATGCAAGATGACTCTTTAATGCAGACATTTGTATATAAAAATTTTTAAAATGTTTTTCGTTGTTTTAAACTGTTGAAACATTGCAAGCAACGTTTTGAAGGAAAGATGAGAATTTAAGAGCGCATGATAAAAAAAATTTCTTTTCCTCTTCTTTTCCTTCCTCACAGAAGCGTCTTTTCTTTTCAGTATTAGTTTCAATTTGCTTGCAGTTGTAATAAAAGGTTTCTAAAAGAACGTAAGTTTTACATGGTGGGAACTTGTTATATTCAAGTACAATTATTTTCTGTCTTATCCTTTTTCTAAAAGATGTATAAGCAGAAATTGATTGAAAGAGTGAGAATCGCTGTATAGTAAACCACTAGTAGCTTGAAAGTAGCTAATTAAATTTTTGACCGTGCCATTAAACGCATGATGGTAAGTGCTTATTAATGATTCAGTATTTACCCACTCTATCCGGAATTTAAACCTAAAACGTTCACATTTTTGCGATTCAGGCTAATTAGTGTCGCCGATATGGCGAAAGGAAAGTTGCCTAGTCAAAGAACGTGTACGTAAAGAAGGAAAGCTTCCACACGCGTAGTGTAAACCAGTTTGGCCATTGCCCCGCCATATCATGCATGAAGAAATTCTAATAGCCAGATCGTCAGACGTGCAGGAAATTGAGGAATATGGTACAAAATTAAAGAATTAATAGGAGTCATCCTTTGACAAAACTTTTCCCCATAATTTAAATTTGGATTTTCGTAAATTTATTTTACTCAAAATAAAAACCCATTAATTAATCGACTTGAGAGGATCACTGACTAGATAAAGTGGGGAAAAAGGATGTCACAGCAATTACAATTCTTGACAAATGTAACATCTGCTTTAACACCAGTTCAGCAGCTATTCCGCCTATGCGCAAAAAATATTAAGACTGGATGGATAGCCACCAGCTAATAAGTGAACTTCCAGCATATTTTTCCATCTCCAGTCTGACGGAACCTTTCATTCTTAATATAGATGTTCTTTGGCCGAGTTGACCTGTAGTAATTGCGCAGCAACATGATGAGCGCTTGATCAGTAGCTCCGTAGGGTCTTTAGGTTATTTTCAATGTCAGCAAACTGAAAAATGTGCAATACTCTCACCGAGACTCCAACCTGCACCTCTCGAAAGCACACCGAGTGTGCTACCGTTATACCACGAAGTCATGCAGAAAATAGGGAGAAAATAACCTACACTCTCCCTTTTAAAGAGCGACTGGGGATTAGAAGACCCAGTCGTCAAATCCTGGTGGTTAAGAATCATCATCCACCATCTTTTTAGTTCGGGCCCCACTGTAGAGTCATTACGTTAGTTTGAAGCAGGAGACATGAACAATAAGCAATGCGCTCGCTGGGACCTCTCGAATATGCGCCAAGTGCGCTACCGTTACACCACGATGCCATGCAAAAAGATGGAAATGCTTTATAAATTTAACACATCTTTTGAAAAATAATGAAAATCTTTCTGAAAATTAATTGCATGGAGCACCAATCTCTAGCAATCATATCATAGTTTTGATTCTGAAATACCTGGCTAAGTCCTCTTCCTGAAGAAAGTAATCCAAAGTGTCTCATGTCCTGTTTGCTGTACCAATAGCCTCTTTACGGAACTCTTGGCCTGACGAATTTTAAGAGCTAGCATTATATGCAAGGTACTGTTTATTTACCATCATTCTTCTTTTTCTGGGACTGGGACTGGGGACAACGATATGAAAACGATACCGCTAATCACCATAGAGGCCATAACAATTGAGTATTAATGCAACATCCCAAAATGGCTTATGACAGACAGATTTTTGAACTATTTATTTTTATATTAATTTTTATGTTTTGAAGATGTGTTCTCTCTAATAATGCACCATCAATAGCTAACTTTTAATTTAAATTTCCTCTTATATTAACGCATATCATACCAAGCAATGAACAAATTAATACATTTTCATAAATTCTTAAGTATGTGTTTCTCGAAATCTATGTATACATGTAGAAGCAAAAAACTCACCAAATTTTTATTAGTTTGATCAATACAGCCGATACCAAAAATAGGACAATGATATAATTCTTTGCTAATCGCTCTAACTTATGTGGAATGAGAGAAAGCATAGTTCAACGCTACATTTTTTATAGATAGTTGTTGATAGAACATTTTATTTTATTATTATTACACTTTTAGCTGGCACTTTGTTTGTCTATTTTATGGGCTTTTCACAATAACATGTTCCTTTTGAAGCTTTGGAAAGTAAATCTTCATTAACCTGTTGAACATCCAGTTTTCTGCAAAATGGTTTTCTTGGAAATGAAAGTTCCAAACAGTCTTATTACGTGTCTTCGAAAATCAAGCAGGCTCAGACTATCATCACTAAATACGTTTCATAAGGCGACAAAAGCTGTTTCAAAGGGAAACAGCTGCGCATGCATGAAATATCTGTCGCCAAAAAGCGCCAAAGCTCGAAGCTGATGTCGAAGTTCGAACCGGTGTTCGACGGTCACGTTTATCAAGAGTTTAAAGCTGTGTGACTCCCTTTTTCCCCCTGCATATTGACGGATATAAAATCGGACATCAAACTGCGATATGTATAATGCAAGTTCAACAGCCAGTCAAAGTGAAACTTCACATAATATTTCATGGAAGAATAGATTCTCAGAGCCTCAAGGAAGCTGGACTTCTACTTCCACCCCAGTTTTGATGGGGGAGGGTCCGAGGGTCTCCAACCCTCTCCCCTACCACCAAACTACACTAGAGGACTCTCGGTTCGCCATATATTTAGAGTGCCTCCATGTCACAAAGACTGTATAAACGTCCATGTCTTCTCCGGGATTCATACCAGGTCCCTTCGAAACCTCAGTAGACTTCCCTAATCACCATACCGCGTGTGCGCCATTTAATGACTTAAATAAATTAAAAGAATTGCTTTAATATATGTTTGGAATGATTCACTTGAAGCGTGTTGAGGTATACTAGTTCATACATACAACACAATATGGGTTTCAGAAAGGATCATATTAACTTTTACCATTCTTAATTGTTTAATGCAGCGTCTCCCAATTCGTGGTCCTTGAAATCTACCTCTGTAGTCCTCTTAGATTTCCCCAAACGGCAAAAAATTTAGTAATTCTGGCAGTAATACTTGCAATTAACTTTTAATATGTTTTCAAAATAAAAATTAGTATTTACATCTTTTGAGAAATAAAACGACTCTAATCAGGCTTTTCGTGTGATTCGTCAAACATATTTACACTGTTTTGTGATAATATCCATTTATTTCATATCAAATCAGAAACAAAGAACAAAATTTTCGTCCCTTGTTGTAGCAGAGTTCGACAGCTTTAATACACTGGTGTGCAAAACTTAAGCAGCAATGTAAATTTTAATCATATAGCCATGAAATTGAGGAAAAGAGGTTCTTGAGATCAGTACAATGAACACGCAATTCAGTAGAAAGGTCATGCATATGCACGTGTCAGGAACAAAACGTCACAAGCGGCGTGAGAGCACGCAAAACACGTGCAGTCTGAGAGCTCAGCTTTGGACTACAATAAAAGGAAGGATGTAGGCGCAATTAAAGACATTCCCTGCAAGTGCAAATGAGTTCTTTCGTGAAATATGGCTAGAAGAAATCCCCTGGATGACTTCACACGTGGAAGAATGATCAGAAAGCTGTAAGAGAGGAGTAGTGTGACAAGTGTAGCTGAAAAGTTCGGAATCAACAAAAGTGTCTTTTCGCGTGCTTGGAAAGGCCTTCCAAATCATAGGTACAGCTGTTAGAAAGGTTGGTGGTGGTCACCCCAAGAAAATAACTGCAGTGGATGACCGATACATCGTCCTGGAGGCGAAAAGAGTCCGAAACCAGTTAGCAAGCGCCATGGCTCAGCAACTGTGTACAGCAACGGGGAGACAAGTGTCGCAGTTTACTGCGTCCAGACGCCTTCACAAAGGTGGCCTATTCACCTGCCGTCCTGAATGCTACATTCCTTTGAAAATTGGCCATTGGCGCCTCCGTTTAGAGTGGTGCAAGGAGCACGAAAACTGGACATCTCATTAATGAAGTCGTGTCCTCTTTACGGATGAGAGTCGTTTTAATGCCAGAAGCGATTTTCAACCCCAGTTGATTTGGAGAGAAGTCGGGACACGGTTTTATCCCAGAAACATCACAGAAAGAGACCGTAGGTGGTCCTGTACTTCTCGTCTGGGGAGGCATTATGCTGAACGGGCGGACAGAGCTCCGCATTTTCAACAGATGTTCTGTAACCGGAGATCCCTATTGTCAGGAGGTGATCCTTCTCAATGTGCGTCTGTTCCAAGGTGTCATTGGAGCAGACTTCATTTTTATGGATGACAATGAAAGGCCACACCACACTCCTGCCTTTCAGAAGCTATTGGAAAGTGAAGATATCACTCGGATGGATTGGTCAACGTATTTCCCTGTTTTAAATCTCATAGAATATGTGTGGGATACTTTCAGGAGACGGTTTTTGGTACGATCACATCCTCCTGGTAACACCCAACAATTGAGACAAATGTTGATTGAGGAATGGGCACGCGTACCCCAAGATCTGTTGGACAATCTGGTGCTGAGTATGGAGAGACGGTGCGAAGCAACCATTGAAGTGAGGGGAGGGTATATCCCATACTAAGGAACACCTGCTTTTTGTTCTTCCTCTTGTGCAGACAATCATGTATAATGATACTATGAGTTCAGTAAAGCCTTTTTTTTGTTTGATTCCATACTGTACTATTCATTTTTGAGAAACTATGCTTTCGTCATCATTTAATTACAAAATGCTGTCTCTCATTTCTAAATTTCATGTCTCTCAGATGATTTCTCGTGGAGTTATGGCAAAAAGAACACCTGTTGCTAAGTTTTGCACACCAGTGTAGCAAAGTATGCTTAAAGAATTGCTTTCGAAGGGGACAAGCGTAAGTTGGCCCGCTTAACATTCTAATTTATTATAGTGGTCCCTATTTGAAAAGTTTAAACGCTGGTTTAATGGAAAACATAGTAAGTTTGAAGTTAAGAAAACATACAGGAAACATTCAGATTGACTGTTCGACAGAAAACAAAGAAATTACATACAGTTAATAAAGCAGGATTATAAGAAATATTAAACATGAAAATGTGTAAAGATTTGTTTAATCATTAGTGGATCCTGCTGCAGTATCGGAGAATTCGGGTTCACATCTCAGAAAAAGTGTGGATTTTTTTTCAAATCTAATGGTGGGCAGTTGTTGAATAGACAATGACCAATCTTAAGGCCAGAAGTGGTAGCCATTTTATTCTGGAGGCACCTGACAGACGGCCACCGTTGCCTTCTATGAAGGGACGGAAGTTACAACCATGCCTTCTTCGGAATTCGAGCCCGGGTCCTTTGGTATCAGAGTCGGGTCCCTTAACCCCTATACCTTCTGAGCGGCAGGGGGATGAATATTTATAAATGCTTAATTTTTGTGCTACATGAGGGCTTTTAAAATATCGCGAATTGTCTCTGCTAGATGATGTTAGTAGCGCATAAATGTTTCAAGACACTTCAATTCCATCCCCACATGATGGAATGACATTCCATCCCCATCCCACAATTCCATCCCACAAGATGGATTAACTCGGAGTTAAGGTAATTAATTTCTGGGCATAATTAAGGGAATTAACTCTCAGTTTAAAATTCAGGCGCAATTGTTCAAATGCCTCATTAACCATTCAGCATTGAATAGCTATATTTTTTTTCACAATAAAACTTTTCCCACTAATAACATATTTGCTATAATGTTTTTGAATTATTGTACCATGAAAATTTTATACCCCTTTAAACAAAAAATTAGAGGAAAAAAATTATGGCTAACAGTGAAAGTAAATTTAAATATTAAATTGAATTAATTAAAATTTAAGGACTAGATTAATAGATTATAAATATAAACAATCTAATAATTAAAGTAAAAAGGCATGCTACCGCTACTAGCATCAATAATACATAAAAAAAGTTTACAGTCTCAACGTTAATTGATTTTGCTTAAAATTTATCAGTAAATGTTGTAAATTTAAGTTCTAGAAAAGTATTCATTCAGAATTAACAGTAAAAAGAAATTAAAATTTAAAATTCTTGCAGTTTAAAACATTTGGTGAATAAATACATTGTAGAACCAAGCCATTAAACTATTAAAGCAAATCGCGTGCAACTATCATTGACATCAGTGTAATATGTGAAAAAATTACAGTCTCAATGTAAATTTATTTGGTTTAAAATTTATGTATAGTATCAGTAAATTAAATATTCTAATTTAAAAAAATTATTATGAATCAAATAACTCGAGAGAATCGAAATAATGTAAGTATATCTGTAATTATCGTATTCTTCTTTGAGCGCCTTCACAGTTTAATTGATTAGTAGGCCATGCTAGTAATTAATTAACCTTGCTAGGATTAATTAGCAATAGGAAAATCCGTGATTCGAATTCTGGAGAAGTTACAGTTCATGTTTTATGTTGATAGATTCCGAAATCTCAGCTTCTGTAGTTGTGCCCAAACTGTTGTAGTCTTCTAGTTTAAAATAGACACTCCAAGATTATTTTTCTCCGCATCCTGAACTGCCTGGTAACTATGGGAACGTCAATTGTAGCAGGTATTTGAACCGCTTAATTTTTTTCTTTACTTCATTTCCATCTAGTATGCTTCTGCTCATGAAAAGCGGTTCATAAAAAGGCTGATTTGAAGTACAATCTCAAATGCAATGGAGAAAATAAGTGCTGTGCAAGGATGACGATCGCAAGTGAGGAAGGCTGGCAGCGGCCTTGAAGTCACTATTTTAGACAAAGAGGCCATAATTTAGATCGGGCGATAATTCGTTAACTCTCGAATTTGGTTGAAAGATTAAGTTCCATACTTTACTCCATTCGCCCTTTAAATAATCAAGATTGTAAGAAATAATTTCATTCCTTTCTGTGCTCTCGTGATGTAAGACACATCCAGCTAAAAAAATTCGTGGCTCGAATCTCGCCGAAGACGCGGTTCATATCTAATATCTGCGATTGTGAAAGACTAATAATCGTCATAAGTAAAATAAAACACATTATATAGAATTCATTGCTAATTCTAAGATTAAGGCAGTTTTAAATAAAAAAATCTTAAAATTACTTTCTTCATGGAGTGCATTATGAATTTAGAAATATGACCACACGTTTGAAATAAAAGCCCTGCTTTCCTGTAGAAAGAAATAGTAAATGGTATATTTAAATCGAAACTGTAATTTTTCATTTATGCGAGAGAATTTAACTAATCAGCCAGGATGGTTCTGAAAAATCTCGGATGACTGGCTGATGGAAGACTCGAAAATGTGACACACAAATGGACATTAAAACCTTAGTAATGTAACAGCGGCTGGTCAAAGTCCATGCAAACTAGAGGTGGATAGGCCATGTACCATATGGTACTGTGAGGGCAGTAAATTAGTAAATTTTAATGTGCTGTACACACATATAGGCAGTTAGGATTACACTTTCTCCATAGCTCCAGCAAAAACCACGTGGCCTGTGAAATGTGTCAACATGTTCACATTTCAGTGTGATGCGAACATAAAAGGGGCTACTGCAAGGGACTGTAGAGAGTTATGACAAGCAATAAACGTCGACCAATTTTAATTTATTCAACTTGTTTGACTATAAAGGACCGTTCCCACTGGGGTTTATCTGAATTAACGGACACAACTGACGTAGCCGATCTATCTCTGAAACCAGTTTTGTCCCAGAGGGCTGCAAGTTGAAAAGTCTGAACTGCTTGGATAGCGGAACTAGTCGACACACGGAACTGACTCCGTTAGCTCAGATAAACCGCAGTGGGAATGGTCTTTAAAGGCCCGTTCAGACTAGGGTTTATCTGAACTAACGGAGACATCTGACATAGTCGACCCATATACAAAGCCAGTTTTGCCCTATAGGGCAGCAAACTGAAAAATCTGAACTGCAGGTATAGCGGAGCTAGTCGACACATGTAACTGACTAGTTAGACAAGATAAACCCCAGTCTGAACGGCTTTTAAGAGCCTCCAAGAGGACTGCGGTATTAGGCTGCTATAACATTGTTATTATAATTTTTATTTTGTATATTTGTGCATATTTTTCCACACTTATGGTTATTTTCATTACGTTCAGTTTTATCTGTTTTTCTTTTGTCATGTATTGCCTCGTAATTGGCCCTTACATTTTAAACTATTTCAAAATTTTACATTTACTTAGCACGCATCTGTTGTAAAGCATTCGAACAACCTCTTTGTTTACCTTTCCAGACGCTTATTTCATAAGTGCACATCTGTATAGCCACTGAGGAAGTAGCTTCGAGAACGGACCAATATGCTTCCAGTAATATTTCTTGCATTTTGCATGACCTTTACCTCGTTTTAAACAAGATGGTTGAAAATATTTGCCACGGAATTTCGTGTTACATTTTTTTTCTGTATTTCATGTTTCTTAATTAATGCACTGTGGATTTTTTGCAAAAAAGTTTCAGTGCGAAGTTAGATCAAATATAAGCATGATTATATAAGTAAATAATAAAAGTTGCAGTCTGTATGAAAAATATGTTCTACAATAAACGGGCAAGTTTTTTTCAAAATGAATTTTCCTAATTTGCATCCCTACGTATTTAGTGTGTTTAATTTCTCATTAATTACTGTTCACTCTTAAAAGTATTGCCTATTTTTAATCTATTCATATGTAACTCTTAATGTTTAGCAATAAGTATAATCATATCATTCACATTATATAGTTTGAATCTTACTCTTTCAAAATGAAAGGAATGCAAGTTTTGAGATAAAAAAATACTAGATTCATTGTAACTTCTTCCGCTTAGTAAAAAAATTATACATTTGAATTTTCTTAATCCACAGGTGTCAGTAAACGAATAATATTCGAGGCTGATTGTGCCTTGAGTCATTTTCGCGATATAAAGAGCGATAATATACCACGAACATTAATCCGAATATCAGCGAGTAATAAGTTTCTCGAAAGTGAAATGTTGACGATTAAATAAACTTGTAAAATGAAAGCACTACGATATTCCCTACTAAAATGGAAGCAGAATTTATACGCTATACATATATAACTGCCTCACAAATGCAAAATAAAACGTAAGAACAACATATTGCCATATCCACAGTTTCAAATATTCAGCGTCACAAGAGCAGTGGAAGCTTATTGGTTCATTATTGAAACGCCTCCCTCAGTGGCGATACTGATGTGCGCTTGTGAATCATGCTTCCCGGACTTGGACAGTAAGCAACTAGCAATTACTTAGACTCCAAACGGACCTACACCGTGTAATGGTGATAGGCACCAAGGCACTTCGGCACAATACCTTTCTCCTAATTCGAGAGTTAAAGTCTCGAATTCAATCCAACCGAATAACTATGTCGATTGCCGTCAATGTCTGCGGTCCAGCTCATTGTTGCCACAGCTATTGCTGAAGTGGTCCCGCTCTCGTTGTTGTCAATTTTTGTTTACACACTTTTCCTTCCTTCAGTATCCTACCAGGGAACCTCAAGATACATTCATTTGAAGTGCCTTTGGGACTTGATCTGTCCTTAAGCCGGACATGTCGCTCCCAGTTCGATGTTCGCTACTATACGATCATTGATTTGATTCCATTCGCCGATAGATATTTTTTCGCTTCTTAAAACCTGTGTAGTCGCGAAATCCGTTTCCTGGGAATCCCATGGGAAACGGATAGATGGACAGGGTAATAATTGTATTTCTTTGATGATTATTGTTAAGAGCTTTTCGCGTGTATTTTAGTCCAAAATTAGAGATTTTCATGCTATTAACTTGGCAGTCCTAATTTAATCATTTCCTGTTTTACTAAAGTACTCTGCCACATCTGTCCAAGTATTTTACCGGTATGAATGCTTACAAAGTTAATTTACCTCAGTGATTTCGTGCATTTTAGGGCCCTCTTAATGCTGCATGTTTTTGCAAGAGGTCCATCCACCGGAGTACCGAGTCCTGGGACCTAACTCCATCAGAAAATTGGTTTCTTTCTAATATATCATTGCGAAGTAACTAAGCGAATACGAAGGTGTTAAATTGAATAGTCCTAATGTACACAGATAAACGGGCTCCTATAATAGCTTCTCTCACGAAGGAAAGAAAGAAGCTAAGCTTTCGAGCTGGAAAGTATATGATTTAAAATTTAAACGTAGTATGAATTATTAGAGCATCATAATAGAATGTAAAGAAAATATAAAGCAAACATACAAAGGAACACTACCATCGCTATCAAACAGCATATCAACGTCGAAGAAAATTTGAATCGAAAATACCTGATCGTGATAAAACGTACAGAAGATTCACAAAGGATAAGTGTAAAAACCTGTTATGATTTTTATTATGTCAAGCATAAAATATCACTGAACATTTTCTTCAACTCATTGACCATTTTGAAAATGTCAGCTAAGGTAACCAAAATGCTCTCAGAGCTGTTAAGAGATTTCTTCATTGAGGCTTTTAGCCTGTCAGGTGCTTCCGTGGTTTTCCGTAGCAATGTTAATGTTAGCAGATTATTTGAAATATGAATGTTATAACTCAAGAAAGTTGCTTCCTCGACGGTTTAGAGAAAGTTCTTATGTAGCGAAGCCTGGCTGCTTACCACTTGATCTGGAATTTAGATAGGCCTGGATTTTTTTAAAATGTCAGTCCTTAAAATTGACGGATTTTTTTTGAAATTTTGATAAGTTGCACGCCACATTTTGATAAGTTGCCCACCACAATCTGCTTGTTGCCCACCATAGTTGTCAAACACACCAATGTAGGCGCTGATTCCTTTGCGATTCCATTCATGCCAAGGGAAACCAAAGCAAATTTCAGCTCGCTGATAGCCCACGGCGTTGCACGTGTTTGTGAGCCATGGTACGTAATGTACTACTTGGAAGATGCTTAACAGTTGTGCAGAAAAGATGTCTGACAGGAGAAAGTTTACCACACGTCAGTCTGTGCAGGATGGCCCTTCTGAATTCATCCACTGTAAATTCTCATAACAGTGATTGCATTTCAACCACAACAGTAAACCTGCGTAACATTTATCCGGAGTAAAAAAAGTAAGAACACTGCTGATGGTAATTTCCTAATGAAACAATAAAAACAGCAATAATATGTTACGAGGAGAGTTCAGGAAAACGAAATATTACTAAACAAAAATTAAGGCTTGTGACTGGAATTAAGTTCTACTTCTTCGGTTGAACGGTCTTCAGAGCATTTACATCTCGAGCAGAAGGATGTCTCCGTGCAACAACAGCTTTTCTAAGGTTGTCCCATAAGTTCTCTATCGAATTAAGACCAGGAGATTTTACTGCCCACGGTATTCGCTCAATGTCTTCACTTTCAAGAAATTCGTCAAACAATGATCCGTATGATTCATATCCATATGATCTTTGATGAATTATATCCATATGCACTTCTGAAAAGTTTTACGTTAGATTCCAAGATTTCATCCTGTCTGGCCGGTCACAGATCCGTTATTAAAAGTGTGTAGAGGCATACGTCTATTCATTATTCTTTCCCATACCATCACAATTTCATTACCGAAACGGTCAAGTTCCATTATAAGGTATTTCTCTCGCATTCTTCGCATGCCTTTGTGATGTAGTGGTCAGCACGCTCGTCGCTTATTCGAGAGGTCCGTATGCCAAGTCCCGGCGAGGGCATTGCTCATTTTTCATGACTCCTGCTTCAAAATACCTAATGTCTCTATACCATTATACTCGAAGGAAATTTTGCTCTTCTGACTTCTTTCAGATGTAAACACATTTAAAATCCATGTTGAACTAAACCTCGACTTATCAGAAAAGCGGTACACGGGATCATAGGTGCTCACTCCTGTTCTGATGTTCTTCGCACCAATTAAAGCAACCCCTCATTTGCTGTGAAGGCAACGAATCTCGTACCCTTTGCTATCTAGCATAAAGGAGAGCTTCATCAAACTTTTTATACACAGTTTGCCGTGATGCAGCAGTTCCAGTGGTGGATTTAAGCTCTGAACTTAAATGCCGATGAGTAAATTTCATATTGCGACGGATAGATATTACCAGATATCGATCTTGAGAAGCAATTGCTATTCGTTAACCAGGCCCCTGTACAATAGTTCCAAAGTTCTGAAATTGTTACCATATCACAGAGACTATCTGTCGTGAAATACTCACATATTTCGCTGCTTCCAGGATTTTCTACCCTGTTTCTAAATGCCATTTCACGGATTATTCGAAACCGTAAGAAACCATTTTGAGCCCTTACGTACTGAAATAAAAACGCTGTATCACAGAAATTCATTTTGCTCAAATCGCTTCATTCAGTATCAGATAACCTAACGCCTTGATTTGCATATCAGAAATCTTTTGATCACTTTTGACTACATAATGCTAATTTAGCTTCTGTTTGACGCATTTCCTGGGAAACGGGATTACATTGCTTAGATATTTCACATAATGCCATTATTTTTAGGTATATAAAAATAAATTCAGACACGAATGTATTACGTTATGCATAAGCAGACTTTTCATTATTTAACGTTTTTTTAAAAACATCTGATGTGGACATTACGTGACTACCTTGTTCGGCCTGTTAAATTATACACACTTTGTGCTGCATTTCATTTAAAACTTATTTCTTCGAAATTCAGTAGAGATATAAGGTATTTCTTCCGTCTTCTTGGCATGCCTTAGTGGTATAGTGGTCAGCACGCTCGACGTGTATGCGAGATGTCCGTGGTCGAGGTCATTGCTCATTTTTCACATCTCTACTGCTTCCACAAGAGTTCTAATCAATTAATTCTTTTCTCACTTCACAATAAGGCAAAAAATGCAAAAAAAAAGAATCTTCATTAAAAATTGCAAAAAAAAAAAAAGAAAAAAAAAGAAAGAAAGAAAAACCGAAAACATCAAATACAGTTGAAAAAAGTTAAAAATTTTTTTTTAAATATTGAATTTAGAGTTTCTGCGCAAAAACAAGCAGTTCGGCCAGCGGGCAGGAAGGCAGATTTTTTCGGCGCACAAAACTGAAAGATTACTTTTGGTCCCACAAGACAAAAAGACAAAGAAACTGCGCTGACCTACTTCACTATTCTGCTAAGAGTTTCAAATGTAAACAAATAGCGGCCTCGTTAGGTTTAACTTTTAAATTGACAGTAACTCTACTACTATACCATGTAGATTAAATGCAGGCATAAAAACCATTACCAGAACGTAAGAACAACATAATTCAATCAGTATTAAAGCAAATAATGCACAATTTACCGACATCTAAGAATAATAATAATAAAAAAAAACTGAGTTCGCTCAACCATAGAGCAGAGTGGGTATACACACACACACACACACACACACACACACACACACACACACACACATATATATATAGTACATTAGGAATAGAAATTCTGATTATCGTATCTGAAGAAAAAGTGTTGGGTAAATATGTAAGCAGAAGTGTTGGATAAGGTGTAAAATTTAAACTTGACAAAAATGTCAAGTTAATCGTTTTTCACGAAAAGTTGAAAAGTGTTATTACAAGAGCGTAATCTTTAAAGTTAAAATTAAAGCACTTACAATGAAGATATTAATATAACAAGCAATGTAAAATGAAAAATGAAAAAATAATAAAGTCAATATATATATATATATATGTGATATTTCCAATCGAGAGTCCGGATGTTGTCGTTGCGCGTGGAAAGGCTGCAGAACTGAAGACAGAAGAATTTCACTTTAAAAACTCCACATCTTTATTCTATTAAAATGACAGCTCATTTTCTTTAGACGAAGATCACATATTCAATAATGATTTAAATAATAATACTACTAAGTTTAGGATCTGGCTTCATAGACATTTTTTAACGAAGGAGAGACGAAGAGACAGAGCAAAGCGTTTGTACAGCACGGAATAGCAGAAAGCAATCTAACGAAAAATGGCACCTAAAGCTATATATAGTAGCGGTTACACAACAGGCCAGAGAGTTCTGGAAAGTACTGGTCTAGGGGGATGATCTTGAAATTGCGGAAAGTTAATTAGAGGTTGCTGTTCGCGTAGAGCAAAGCCATCGTAATATTTTATGTTTTACACACACACACACACACAC
>KK120707.1:1046596-1099507 GCA_000611955.2 Stegodyphus mimosarum | reverse complement strand
GAATGAAGCGAAATCGACAGTAATTTTTCAAAAGTTTTTTATTATTTAATTCTTGTTCTGTAAAAGAAAACAGTTGTATTTAAAAGTTATTTTTGATCAAAGGAAAGATTTTCCATAATTTTACTATTATCTGAAATTCGTTGAAGTTAATTTATCCTAGAAATAGTAACTAGTAACTTTAATAATAGTTTCTAATTCCGGATGTTACTGAATTACCTTTAGAAGTAATTATCTGTATTCCTGAATTACCTTTAGAGGACATGATCTTGCTCAGTAATCAATATTATTGAAATTAAAAATCAGCTTTTCAAAATCAGATATTTCTTATGAAACTATGGAGCATTTATACCATTTAGATAATTAAGAGGTAAGCTATACGTTTAGGGATATAATTACCTAAAACTAATGACGTTAATTATTTACCAGGAAGAAACATTTATTTGCCAGTAGTAATCTGAAGATATTTCCCTTAATGTTTCATATCTCCATTTTGAACTTAATGTTAAACCTAGCAATAGTGTGAGGATTTATTTTAATCATCTAACAGTTAATTTTATTTTAAAACAATTTTCCTGTTATTTTTGCTTTTCAAACTATGCTTTCTTATCAGAACGCTAATGAGTTAGCGCATATGAAAGAAGTATCATTTAAGGCAAGGTTTTGTAAAGTGATTTTAAAGAGCGTGTTATACTTGCCTGAAGACCATGTTGTTAACTTTGATGTACTCCTGATTAGATTTCTCTGGCGTTGAGCGCTTCTAGCCATTAAGCTTGTTCACCCGACTTTTAGGAGTCAGAGCCTACCCGCTCGTTAAAAAACCTGTGAAAGGCCGTTAGGTTAATTTAATTCTATTTCGATTTTACTTTACGTGTTACTTTTTTTGTTAAGCCAAAAGTGTTGATTTCTGTAAGCGGGTCGGTACCATCTGCGAAATTTATGAGTTAATAAGGGTTCTTTAAACCCTTCTCTGGGCTTTGCCCCACTAAAGGCTATAATTTCTCACACGGTTTACTAGTTCTCGTTAGTTTATATTTGCAAAGAACACGAGACGCTATAAACCATATGCATATAAAGGTGAAAGTAAAAATTTTCAACTCAAATGTAGATGTACACTGCGAAAAAAAAAGGGGGGACACTTCTATATCTCTCGTTCTACTGGGCGGATTAACGAAATTCAAATTGCGTTTTTCATTTCTCGAAAGCGCGACTTAAGATATGTATTAGATTTATATATAACGTTATCCTAACGTAGGTATTTTGACACAAAATCTGACTTTTTCTGAATTAAAATGCCAATTTTGTTTTCCATATTTTGATTCTACGACTCAAATTATACGTTTATAAGTTTTATAAAAATCGCATAAGTAGTTTTTAGAAAATCAGCTCTCAACAGTTTAGGTCCTCAATGTTAATTAAATTTGATATATATTTATTAATATCTCTTTTTTATTAAACTTGGTTAATTCTTCCTTTCATATTTCGAAATTTATGTTCCTTCCAAATAAAATTCGACCATTTTTTATGACTTGTTTTAAAATGATTTTTATAAATTTTGAATTATAACCCATGAAACTTTTGCCATCATCTTAAAGTTGATGTATTTCTAAGAATACCTACAAAAAAATTAGGGTTTTTTATTCAAAATTTCCTAAGATATACGTTTGGCATCTCTTAAGCATCTTGGCCATACTTCCAAGATAAGTAGTTAAAGCAGATTCCTGCTATATGCTATTCATACCATTCAACCGAACTGAACTGACTCAATAAAACCTTCGTTTGAACAAAGTTTAACGTGGACAAGTGCCAAGTTCCCTTAGAAAGTCTTCTACGAAGAAATTCTTTCGCTTAGGGAAGTAGCTCTAGTGGGCTTTTTCATTATCAAATACCCTTAACCAAACCAATTAAAGGCGACAAATGCAGTTCTTCATCTCTGTTATTATTAACAACAAGAAGAACTAGACTCATTAAAACAATGCTTTCCATTTTCATTTTTATAATAACTATTTTTCGCTGCTAGTATATTATACGTATATTATACGCTGCTAGTATAGTATACGTATTATATATATAACAGTTATTCTGTTCATGAAGGTTTATGTATCGTTGGATTTCCCGCCAACTAGTTAGATTTTGCTCCAGCATTGATGTTTGGCGTTAAGAGGCTTCCCCATTGACAGAATATGGAAAGAGGATTACTGAGAGTCAGGCTTTACGGTCGTAAAGCACAGACAATAAAAGTAAAAACAAAAACTAATGTATATAGTGCTAATAATATAGGACATATGTGACTTAAAAAGCTATGCATCTTGATATGCGCTGATCACATTTTTTTAATGATTTCTAAATTTTATAGCCAGTTTAGTTCTTGTTTTTCTCCTGAAACAAGTGAAAACATTTTTCATATATGATCTGAATCCTCTTTGAACGCTGAAATCATTTATGTAACCAAATAACCTAGTCTATAGATTGAACTGCTTTAAAATACAGGTAAATGGTTAATAGCATTTTTCTGTTAATTATAATATGGATATGGACTAGGTTATTTGTTCATATCCATATTATAATCTTCTTCCTTGTGTTTTTTAACTGCCTTCAGATTAAACGTGGATTTTAGTTAATGATGGACATTATCTCCTGTATTACCATGGTTAGTGTTTACTGTAAATTACAAAAGTACTGGAAGTATTAGACTGCGTCCTGATAGGATTGAAGTTGTATCAAACGAAACCAAATTTCCTTCTTAAGTGCATGTATGCGTAAGACCGATAAGGAACTACTTCCAATCGAGTTCAAATTCCAAGGCAAGTAGCTTCTAATCTTTAAAACCGCATACAAAATTTTTGTTGGCAGTTTGCTAAAGGTGTTACTGACGTCCATTCCAGCAATGGCTTCGACAGGTAACTTGATTTTAGTAATTATTAATTTTGCTTTAAACTGAAATAAAATAAGAATATGAAATGTTGATAAGTTTTTACCAGTATAAATGCATCGTTAAAATAAAAATATGTGAAAAGGCGTTTATAAAATAAGCTTTTAACATCATTAATGAAAAACATCATTAATAATCATAACATCATTAATGAAAAAGGTAGATAGAAAAGAAGAGTTAGCGTCTAATATTTAAGAATGAAAAGCTAAGTGCTGCGATCCTAAATTTATTGTTTATTATTATAGTTTTAGAATGATTAGTTAATAATTCTCACGCAATTATTTTTGTATCAAATTACGACTTCAATATTCTGTATTTATTTCTGAAATCAAATATGTAATTTAGACCCACCTTTTCCGCTTGTCATTCCCTTATGCGCATCAAGAACTCATAGCTATTAGTTTGAGAAGAAAAGAGAAGCTGAGGGAAAATGCGTTGATCGTAATAAAGATATTCAAAATTTACATTTGTACATTATTTTGACTTATGTCCCGAATGTATGTTTGACTTATTCATTGTCCCGAACTTTTGAGTAAAAGTCTTATGAGAGTAATGACCTGGTGTTTTTCTAGTTCTCTCGGTCAAACTACTTCAACAGAATTGATGCAGCTGTTATATTCAATAATAAAGTGCATTTGAGATTTCGAAACATGAAGCGGAGCACTGTCTTCTTAGATCTTCAAAACAAAAGGACTTCTGCCTTTGCACGAGGTAAGTGAGAATTATTTTGTGCGGGTAGTAGAAACATTGTTTTTTTGCCTCTGAAAATGCTTAATTTTAGTGTTAATGATAATGCCTCTGTTGGTTTAATGTATACTAATGATGGTAGTATTTTTAATGAAAGTGAAATCTTAAATGAACATAATACTAGTGGAATTAGTAGAATTCGTAAGGGATGTAGAAAAATTTTAAAAAATGACAATGAAGGGTTTTAGTGAGACAGATGGTTTCCTTTTGCAGAGCAATTCGGTGGAACCTACTAAACTTATTAAGAGTGTGGAGTTTTACTATTTAATCCTAAAGTTCTAACTTAAAAACCCACGAACACTAACAAGCGAATAATCACTTAAGTGTGTGAGCAGAACACCTAAGACTTAAAGTGGTTTTATAACCCTTTATTTTTCAGTATATTTATAATCAGTTTCCTACTTGGAACTTTACACAAAGCCGCCACTTGGGCTTGAACTTAAAATAATAATAATTTAAACTAAAACTAGCTTAACTAAACTATTTGAAAGGTATATTCAAAGCTATCAGAATATAACTAGTTGGCCCCTAAGTATTAATTAAATCGGCGAAGCCAAGCAAGGGCCTAAGGTATGGCCGAGCGTAGTAACAGCTAAGAGAGACGTAGTCAAAAGGCAAAAGCGCGCTAGTCGGGGAATCAGACTCTCTCTCTGAAGGTCGGTGAAGTCACGACTTAAATAGTACTCTTTCTCATTTGCATCAACTGCGTTTCTGAATTTGCATTCTGGCAGGAAATTGTAAGCTGAAATTAGAATAAGATAGGAAAGATACAAAACTTAAAATAACTGTTAATAAACTTAGGATAAACCTTACAAGAGTAATATTGAGATATCCCTTAATAATAAATTCAATCACCTGACTATTGATAATATGGCTAAGGGTAATGTAAAAAATGGAAATGATGCTAATGTAGATGTTGAATTGCCGAGGATTGTCAGAGGGAACAGGATGATAATAATACTCTGTTCAACACCGGAAAGATAGCGATAGGTGGGTGCAGATTAGGACCCCCGGACAACTTTCATACACGAATCGGGTATCGTTCTGATTCCCGAACTATCTAAGGCAACACCCCAGAATCAAGACATTACATGGCCATGCAAGGGCAAAGTATTATTTATTGAGCTGCATACATTACATCAAATATATTAATTCCTTACACATTAAAAACCTCATATGATAAGGCCATAGGACACTGCATGCGATTGCATAGTGTTATACCAAAACTCGCTAATGACTAAATTACGCTAAATGCTAAAAACGTATCTGAAAGTAATTATACAACTAAACATTCTTCAGGTTACATTGCACACTAACACACTGCTGTACATAAATCTCGTTGCTATGTTTGATGCGTTATACTTTCTATAATACACATTATATTAAACACATTATATTAAATACACATTATATTACACATTACACATTATATTATTTCTATAATACGCATTATATTAAACGCTACTCTGTGTTTATGACACAAATACAATACTCATCGCCACACTCAATACGCTATATAATCTATGCTACACATAACGTATTGCTCTTCAGCATTCAGCATAGACACTTACTAATATAATTGATTATATAAGACATAACGTGACTAAATCACACATAACTCTTGACACGACTGACTTAAATACGGAACAAAGTTACACACTAGAGACAAATTACAATATGATAAAATACTTTTTTTTACTATTTTAGAGACACACGTTGATTACTGAATGCTATAGTCATAGTATACAAAATATAAGTGAGACATTTGAGGTCACAATACATACCCATATTAATGTCAATTGAAGAATATTATGCTAAAATTCATTGTCGTATACATTTCACTATTCTCTGAATACATACAAAAATAGCTTTTAAATTCGACATTCTTCTGCTTGCTTCAGATTTTAACACTTTGCTATACATACTTACCCTCAGTACGCTATACATTTAAAAACGCGCTTTGCATTGATCATTGAGCTGTACTTAAGGCCCATTTAGAAACTCATTACTACAATTAACCCAACTATATACACAGGTGTGCAAAAATTAAGGACGAAGTCGAAAAATTAGCATATCAGCTGAACGAAGAGGCAGAGCGGACAGAAAGACCAATCAGGAGATTAAGTAAGGTGATGTACGGTAGCACATGCGCAGATATGCAGGTAGACGTAATGGGGGAGTGTCTGAGTAGTATAAAGCATGTTGTCGGTGTAAGATTAGTATTTTTGGCAAAGAGATTGCACGCCGTATAGCAGTTAAAATCACACCGAGTTGCTGCCTCAGCGAGAAATGGCGAATAATCAATCTGTTAGACGACATCTGGATGCTTTTACCCGAGGTCGAATCATTGGGAAGTTGGAGGAAGGCCGCAGTGTGACAAGTGTGGCTGCAGAGTTCGGAATTGCTCACAGCATCGTTTCACGAATTTGGAGACAATTTCAGACTACAGGAACAGCTATCCGGGTGTTTAGTAGTGGTCGTCCACGAGGAAGCACACTCGCAGATGACCGGTATATTGCCTTACAGGCCAGAAGAAACAGGCGGCAGACAGCGGGAGAAATCGCTAGACACACGACACAGGCGACTGGACGACCGATATCGCGTTTTACCGTGGCCAGAAGAGTGCACGGTGGTGGTCTGTTTGCACGACGCCCTGTACGGTGTGTACCTCTAACGCCTGCCCATCGGAGAAGGCGTTCTCTGTGGTGCCGGGAACACCGGAATTGGAGAGACAATGAATGGGGACGAGTACTCTTTACAGATGAGAGCAGATTTAGTCTGAGTTGCGATTCTAGACACATACACATCTGGACAGAGCGGGGAACACGCAATAACCCCTTCAACATCATCAAAAGGGACTGTTTTGGAGGTCGCGGAGTTCTCGTTCGAGCAGACATAATGCTTGGTAGCCGGACCGACCTTCATATCTCCCAAGGAGGTTCGTCACCTGGGACTGCTATTGTAACGAGGTTCTTCTTCCTTACATGCGTCTTTTCACAAGGGCTATGGGTCCTCAGTTCCTCTTCATGGACGACAACGCTCCACCTCATCGCACAGTTACTGTCGAAGAGCTGTTGGAGAGTGAAGATATTGAACACATGGATTGGTCGGCAAGGTCTCTGGATCTAAATCCCGTCAAGCATGTACGGAACTTACTAGGGAGACCCGTGGCAGCACGTAACTTATCGCCAGTAACGATTCCGAAACTGCGATTGGTGCTACAAGAGGAACGAACAGCAGTGTCTCAACAGCTCATTAACAACCACATATCCAGCATGCACAAATGATGTGAAACCTGCCTAGCAGTCAGGGGAGATCATATCCCCTATTAAAGACCGGATGTTTCTTGCTGGGCACCCATCACAGGGATGTTTCGGCCTTTAGTCGCATTGCGCTCCATGCTACTTTTTCAATAAAGCTTCTTTTTATCCCTCTGATTTCTCTTTTAGTAAGTGTTGCTTACATTACTCATGTCCTTACGTATTGGGGATCTTACGGTATTAAATGTGTTGATTTCGAAAGCTTTTGTACAACGTTATATTGAAAAAACCGTCTCGTCCTTAATTTTTGCACACCAGTGTATTTTATGCTACACATTATGTTTACCATTAGTCATGACAATTCAACATAGGATTTTAATAATGTAATTGAGTATAAAACAAGTCATTTAGTTTTATAATACATAACGTCATTATATAAAACAATCTCTACATATAACAAAAGAAAGAGTCTGTTTATGTGTGTGCATCTTTCGTTCGTGCTGCGCGTAAGCCAATAGACCCAGGGCTACGAAATTTGGTACATAGGTGCATCTAGACAAGGCCAATGCACCTTGAAGCGATATGAAATTTGGTACATAGGTGCATCTAGACAAGAGCCAGTGCGCCTCGAAGCGATTTTTTCGAAATTGGAATTAATTATTTTTTATTTTATGTTTTTTGACAAAATCGCGTCATTTTGAGACGTGATGGGTTTATAGGAAAACGAGATATTACTCTATACATTTCATTTTCACATCGTCGTGAAACGCAGGCACTTAGCTATTTTACGAACTGAAAATAAATTTCGTATTTCAATAAATCGATTAAATACGAATTTGCTTAGGAAAGTGAGCTTTGCAACGGAATTTTTTTTTAAAGTTTATTTTAAAAAATGTACTGTTTATTTTCCTATCATTTTGGACAAGTTAAACTTAAATCCTTCCAACTCCTTTTACAAAAAGAATTTTGGAAAAATAATAATATTTTGTATTTTTTAAAATTTTTTTTAAATGAAGCTTCCGAATACACTTCTAACATCTCACATATTTTAAAATATGGTTTTGGCAACAAGTTTTCATTCTTATTGTTGTTGATAGATTTTTGATGAAATCGAATCATTTTGAATAGTTTCATTCTTTTAGAAATGTGGATTTGGCAACGTTTTTCATCGTATTTCTTACAATTTAAATGCCTGCGATATGACTGCTGACACATTTTCTCAGAAGATTACCTGAAGTATCATAACATTTCAAAATTTCTGAAAAAGAATCACTCCAATTATCAAGTAAGGAAACGTTTAAAAAATTTTGACTCATCAGAAATAGCATGGAGTTATTTATATTATTGTATAATTTTTATATAATGTTTTATGTAGTTATGGTGTTGGTTAAGAAGGGGGACATAAATTATGTTTTAACAAATGTTTAATGCACATCTCATGCAATCAGTTTGCTAAAAATTCAAGATGTATGTGTTTTTCTCGTAATACATCAAGGTCGTATGCAAGGGAGGGTTTTATTCTTAGCAAAGAGAAAATAGTTGGAAGAACTTACGGGGCCATCGGTCCCAAAGGCTGGCCGCATAGCGTGTAGTGTGTTATACAACAAGCTTAAATAAATAGCAAAACTACATATTACAAAAAAATTAAGCAGTGCTGAAGCACACACAGTTAACTTGATGGTTTGCTCATAATATACAAAATACAGGTAACACATTTCACGAGAAAATACGTTCCATACTACTTTTGATTGAATAACGTTATGTTACTGCAGCATGATATTAATTTATCAGATTAAGTTGTTAAAACCACACACAGATACTGAGCTATCTGGTGATACAGTGAATTCTTAAAATTCTTCCCCAAAACAGATGACCATCGAGTAATTATCAAATATTTCAATGATAAAAAAATCGATCATTACGACATTACTCAAAAATGACGCTGCATTAAAAGTTTTCAAAGGCCTTTCAACAGATATGCTCATAAATGAGATTGATGAAGTCCTTAACAACTTAGTATTCAAGCTAAAGAAAGTGGCCCAAATGAGTAGAATAAAACTAAAGCTCCAGTGCCCTTATATCAAATACAGCTCAAAAACGAGCCGAATGTTTAGCGGATAGATGAAGTTACAAATTTTATGTACTTTAATACTGTTATACTGTATAAAATTAGAGGGGTGGTGCAATGCCGCAATGGTCAACATTTTTAATCACTCTTCGGAAGTCTGTAAATTAATACCTCGGTGTGTCAACTATGCAGTCCAACTTAAAACTGAAAATTGTAGTGAAAAACTTTTAGAAAAAGCAAAGTGTTGTAATTTCCACCAAACTTGGCACGCAGGAAATTATCTCGGATATTCTAAATTCCCGTTTAACACAATGAAATGTATTAATTCGAAATCTGCCAATGAACTTGCCTTTCAGTCTAAGATCAGCCCTAGGGCCTTAATGTTTCCACCACCCCTTCTGGCACCTCATATGCAAATATGATTAAAGAAGTTCTGAAGAGAAAAGTAATGTCTCTAAAAATATTAATATAACTTTTAAAAACCAATCTGCTGAAACGATATTTTGAATGTTATTACATACAATTAAGGATATGAAAATTGACAGAAGAATTGAAAAGCATGTGTAATAATCTTTCTTTGATTAGTATTGTGAAAAACATTTCTGTATATTTTCCTGAGCTATAGGGAAAAGGAAAATAAAATAAAAAAAGTATTTTTATTATTTTCAATATTCAAAGACATTTTCAGTTCTCCAAGTCGTACATTAATATGTAGTATTTTATACGAATCTCTAAGTGCTATTACGTGGAATACAAATGGTTTGTAAGATTAATGAATTTTGGGACTCATAAATGAGTATGCCCCCCGATATTATGTTCATAGGAATACATGAGGTTAGCCCTACTGAGTAATTTATGTTGCTAAATACAATGTCTAGAGATCATGTAGACCTTCTCAAGGGGCAAGGAATTTATGAGTAGTATGCACAGCAATTCTTATCATACGCTGAAATCACAATAGTCTGTAACATTTCCACAAATTTACCCATTAATACTTCACCTATTAAACTAGCTACAAAATATTTTATGGCATACAAATTTGTCTCCACTTATCTCCTTTAAAATCCGCACCCCACTTCAATTACTATCCATTTGGAAACGTTACTAACACTTAATAAGCGTCTCATTATAGGTGAAGACTTAAATGAACGACATTGCACGTAGAACAGTTATATAATGCTTAGCAATATTGGGAGGAGAATTTATGACTTAGCCAACTCGGCTGTATTAAGCGTAACTGTCTCAAGAACCTACGGTATAGTTCTCGATCTATAGGTGTTATAGATTTTATCGTGTTCGGAAATGCCAGTGATCCACTGGATATTTCTGTGCTGGATGAATTATTCTCTGACCATAACTCATTCAGAATTATCTTGCACATTAGATATCAATCACACCGTACAAAGATTTGTTATTTTTGATTGGCTCTAAACAACACTCACTGCACCCTGTCAACTGTTCATACGGAGAATGTGACTAACAGTTTGATCAAATAATTTACGGATTCATTTATCTGTGAAAAATGCAAATCTACAAAAGTGCAAGCCAGACAATTACAAACCCTAGATCTAGTAGATAAGTCTAGTAAAGACAAGAAATGTAGCGAAAGGCAATGGAGAATCAGGAACTTGTTTACCAAAATCAGAACAAATCGTCTTAAATGAATTGTCAGGTTTCTGGCTATGGTTCTGTTGCAACACAACTGGACTAGCTAATTAAATTCTCTTTCCTCGGACGATGACTCCATTTGAAGAGCCGTCTTTAGGTTTAAAAAGTGCTACAAAAAATTTGTCTTTTAAAGGCCTTCAACAGAATCCATCACAAAGAAGCTAAGAAATAAAATGATTTAGGGCAGCATCTCAAAACTCAGTTTTGCACAACATTCATGATATAACAACAGAGCACACAATCTCTGACTTTCATTCCAATTATACAACAAATCCACATACAAACAACATTGTTCCAGCTCGACCATCGAAAGTTTTGGGCTATATTAAAAACTCAAGTTCAAAGAATGTTTTAGAGTTGATCACATAACGAAGCAGGTGATTAAGCTGTGACCAATTTAATTGTCTTCAAACTAACTAAGATCTTCGACATCGGGCTCAGACGACCATATTTTCCAGTGACATAGAAGGCAATCTCTAATATGCCTATCTTAAAACCGAACAAGCCATCTTCGGAATCCAACAAGTTCGGTTCAACAAGTCTACTACCATGCCTCAGAAAGTTTAAGCTCTTCTACTGAAAAGAATTCAAGGCAATCAGAACGAAAACAAGATTATTATTCCGCAATAGCCTGGATTTAGAAGAAATCTGTCGCCTTTTAACCACCTCTATATCTGTCGACTTTTCACCACCTCTCACCTATCTCTAAAACTCATCTAGGAGGGTCTACAAGCACAAAGGTTTACTGGAATACTTTGTATCGACACCAAAGCATTCGATAGCGTCTGAATAGACTCACTCCTTTACAACATACACACTCTAAGTTTCCCAGCCTACATCACACACATAATTAAATCCTACCTGACAGATGGACAAATTGTCATACATATTTCAGACACATATTCAACCTTTAGCTATTTCAGTTGATGTGAAACAGGAGTCTTTGTTAAAGCCCACATTATTCAATATTTATCCAAACGACATTTAACGTTCACCCAATACTATGTCCACGTTCGACACTCCACGTTCACACAACACATCAGCAATATATGCTGATGACACAGGAATCCTTGTTCAAAGTGCATTTATTTGTCTAGTCATGCAACATTAACAAATTCACATACAGAGGTTAGAGACCTGGCTTATAAAATAGAAAATTCAAGTGAACATTGACAAAACAGTTCTAAAGACATTAGGATTTTTTGAAGCAGGAGCCGTAAAAAATGAGTAATGTCCTCACCAAGACTCGAATCACGGACATCTCGAATATGCACCAAGCGTGCTGACCACTATCTAGGAATCGAACCTCGGACCTCTCCAATACCTCGCCCAATGTGTGCTGACCATTACACCCTGAAGGCATGATAAGAAAGCGGGAGAAATACCTTACATACTCCCCCTTTTAAAGGGCGACTGGGGTTTAAGGGTCCCAGTTGCCAAATTCTGGTGATGGAGAATCATCATCCACCACCTTTTTGTTTGGGCGTCACTGTAGAGACATCATGTACTTTTTGAAACCGGGCGAGAGGAAAAATGAGCAATGCCCTCCTCGAGACTCGAACAACGAACCTCTCGAGTACGCGCCGAGTGTGTAATCATTGCACCGGAAGGCATGCTAAGACTCCGGAAGAAATACCTTATAATTTCACTTAGATAAAAGTTTCTTATAATGAAAAGACTTCCAATAGCTCTTTTGGAATGCTAGCATGACAATGCTAGCCTTTGAAATGCTAGCATAAAGGCATCTTTAGCTAAGAAACTTCGGGCGCCACTGTAGAGATATTAGGTTATTTCAGAGCAGGAGACATGAAAAATGTGCAGTGCCCTCACTTAGGACTCGTACCTCGGACTCTTGATACGCGACAATTGTGCTGGCTATTACACCACGAGGGCATGCTAAGAAGGCGGGAGAAATACCTTATATACTCCCCCTTTTAAAGGACGACTGGGGATTAGGGGACCCATTTGTCTAATTCCCGTGGTAGAGATTCATCATTCATCACTTTTTTTAGTTCGGGCGCCACTGTAGAGACATTAGGTTACTTCAAAGCAGGAGACATGAAAAATGTGCAATGCCCTCTCCGGGACTCGAACCACCGACCTCTCGAATTCGCACCGAGTACACTGTCCATTACACCACGAAAGCATGCTAAGAAGACGGGAGAAATACCTCATACAGTTGTATTTTTGTTTAATAATAATAAAAAATCAACAAGAATAATTAACAAAAATTTTTTAGAGCAACTCTGACCTGGTCTAAGCAAGTGCCTTATTTTGCGGCGATCCTTACTAATTCTCCCACACGGACCCACACATCACACCTACTGTCCAAATGTCTTGTGAACTTAAAGCTGGACACTACTACTTAATTAGTCCAGACATGCTATATTACACCTGTCCAGTCTGGACATGTTCTTGTAGAACCAACAAAAATCAGTAGCCAACTCTCCGTAACAATGCTTTCAGGCAGATTTCTATTTCTACATGGCATCATTGAAAAGCTTAAAATTGTTCAGTTAAGAACTCGTTATTATCATCTAGCAGAACATTTTCATGAAAAACAGAAAAAATACTAATAATTCTGAAATTAAAATTTATAGTTGTAACTTCAATAATGTCAATAATAAAAACCGCCAACTACCAACTAATTCCTCAGGTTATCACTGAAAAATAATGTATCTCTCATATGTATATATATATATATATATAATAGTTATGCCCATTTATATACTTCTGGGCTGCATTGATTTATTGTATTATGTATGTATGTGTTATGTATTGTTCTCTACTAGCACCTTGTGATTTTCACTGTTTTGTGTTTTTTTTTCAGCTCTGCTTTTAAAAAAAGAAAGTTAATTAATTTGATGCATTTCTCTATCATTCTATTATTTTGACATATATTATGTCTTGTTTCCAGAAAATATTCTATATTCTTTTAAGCTACTGTGCAAATAATTTCGAAGTTTTGAATTTGTTCGATTTATGGCAGGGTATTAAACCCAGGCACCCCCGTGTTTGACACCGTTTTACAATGGAAGGAAATCCTCTCTCTTTGTTCTGATGTAGTAGATCTTTGTTCAAAGTTATTCTTTCTGCATTCTGATTTTTTTTTATTTGTGCATTAAAATTATATTAAAATTCAGTGCCTCGTCTTTTGCGATTTTTAAAGCAATACTTTTTATTTTCATATGTTTTTCTCTTGTTATATCTTCGTTGAACAGAAAGATAAACACATATACACTGTATTTTGCACATACGTATACATAGTATTTGACGATGAGATGCGAAATAACTCTAATAAGGAACGGACTGCATGAAAAAGAGGTTTTTATTCTCAAACAAAAAATGTATACGTTAAAATAACAGCGAAGAAGTAAATCATCTAATCTCGTCACTAAAACGCGAGAGTCACGTGATAACTAAAAATAAACTGCCCTTGTACTATCAGCGCCATCTGTATCAACTTAAATTTAATAACAACGTACCACGGTCCTTGCAGCACTCTGAAAGCTTCAAAGGGAAAAAAGGCAGGATGATCTGAAAATTGTAAACAAATATTGTTACTGACAAGTTATCAAAAAAATTGTAAAATAACAAAATTGAAAGGTGTAATTAGCTAATGTTAAAAAATGTTCACAGTTCAGAGTGTTTGACAATAGATCTTTTAATTTCTCCTTTGGCAATTAGAATTCTCTTGAATCCTTCAATTCTGATGGCGACATTTTGAATGGCAATCTTATCACATAGCTACCAGCACAGTCTCTGTTATGAGAGCTTTTAAAATGTTCTTCACACTTTGCTTCGGATTTCTAGAGACCATTGTCTTACGGGACTGTATCAAGAATCCAAAATTTCTTAACTAATGCTTCAGTATTTAATTCTAAATTATTTAACGACATGCAAGGATTCACAAACGAATTAAATAATCCTGTTCTTCAAGTGATCCAATCTAATTTCTAACAAAGAGCTCTCGGAAGTTCTTCGTTCCGTTTAATTGGTTCACCCAAAACAAGTGACATGGAAACATTAACTCCTAGAAGAATGTCAATTGGAGTAGATTCATAAAATGTAGGATCTATGAAAACAAAATCATTGAAAAGTTTTACAATATTTGATGGTAATGATACGTGCGGTAAGTTTCCACAAACCCTGTCTATAACAAAAACAGAAGTTTTAAACGAAAGTTTCGAATCAAAATTTCGGGGGGGGGGGGGAAAGAAATATCTAGTTCTCCATCTGTTTAAGATGCTGCTAATCCTAGGCAAAATATCTGGATCCTTGCCTTTTAACAATCCAGACGAAGTTTTGAGAGATAGGTCTCAGTAATAAATTTTGCCTGTGAGCCAGAATCCAATAAGGCGCGACATTGTACGAAATTACCTACTGCGTCACGAACTCTGATTACAGCAGTGCATAACAAAACCTGTTTGTTTATAGTTCGACTATTCACAAAATTAGAGTTTATCTAAATGAAATTATTAGAAACATTATCCGGGACAGTATTTTCTGTCTTACTCCGAGGAGTAAATACCTTTGCATTAACAGAAAAAAGGATTTTCATTATTACTAATAGCAGGTAAAACAACATCTCTAGGTTTCGTAAAATGCTACTGAAACAATAAATGAGGATTATTATGACATGCTTTGCTTCTGCCAAGCTTTTACAAGCCTTACATTATGCACATTAGATAAACAGTTAAAACAAAGTTTATTCAATTTCACAAAATCGAATCTCTTGCAAACAGGTAATTTAGTGAATTGATCACATTTATATAAGTAATGAGTTTTCTTACAATGAGGACAATTTATAATAGTTTCTGATACCAAAGATATTACTTTAGAATTGATATTTCTTTCCTTAGAATTGGTTTTACTGTTGCGGAGTGTTCTAGCATGTTCTTTTAAAAAGTAAGTAATTTATTTGTCAGGACTGAATGTTCTGTGCATACTTTTGGCGAACATATTCGTGAAGTAGTTAAAGTCCTGATCCTGAACAGGGAGCTGAATGCAGCTATGTTCTGTGGTAGAATACTGTGGTTAAGTAGTAGAATAACTACACGTAAGAAGGATTTAAAATCTTCTTTTATTAAACCACTATTATTTACAGCCACTTCCCAACACTTCCCACTACTACTCGGGAGGGATAACAGAAAATAATGAACGCACTTGGGTCTAACTTGAACAATCAAATAATTTAAAATAAAGTTAAATAGAAATTAATAGTCCTTGCTCAAAGAGCTATGAACGCGGGGTTGGCCTCAATGCTAAACGATGAATGGTGCGTAGCAAGATTTAGCTTAGATTATTTCAATAAGTAATAGCGTAACAGCGCTTAGTCTTTAAATACTAGCTAGTCAGGTGGCCGTCGAACAGAACCGCAGTGATGAGACTAAAAGCTCTCTCACACCGAGAAGTTCCTCGCTACCCTTTAAATACAAACTTAGCTCCACTTCAAATTAGCATAAAGCTGAAACGCGCGCCCATTCTAACGGGAAGTTGAAATAAGAACTTACAGGAAAGAAAAAATTAACATAAAACTTTGTTAGTTTAAACTCAACCCTTACACATATAATGTTCCTAGTTGATCGCCCTTTAATTGTCTATAATACCAAAACAGTGTGTTTTTATCCAATTTTTCTACAAGTTACCCATGTATCACCAAAGCCTTCAACTTTTTGTTCTAGAACACTTAGACGACGAACGCATTCATTAGTGACATCCACAAGATTCAAAAGAGTCCCCTGAATCAGCAATATTTGGTTGCATAATAAGAGTCTTAATTAATGTACTCACCAATTTTCGCGTATTCGGAAATCTATCTTCGAACAAATCCCAAGCAACTTTTTAATGATCGAGATGACGATAGGTTCATGAGTGCAGAGGCTACTATTTCTCCTTTCGAGTTGTTACAGTTCTTTGGATATTTCTATTATGCAGTACCGAAAATTTCTGTTTTTAGCTATGGTTCCAGAAAATAAAAATTATGTTTTGCTAGTACTGTCATACCGTCATCAGCTATGTTTTGGTGAACGGATTCAATTCCTTTGTTCTTAATCTGACCAGTGTTATGTCCTCAGAAGCAGAACGTTTAATTCGAAAAACGTCTAATTCGAGTATGCAGAGGCCTATATTACTTGCCAGATATACAGTGTGAAGGTAGGCGGCACTTCCAAACGTGGTGTTTATGTTTAGATTTCCATCGATGCTGATCTTATCACAGAACACAATCTGGATGGTAAAGCAGGGCGGCCTCCAAATGAGTTTGTGGTCATATTACAAGAAACTTCATTTAGATGTTCCGTGAGGAAAAGTACATTACTGCCGCCAATCACTGCAGAAATCGGCAGCGCTTGAAAATAGTGCTTCTCAATTTCTGGTAAACTTCTTTCTTCCAGATGGCTACTAATTTGTTTTATATCTCGCTGCTGGGAAGTGGTCTTAGCTTCCGTGCCTTCGGATATTCTGGAGTTCGTTTGTACGTCACCTTCCCCACCGCAGTTCCAAACGTTTACAATCTGTTTGTTAACACTCCTATTCTACGTCAAGGAATTGATTTCTGTAGTTATGTAGTTTAGAGGACCAGTCAGTTTTCTCACCGATTCTTGAAAATGAGCATCTCTGACTGGGCGGCGGACCCTGACGGGTTGCTTGCTGGGCTGCCTCGACTTTCATGGCGTACACTTAAGCCTTTTTTAAATTCTTGACATTCGCCATTCACATGGCTTCTTACATCTCAGGATCCTATATTCTATCGTTGAATTACTGGAGGGACAGGATTTCCCTTTATTCTCGTGAGCAGTCTGAAAATGTATGATTAGACAGACTTTCAACATACATGGCGAAAGCTTGGAGTGTTTCCGTAAGCTACTGTTAGGAAGATTTTAACTAAAGCCTACTAAAGTCTTTTTTTTAACATTTCCTGGGAAAACGAAGATCCAACGCGCCGGGTAGAACTTTGAAGCGGCGAGATGGCAGGCCTTATTTTCGGAATCCCAACCATTTGAATTTGCCACTATAGAGAACAGAGTCTTGTACAGAAGATCGGTATGTTGCCAGGAGGGCTTTCCAAAATACGTGGATAGCTTTAGAGGCTGTCGAGAAGACATAGGTACGAATTCAAAGCATCGGCATTATGTCTAGCTGTTATTATGGACTTCTTTAGCAAAGCATTAAAATTAACTTTTATAGGTGATTGGAGGACAAATTGTGAAAGGCTGACTGATGCATGGGGAAAGGCAAGACGTGAGGGTCGTTTCACTGATGTGACTTTCAGCGTTGAATCTGATGAGGACAAGCAGGTTTTCCAAGCCCATAAATGTGTGCTGGCTTTTGGTAGCCCCGTTTTCGAAGCTATGTTCTACGGAGGAATTCCAGAACAAAATAATCCGATTTCTATTATTGGTATCACACCTGCAGCCTTCGAAAATCTTTTAAGGTAACAAAATTTTTATATTTTTAAAAACTGAAGTATTTTATCTATATTTAAAAACTGTAGTATTTCATCTTATACTAGAGTGTTTTATCAATTTTCCTATTAGGTTATTCCTGTGTTAGCTGTACTATATAAGTCTAAGGAAAGTCCAGAAGTTTTTTTTTTCAGATATTTTAACTCCTCTCACTATTAGAACGAAAACAAACGCTATCCAGTCCAGAAGTTTTTTTTTCTCAGATATTTTAACTCCTCTCACTATTAGAACGAAAACGAACGTTAAGAACTACGTAATTTTCAACTAACTGCGATGCAATCAAAACTTTATAATATTCTTACTCACTGCGCTACAGCCGTTTGATGATGTCTGTTCGCTTGCATCTGTAATTAAACTTGGGCATTTAAGTGTAGCATTCCATGATAACAGCTGGCTGTTATGGTGAGTTAAAAGTATCCTGAGAATCTCTCGAAATAATCATGGTATGTCTGCTACCCCTTTTTATATGTTGCTTCGTGTCATTTACGACATGTTTTATTACGCATTTTCTCTGAAAAATATTTCTCAGATTTTATGTTGTAGAGTCATTAGGTTATTTCGAAGCAGGAGATATGAAAAATGAACATCGCTTTCGCCGGGACTCGAACCACGGGCCTCTAGAATATACTCTGAACGTGCTGACCACTACAACACGAAGGCATGCCAATAAGGTGGGAGTATATCTTATATACTCCCTCTTTTAACGGATGTCTGGGGATAAGGGGGCCCAATCGCCAAATCCTGATGGTGGAGGATCATCATCCACCACCTTTTTCATTCGGGCGCCACTGTAGAGATATTAGGTGTTTTTTGAAAGCAGGAAAGAGGAAAAACGAGCAACATCTTCGACTCGAATCACGGACCTCTCGAATACTCGCCGATCGTGCTGACCATTACACTACGAAGGCAGGCCAATAAAGCGGGAGAAATACCTTATAGTGCAATTACTAGCTCGATGATAAATGAGAAAACTTAGCAGTACTCTCTCTAGAAAGTTTTCTTTATTTCTAGAAATAATAAAATTAATCTGTATACAAATGATGTGTTAAAATTCTTTCGAGTTTCCTGGGAAATCGTCACATAAGCAACGTTTTCTGCCTGTCGAATAATGACGTAACTGTTGACATTCGATGAGTCGAATTAAAGGTTTCAGATATTTTTTGAGGATGTATATTTACAAATACGTTTATATAATATACGTGTTCAATGACTAGTTATGTTTTCTGTAAGAAAAGCTGGTGGACAACAAGCTGTTAGGACTTAAGTTTCGGGATAATAAACAATTATAAAAGGATTTGCAACTGCGCTTATTACTAACTGCCATGATCCCCGTGTAATTCTAAATATCAACCTCATCTGTGACTTGGAAGTTTTTGTTAATGTCAAGTACTGATAACTTTAAGCGAAAATAACTACTGATACAAGATTTATTAGTATTCTTTTAATTGAAAAAATACGTTTATTTTGTCTTCTAGATATCTGTACTCGGAACCAATCACTTTGGAAGCTACATCTTGTGCTTTTGATACATATGAAGCTGCAGAAAGGTACGATGTTCCACAACTTAGGAAACAGTGTGACGACTACATATCCAGGGCAAACCTGAACGATTATTCAGTGTGGACAGTTTTGTCAAAAGCTGTTTTTTATAATATGGCCCAAACAAAAGTTACAAGTCTGAATTACGTTTCTAAAAATGCTGAAAAACTTCTGTTGTTGAAAGAATTTCAAAATTTGACTCTGGACGTAGTACATAAGATTTTGGAGTGCGAAAGATTGCAGATTTCAGAGTTTAAGCTGTTACTTGCACTGACGAGTTGGGGTGTAGCTAATAAGAAAAATGGTCCTTTGAGCGAATTTCTAAAGCCTCTTCTAAAAGAGGTGTGTTATAACAAAATTAGTACAAATGATTTCTGCAAATTTATTGAAATATATCCCAATGCTTTTTCAGCGATCGACGCTCTAGCACTTATGAAACACATACACTGTAGTACTTACAAAAAGCCTAACTGGTGTTCCAGCAATAGACATCCGACTATGTACAGAGTTCCCCGCTGTAATGTAAGTCCTCCTCCGTTCCTCCACCGCACGGTAGAATATGATCCACTGATAAAATACTTTGCAAAAATTTGCCAGGGCTAGTCGTCAGAACAAACAAAAGAGTAAAAATTTGCCAAATAATGTAGCTGTTGATTATTTTATTCCCTCCAGTAACTTCAGTGAGCAAACGAAAGTAAACTAAATTCTACAAGTAGTTATGTTATATTTGTCTCTTCCTATAATGAAGCTGATTTTACGGATATTTCCTCATAGTGGGAGATTTTGTGGGATTCTGTGGGTCATCGGCGCCTGACTGCCATGATTTGGACGAAGGCGAATACAACTAATTAACCTTATAGTAAACCACAATAAACCTTGGAATAACTTTTGATACGATTTTCGTCATATGGAGTTAATATACAATTATCATATTCGAAATTATTAAAATGCACTTGAATCGTTTCCCATAACGAAATAATTTGTGTGTGTTTTATGATGACCATTTATTCATTTTTCATATTATTGCTAAACCTATCTAATTATGTCCTATAATTTTTGCATTTATAACCGTCTGATAGAGATAATTTGTAAATTAGAATCCAGTGTAACTATTATATGTTTATCATTTAATTTGCATAGAAATATTTTGTTAAAAAAACATCGTTATGTATTATATGTACACTGCCTCGACAGTGAAAATGCAACACCAAGAAGGAGTGGTCAGAAAGTGATAAAATTTGAAAAAAAGACAGAGACAGCAAGCAGCAACAAGTGATCCTTATTTCAAAATGATAGTCAGAATACAGAGCGAGAACGGCGTCGGCTCAGTAGGATGTAGCACCACCGCGGACAGCGATGCACGAAGAAACACGTCTAGGCATAGCGTCAATAAGAGTGCGGGTGGTGTCCTGAGGGATGGCTCAGGACACCACCCGCACTCTTATTGACTTCGTCTTCTGATTCTTATTTCGTCTTCTGAACGAGGCAGGGGCAGAGTCTGCAAACGGCGTCTAATCACATCCCACACATGTTCGATTGGTGACAGGCCAGGAGAGCACGGTGGCAAAGAAAGCATCTGTATACCTTGCAGAGCATGTTGGCAGATGCGAGCACTGTGTGGTCGGACGTTATCCCGCTGAAAAATTGCATTAGGCAGCCCCTGAAGGTAGGCTATTGCCACCGGCCCCAGTACATTATCCAAGTATCGTTGGACTATTATAGTGCCCTGAATACGAACTAGAGGTGACCTGGAATCGTAGGCAATAGCGCCCCAAACCATTATGCCACGTTGTCGCGCGGTGGGGCTTTCCACAGTTACTGCCGGATTAGATCTGTCTGCACGTATGCGGCGACTGTCACTGGATAAACAGAAGCGTGACTCATCTGAGAACACGACGTTTCACCCTTCTGTCATCCACATCGCTCCAGTTCGACACTATTCTAAACGTTGGCGTCTATGCTGTGGGGTCAATGGCAGTCTTCTTAACGGACGCCGTGAGTGCAGGCCACGTTCAACCAATCGACGAGAAATGATTCTCGTCGACACAGGAACATCCAGGGTATCTTAAATATGCTGCCGAATCGCGGTACAAGTGACTTGCGGGACCGCCACAGCTTGCCGATGGATGCGTCGATCCGCGCGTGCACACGTCACTCTGGTTGCACCTGCGCTCCTCCTTCTTCCCACATTCCCTTGTTCCAACCGTGCTCGCCATAGCCGATGCACCGTGCTGGCATCCATGTGGGTATCAGCTGCGATTTGATGTAAGGACCAACCCGCCCTTCTCAGTCCGATCACCATATCCCTCGTAAAATCGTCTATCTGCTGGAAGTGCCTTCGTTGACGGCGGCCTGGCATTCTCTCCTATTACACGTATCGAATATAGACTATAGACTTTGAACTGTGAATCTTGAACATAGACTTTGAATTATAGACTTTTGTTTGAACTACAAACTACTCTTCATCACTACTATTTCTTTTTGTCGCATATTATGTTCAAAATTCCGCACATGTTTTAAAGAGTCATGTCATATATTATGCTTAAAATTTTTGTATTACATTCAAAATTCTGTACATTTATAATTATGCTATTCTATACATTATGCTTCCAATCTTTGTATTACATTCCCTATGTATCATTCCAAATTATTACAAATTATGTATCCGTTTTGCTAATATCAATAAACGGCTGGGATTACGTAGTGGGGAGACGGCGCTAAACCAATTAACCAAATGGTAAAGGTGTGGTGCCCGTCTTCCCCGTTCCTAATTCCTATTACACGTATCCTCTGGGACAAAAACCAACTTTCTTCGATAATTCGTCAAGCAGAAATAACGACACGAATATTGCCCATTCTGCACGTTCCTTCCCTTATATCTTACTTCACGTGCGTCGGAGAGCTGCGCATTTCACATCATTCGTATAACTCAGTGACGTGCGTCTACTCTAAAATTTGCATAAATTTCTGACCACTCGTAGTTGGTGTTGCATTTTCAATGTCGAGCAGTGTAATTATATGTAGTATTATAATATATATATATATATATAGAGAGAGAGAGAGAGAGAGATACATGGTATTATTAATAATATATATTGTTAAAAACCATCAGCATATATTGCTGACTTATATGATGTATTCAGCAATGGCTGGCAATTGTTTACGTCGTGCAGCTATCACTAATAGTAACAAAGTATATTGCTTTAATTTCAAAAACAAAATGATGAATATTATAACTAATTTCAAATGTTTTATCTCTCTAGACTAAATAATTAGTTAGAAGAGGCTGACTCTTAGATCGAACTCTACGCAATGTAATTCCGCATAAGTCTTGTTAGTGCGTCTACCTCTTCATATGGATGTAATGTAGGATAACCCTGTATAGTGCATACTAGACATCTCTCTCGATGATCAAACGGCTAAATTAGAGGTGGATTCGCCGATTCCTATTAAATGCAAATTTCGCCTATTTTGAAATTTAGAGCACAAACACAAGTATTTTTCTCTGATAGAATAATAATATTATATGCCTATAATATTGTTTGTGGAATATTAATCATATTTGCTTTAACTTGATAAGTTATCTTACTACTAGTTTAAATGAATATAAAATATTTCTAGATAGTTATAGAATTATTGTCGTCGAAATACTACGAGTGCACATCGTTTTTATATAAAAACCTGCATGTATTTCAAGCTATCAAAAACTGTTCCCTCTTCTTCAATGAATGTTTTTGTTTTTGGAGAAGTATCTACGTCCTCCTCCCACTAAAATGCTCGAAGTACATTCGTATGCAAAATCTCTATCTCTAAAGTTGTAAACTCGCAGAACACTATCTCTAATCTCGTAAAATTCACTCATGTGCAAAATTAAGAGAATTTTCACATTACGCCGGATTTCTAAAACCTAAACGGGCAGATTTTTGATGAAATTTATTATGAATATACATTTATAATTGATAAGAGATGTACACTACGCAAAAAAAAGGGGGGAGGACAGTTCTATACCTCCCGTTCTACTGGGCCGATTGATGGAATTCCAATTGCGTTTTTCGTGTCTCGAAAGCGCGACTTAGGATATATATTAGATTTATATATAGCATTGTTCTAACATAGGTATTTTGACACAAAATCGAACTTTTTCTGAAATGACATTCCAATTTTTTTCCACATTTTGTCTCTACGACTCAAATTATTCCAAACTGCCCAGTTTTGTTAAAAACAGCACGAGTAGCTTTCAAAACATTATCTCTCAAAATGTTAATTGAATGTTAATTGTTGTTGCCTCAATGTTAATTGAATTTGGTATGTATTTATTAATATATATTTTTTATGAAACTTAAAATTTGATTCCTTCCTATGCAGTTCGAAATTTAAGTTTATTTCAAATAAAATTCTCCCATTTTTTATTATTTATATTTAAAATTTGTATTTTTAAATAATTTTTATAAATTTTTCAAAAAACATTTTGAATTTTGATCTATAACATTTTTACATAATCTTAAAGAAGATGTATTTCTAAGCATCCATGCAAAAAATTACAGCTTTTTATTCAAAAATTCCGAAGATATGCGTGAATATTTACATCGGCGCGCTTTGAATTTTGGCATACTTGTTGAAAGCGATAATAACATCAAATGTGGCTTAGACACTTCGTTAAAATTATTTGAAAATAGAAATTACGTGACTTTTTCTCGCTACTGCACAATGGAAGGGAAAGGAAAATAGGTTACCATGTATTAAAAAGTCCGCCAAATAAATTATTTTTGGCGCAAACTAAAAATTACGCGTCAGGATAAATTTTTGAATTGCTCCGTTAATTTCTACCCCAAATTTCACAAAATTTAATATTTAGGCATAATTTGTGTCGTAGAATTGAAATATGGAAAAACAAAATTTATGTTATTTCGGAAAAAATCAGATTTTGTGTTAAAATACCTATGTTAGAACAATGCTATATATAAATTTAATATGTATCCTAAGTTGTGCTTTCGACACATGAAAAATGCAGTTTGAATTTCGTCAATCGGCCCAGTAGAACGGGAGATATAGAACTGTCCCATTTTTTTTCGCAGTGTACCATACAAAAGTAATTTTATGTACACATGATTGTCTGTAAAAATCATAATGCACGGGTGTCCAGAATTCATGTAGTGACATCGAATTGAAAATGAGTCTAATATGTGAAATGGTGCCTTAACAGCTAGACACCTCGAGTAGCTTAACGAAATACTAGAGAGGAGGCAGTTGAGGAATCTTTGTTGCAGTTTAACCCACTCCTGCAGCAAGGTAATTTTGGATTCCGGTATGGTCTTCGGAGGGGAATGGCGAAAGGAAATGGCCCTCCCAGAAGCTCCAAAAGCTATGCAGTATTAAGATTAGAATATCTGGCTGGTCAATCCGTGCGGCAGTTTTCCAAGTAATCGTCGACCAGCTGGGCTCTATGTGAACTATTGCCATCCTGTAGCATGAATCTAGGATAAAATGCGTCCCTTAAAAGTTGAATATAGTGCTCTAAGATCTCCTCTGCCTACCTCATAGTAGTGTCAGGGGTCCTCTATTAAAGACATGCAGAAGTATACTGCCCTCACACATTATGTCTACCAAAACCATTTTACCTCCACCACCGTAATGATCGTTTTTTTATGATGACAGAGGGATATATCGAGTTCCAGGCTCTCTCCAGCTACAGGTACGCCAAGAATTTGACATGGGATTGTGTTGAGGCTGAATCTTGACTCATTTGTAAAACATGCAATGCTTCACTGAAATCTGATTCAAGGGGTATGTTATCTGCACCATGCTAAGCACTTTCTCGTGTGCGACAGTGAGCGGTACGGAAACAGCGGGTTTTTGGCATGACGTCCTATATCATGAAGGCCTTCAGGCAATTATAGAATGTGAAACTCAGGCTCCAATTGCAGCATACAGCTCAGCTGTAAGAGCTGTGAAGCTACAGCAGTCCTGTGGCACCACGTTGAAAGTGCCAAATAACGATACTTGTTCATCGTTATGGATTTGATCGACCTTTACATGGGCTTCTCTACATGTATCTAGTGTCCTGAAACTGTTTACACAAACTGCAGACAACACTGGGCGTTACATTGAGTCTTGCAGCCTGTGCTTGTGATTAACCTGCGTCCAATCCACCGACAATTCTTCAATTCATTCCGTCATCCATACCTTCGTTTCTACTTATTTTATATGATACCTTATAAAATTTACCTAACTCTTGCGAGAAATACGATGAATGCCGGGAAGACGTACAAGCACACAAATCGCCAGAAGGGCTAAGGACCTTTCGTCGTCGCCATTTCACCGTGGCCGTTTCGCCGCCGGAACGTTTCGTCGTCGGAACATTTTGCCATCGGGACATTTCAACGTCAAGACATATTTTTTCTTTCATGACTGTACTTATATCTTGCTGTATTATTCTCTGCTCGATATTTTGGTCGGAGCCGTTTTTTGAGATACTGCGATTTTGAATAATTTTTCGACCACCGTCTTTTAAGCGATAATGACCTAATATTTTTACTGTAACATTATTATACGCATACAGTACACCTAATTATCACACTGAGAAAGCCCTTCCAAATAAATTATTTTCCGGAAAAAGCCATTAATTCTAGGTAACATTTTTAAAGTTTTTTTCTTTTAAAATTTAAGACAGCTAGAGGTATACATTAGGTAAATAAAATTATTCAATTAAATAGACTTAATAATATATTATGGCAAGATATAATATGGGCATATAAAAATTTCTCTTAAATATACAGGACAGGACAGGAACAAGTACAGGGGGCACCATATCATCGCTATGAGCAAAAATGGTATTGCCCCGGTGTACTACCTTTCCGTATTTATTGAGAATTAAAGGTGATATGCAATCATACAGATGTTATACATTTCGATATACAGAGTTGCATATTGTTACAGTTGGTGATGGTAATGTTTATAGGTAGGTGAGTTACAATAAAGTTTGTAATAATAAATAGATACAATATCATGAGTTGGAGGTAAGGCACAGATATGAATGAAGATTGAAGGCAATTTGGTGGAGATGACAATGGCACTCTGAAATAATTGCAGAATTAGAGGATTATAAGATTAAGGGTGGCACATATTGAGTCCTTGTTTGTGGAGGTAGTCGATGATGTTCTTTATCTGACTAAACGTTTTTCGGTGCTTGATTAGAAATCGCCACCTGGGTTGCCTGGATGACGGATATGGTGAACAGACGTCATTGGACAGTTGAAGATGTAGTGCTCTGGGTCTCCGATGCTTCCGCATATACATCTTCAGAGGAGGCTTTGTTTCTGTTGTAGAAGTAGAGTGGAAATGGGCCGTGGCCCGAGATATACTGGGAAAGGAAGTAGGATGAAAAAGTGATGCTTTCCTCTACTTTAGGGAGGAATTCATATGTTCGTCTTCCTTGTTCTCCGTGGTCCCATTGATGTTGCTATTGTGCGGTTGCAAGTTGTTTCAGCTTGCATTTCAATGTTGACTTTGGCCACGGGATAGAGATTGGAGTGCCTATTTGGTGAATAGCTGCGTCTTTTGCTAAGAAGTCAGCGCGTTCATTTCCTGCACAAGCGCTGTGACCTCTAGTCCATGATATTATAAATTTGTTGTTGCTGCTGAGTATTAAATTCTGAATTTGATATGCAGTTGGTGAGTTTTGGAACTGTTGTTTGATAGCACAGATAGATGACTGGCTATCAGTAATCACATGAATGGTGTCCGTATGTGTTGGTAGAAGTAGCTTGATAGCATTCAGAATAGCTGTAAGCTCAGCTTGAAATACGCTGTTTTCGTGTCTGAGGACACCTTGCCATTCAATGTAGGTACTTGTTCCGGAATTTATAGTGACTCCGCAGCCCACTTTGTCCTCTATCTTCGATCCATCAGTATATGCTGTGAATTTACTAGATGGTGGAGGGTTGTTGAGGTTGCAGTGCAGGTTATGAAGAAAGTTACTCGGGTGTCTAATGTATTTCCGTGGTGTATCCTCGTAGTCTTGTGGATTGAAGATGATATTATCGTAGCTTGCAGATTTTTTTAGCTGAAGAATTTTGGAGGACAGTGCTTCAATTTCGGCTTGAAGTGGCAAAGGAGTCACACCTGCCAGAACTTGTAGGGCGTTGGTAGAGGTTGTTTTAAATGCACGGGTGATGTTAATTAAGAATGGACGCTGGATGGCATTGAGAGTGCAAACTTTCCTGGCCGTCATTGGCAGCGCCCAGATGGCAGCCCCATACGTGATGATCTTATTTACGACTGTTGTCAACAGCATTTTCATAATATGTGAGTTGAGGCCCCACGAGTAACCTCTCATAGACCTTAATGCGTGTGCCATTTTGAGAGTGGTTAATTTTTTATTTTGGAGATGAGGTATCCAGGTAAATTTTTGATCTATAATTAGACCAAGATACTTGATAGTTTTGACGCATTTTAATCTATTTTGGCCAATTCGCAGAGTAGGATTTCTTGTTAATGTTTGTCCAGGTTTATGAAAAATTAGTGCTTGGGATTTGACATGTGAAATTTCTAGCTTTAAATTTCAGATTGGCTTTAAATTTCAGATTGGCTTGGTGCTTGGGATTTTCTTAAATATACAATAGGTAAAGAGAATTATTAAACTAAATTAACTTAATATAATAAGGCAAGATATAATACACTCATGTAAAGAAAAATATGTATTGGCGGTGAAACAACACAATGGCGAAACGTCCCGTCGGGCGAAATGGCCACGGGGAATAATCCCATTAACGTCAGAAGCATGTCGTGGTTTAAGTGTCCTCTACAATCATAGGTTAGGAGACACGCAGGTGTATACTTGCGTATTCCACTCTGAATATTTGCATATTTCTTCGGCGGAATAGTTAGTATCTTTGATGCAAAACCTTTCATAAAAACAGACATAATTACCAAATTCTCTTAATTTTGTACACGAGTATACATATAGAATCAATATTGTAGATGTAAACCTGTTAGTTTAATTAAACATACAGCTAATTAAAGTATTTAAGTTAGTGGATTTAACTTGTAGATTTTTATATTAATAAATATTCGTAGGCTATGCAGTTTTACCCATCCGAAATGGATTAAGTGTTTGTATTCTGATGTTCTTCAATGATTTTATTTTATCTCAATTACTTATTATGTAACTAATTTTACTGTTACTTTTGTCTATGTGTTATTTTTTTTTTCTTGTGCGCAAATACTTCTCTATGAGTGAGTATTGATAATTAATGCAAGCATTAATTATCAATTTTAAGTCATATGTTTTAACTTTTTTTTCCTTCTGTGTTTTTTTAATTTTGAAAATCTGTAGGTGTACGAATATAACTCGAAAATAAAAATGAGTTTCTCATAAGTTCCTGTTATTAGATTTTATGTTATTAGATGTAATCATACATAGCTGCAGGACAGAAAGAGTAAATGTTACAATAAATCATAAATTTTGAACAGATGTCATAGCAGTTAAGTTGTAATGAAGTTAAATTTTGCAATTTTTATTACTTTTAAAACTTGTGATATTTTAAATTATGCAAAAGCCATTTACAGACAAACAGAAAATATTAAAATATTCTGAAAGTAGGCTACCTACCTTTGGTTTACTATATAGCATTAATGTAATTGATGTTAATACAGTTATGGTGAAAATATCATATAAGACACAGTATCATTCTTTCACTTGTATGACCAAGAATACCACATGCACTTTTGTAATATAAACAAGCGTTTGTATACAGTTAAATGAACAGAAACTACATCCACACACATATATATATATATATATTTATATAAAATCTGCTAAATTAAGACAGGAAGTATAATTTTGATTTTAAATTCAGCCTTGAGCAAAGAAGAAAGTTTCTTTAAGAACAAAGTTTTCTAGAAATTCCAACTTTTTTTTCCATGCGAATTATACCATTAAAAGACAAAACTACTGTGACTTACAATTTGTCTCAAAATTTACTAAACTTTTCCAGTGCTTAATATCAAATATTTATTTCATTTGCAAAATAACTTAAACACTCAATTGAAGCATCTATTTATTTTAAATCCTACACTGATGCAATGCAGTGCACCATGCTGTTGAAAAAAGCGGAATATTTTTCTTGCAAGGTATGACACCTTTTGTACCAGCTAAGCCTTAAACAAAACAAATGTAAATCAGATATTCTACGAATATATGTACATAAATGACTGTAAATGCATGTGAAAAGACTGTTGAAGGAAAAGATCTTCAAATAATAAATAAAGAATGCTAACTTGAAGGAAAACATTTCATGTTTAAAAAATGCTTAAGCTTTCATACGAGTTACCGAGGCTGATAAGTAAGAAAAGAAGTTCATAAAAAAGCCCTTCTTAGGGATTACAGTTAAACGCCATGGATAATGTCTAATTCTTTGTTTTTTACCTAAGAGGTTCCGTGTTAAATCAGAATTGTTAACTTATTTCACCGAATATTCAACAAGGAAATTTATACGAGTAAGAATGCTACACTGAAGTGACACTGAACGAAAGATAGACATGGCTATGCAAAATTTGTAGCGCTGCTCTTCATTTATGCTCACGCGAGGGCGCTGTGGTAACTGCGTATATAGCTAGTAGAATGGTTCTCGTTTATCAGTTTTTTTTTTGTCAATAAATGGCGCCACATGCTCGGCTGGCCTCTGGACTTTGCTTCGACAACTCCCTCGTTAGTTTTAGGGAGATACGAAAGGACTTTTCATCTTTTTCTTCACCCTTCTCCAAGCTCCCTCCATGCGATTTATTCAGGACATATCATCACCAGGCCCATCGTGGACTTATCTCAATTTCACTGGGAAGTACTGCAAAAGCAGTAGAACCCCTGTATAATTACTTGTGTATAAAAGTATCGAAGTGGTTAATCAGTGGCTTCAATTGGCAGTATGGGTAAAACTTCTGATTTAGACACCTTGGACCAAGGCGTGGTTTACGGAGTACCTTTGCTAATTAAAGCAATTACCTCCACATCTTCGTTAAGAAAAATGAACAATTCAGAAAGAGCAATGGCTGAAGGGAAGAAAGAAAACTGCTAAGGTTTAAGGGTCCAGAATTGAATAAGAAGTCCACACAATGGGACAAGAAATCCTTTCAAACACTCTCTTATCTGTACAGGGACTCCTGCAGCGGCAATTGAGTGTTGAAAGAGGTGATAAGTGAGGCTATTGCTGGCACGCGTTAGCGTTAAAAGCAGTGGGACAGGTTTGAAAGAGAGTGGAAGCGGGAACGAGTCCAAGCTTCGGGAAAGGTTGATATGGTAACGCTGTAAAGCCAGCGAAGTTCGCTAATGCCTTGGTGAATGGTGTCGGGGAAGGGGAGAGGTCGCTGACCTAAGAAGTGGCAAGATTAGAGAAGAACTGCGAGGGGAGACATCTTGGATCACGGACAGATAGTAAGTGCTCGACGCATGGGCTATTCAATTTCCAAAATCGTCAACGGGCTAAAATTTTCAAGGCAGACAATTTCAAGAGTACACCAAGAATACTCGGACGGTGGAGAAACAAACTAGCGATCGAGCAAATTGCAAAGAACAATAGCCTTGAACGAGCGTGGTGTGAGATGGCTCAGCCGTATTGCTATTGTTCAATGATGCCATCGAGCTGTACGTCTTGCCTGAGAAAAAGAACACGGAGAATGGACTCTAGGACTGGAAACGTGTAGCACGAAGACGTCAGTCTTGGTTCCGACAACTTAACTCCGATAGTAAGCAATATTAATAATAGTTAGTAATAAACAACTATTAAGCCTCTCCCCTAAAAATTAAAAAAGTGCATATTGTATATATGGATATGGATGATGAAAAATGTATTTTATTTAAAACGTTTTGATATTTGGAATATAAAAGAAAAGTAGTAAATACACTATAAAGAGTACTGAAAGATGCATGCAATTTTTTACGCTTACACCAGCTTAGTTATAAGGAAATTGAGCTCTAAAATGTGTTCTATTTTTGCGATATTTTGACACTTGAAAGGAACCTTAAGGTATTTATCATTCTTTACACATAACATATACATTTTGCAAAAATCTTTACTTTCTTCATCCAGTAACTTAGAAGTTCATGAAACAAATTCATAACCAAAATCGCTTTCGCAAGTTATCGAAAAATAACTCATATGTGATTGCATAAATGCCATTAAATTATACAAATCGCTGTTACCCATACTACAATGAATATTTCCTTTAAGCGGAGGTTGTAGAGACATTAGGTTTTAAGAAGCATGAGGCATAAAAAATGAGCAATGCCTTCATCGAGAATCGAACCACGGACCTCGCGGTTACGCTGCGAGCGTGCTGACCACTACACCACGAAGGCATGCGAAAAAGGCGGGAGAATTACCTTATATACTCCCCTTTTAAAGGGCGACTGGGGATCAGGGGATCCAATCGCCAAAACCTGGTGGTGGAGAATGCGAGACACTTTGTGCTTGAAACGCACTGTGTGGTTCGTAAATGTTTTTACAATCAATATCTCCGTCAAGAAAGGTTGAAATTTAATTGAAGTGGAATATGTTTTCATTATTAATAGAAGATTTAAGTGTCTCGGGTACAATCATAGATCATTAACTAGCCAACTAACATCTTCATAGATCTTTCACCAGCCAACCAACATCACAGTAAATAATTTCTAGCTGTTGTTTTAAATGAAAGATATATGAAACTCATTAGGTTATTTCGAAGTAGGAGACATGCAAAATGAGCAACGCCCTCGCCGGTAATCGAACCACGGACCTCTCGTTTAAGCGTTGAGCCTGCTGACCGCTACACCACGAAGGCATGCGAAGAAGGCGGGAGAAATACCTTATAAGGTAATTAAATTTATGGCTATCAATACGCCTAATTTCAACACAACATATTACACATTTATTATATTTAGCACAATATAATCGGAACGAGTTTAATATATTGAGTGAATTATGATCTGTACAGTAAATGTATGTAAGTTAAAGGAAAATGTTCCTGAAAAAGAAATCAGTAGCAAAGCTATTTTAATAACAGATAAATAACAATTTTCTAAAAATTATCAAATCTTGTTTTTTAGAAAAGTTAAGCATAATGCAATGCATTTAAATTTTAAGCAGGGAAGCGTTATAATAACGAAGTATGCGATGGGTTCTAATGAAAACCTTCACTTAAACTCATGCAAAAGTAAGCATATTATTTCGACCTTTTGAAAACTTAACAGAGACAAATTTTAAGGAAATTTGTTATTATTCATTTATAACAGAGAGACACAGAGATGGATCATATAAAAGTAATTTTATGTACGCATGATTCTCATTAAAGCTCATAATGCAGGGATATCCAAAATCGCGTTATCATATCGAACTGAAAATGAGTTAGTTACTGGTTATGGTTTCCATTCACAGCCAAACGTTCCGCGCCAGGCAGTTCCTGTGACAGTCAATCTCACTTCTGCAGCAAGACAGTTTTGAACTCCTGGATGGCTCTCGGAGGGAGATGGTGAGACGAAATCGCCCAAGAGTGTCCCAAGACAGAGTCAGGCAGCCCAATATAATATCTGCCTAAAGCATTACATATCTATCGCCTTAAATATCCTTTTCTCTGATAAGGGAGGCATGATATCATGTTCCACTCTCTCTCCAGACATAGATATGCTGAGAATTAGGGTTCAGCCCGAATCTAAACTCGTCTACAAAAAGCACGGGGCACCACTGAAGTCTAGTCCAAGCCGCATGTTGTCTCTACCATGCTAAACCTGACCTCTTGTGTGCTGCAGTGAGTGGGACGCAAACATTCGCCCTTTTGACATACAGCCTGATCTCATGAAAACTATGGTTAGTTGTAGACTGGGAAACTTGGGTTCTAATGGTAGCATACACTTCTCATGAGACCTGTAGCAGTACTGTGTTGCTGCTCTGGAAGTGCCAAATAACGATCCTCATTCTTCGCTGCGGTTCTTACGTGACCTTTTCCAGGTTTTCTTGATATGGATCCGGGGTCCTGAAACTGTTTCCACAAATTGCAGGCAACATTGGAGGTTACATTGAGTTCTGTGGCCACTTGCTCTGTAATTAGACTGCCTCCTATCTACCAACAATTCTCCATCGCATTGCGTCATGTGTACGTTCACGGCTACTCATTTTATATGACACCTTATAAAATTTACAGAACTCTTGTGAGGAACATGGCGAATCTCGTGAAGATATACGTCAACACAAATCGCCGAAAACCGCTCGTGCAACTTATGTGCCCTCCACAAACACAGCTCCAGAGACACGCACGTGTACGCTTACATACTCGAATCTGAACATTTTCATATTTCTTAGGTGGCATAATTAGTACCTTTGGTACAACATTTTTAATGAAAATAGACATAATTTTCAACTTCTTTTAATATTTTCCACACAAGTATACAGACAGAATCAGTTTGTTGGATGGAAACTTGTGAATTAAAAATACAGTTAATTAAATGTTTATACGTTAATGGATGCTGAACTGTAAAATTTACATTAATAAACATTCTCAGGCTATGGAGCTTTGTCCATACGAAATAAGTTAAATGTTCGTATTTTGATATTTCTAAATAGTTTTATGCATAACCAGTACATAGAAAACAATTTAGTATTTGTTGACTTGTAGTGGTAAAATTTCAAGTAATTTTTGTGGATGTCTTCAAAAACTTAGATATCAAATGTATTAACATCCATATTCATTCCTTGAATCATCTCTTAAAAAGCTTTCTTTTTTTTCTGGATATCAGAGAAATCGAAAGGAATGCCACAATAAAACGAAGCTTTAACCCTCAATACAAGCGCTTCTCATCTTTACGTTCTTTATCCAGTGCGTCGTTTAGACGAAGAATAGAATCAAATTACATCTGGATGAATAAAAATGTATTCGTAGCTTTTGACGTAAGTGATAGGAGATCAAAAGATCTTGCGATATGGTGCCGTATCGTTTACGAGAAAACAATCAGAAAAATCTGTGGTTGGGTTGGCAATCTGACATTCGGTTTTATCGTACACTGCTGAATATAATCAGAAATGTTGTGTCTGTATTAAAAATTACATGTAGCTCGGATTTTATTGTTTTCTCTGAGATATGGTTTTGCTTCCGAGAGGTTATTCAATATGCAATATGTTTGTAAAGAACTTTTGAATTAAATCTAAAAGCGCAATTGATTTTGTCGCGTTTCGAATTAAAAAAAAAAGATTTAAAGACTGTGGGGATTTAGAAGTCACGACTTAAATAGTACTCTTTCTCATTTGCCTTAACTGCGTTTCTGAATTTACATTCTGCCAAGAAATTGTAAGCTGAAATTAGAATAAGATAGGAAAGATATAAAACTTAAAATAACTGTTAATAAACTTAGGATAAACCTTACAAGAGGAAGGCAAATATTTGATTCCCCGAAGTGATAACTGAAAGAAGAGATTATATTTAAAATATTATTTCCATTTGCATAATATACCAGCAGCTCAAAGCTCTTAGCAACTGTTATACCAAAGCAATCACTCTATTATACTTTAAAGCTTCTAGAGTCATTAGGTTATTTTGAAGCAGAAGACATGAAAAATATGCAATGCCCTCGGCGGGACTCGAACTCGTGATTTCTGGAACACGCGCCGAATGTGCTTCCAGTTACACCGCCAAGTAATACGGAAAGGAAGTAGAAAATAACTTATATACTCCTCATTTTAAGGCTGACTGGGGATTCGGTGACCCAATCGCCAAATCGTCATGTGACGAATCATCGTCTACCACCTTTTGCTTCGAGAGTCACTTCTCATTAGATTTATGGATGCATGAAATATAAAAAATGTGCAATGCCCTCGCCAGGACTCGAACCCTAGACCTCTCGAATCGGTCTTTACAAATAGGAATCTAACATTTTAAAAACCGCAGATGATACAGTAGACTGCCCAGAGGAGATCCTTGGATTGAACACAAAACCTCCACTCCTCTGACAGCTGCTTTTACTAATTGAGCTACCAAAAGCCATTAACTAGTTTTAATTAATTTGAGTTAAGAGGAACTACAAAAGTCTTATCATACCAAAGGATACGAGACTCTACTGGCAACAAACTACTCAAATTCTCACCAAAGAAAGTATATATAAATGTCCTATCAAACTGAAGGATAAGATAAGATATGCAACAAGCTACCTCCCTTAGGTGAGAAAGCATTTCGAATACTAGACTACAGCACATAATTATTTATTTCGAAATCTAAAATACAGATTTTTTGTGGGTAGCTCCGCTACAACTGGATTAGCCACTAAGCAAAATAAATGCGTGCTTAGGGAATCAAGGAAAAGGGGCACCACAAAAAGATCATTAGGAACTCAGGCAAAAGAGGCATCCCAAAATATTTCCATTGTCGGATTTACCACAGAATGGTGCGGGGAAACCACAGCCAAGAGTCAAGAAATGGTGAAAACACATGTAAGTGTATGGACGAATACTGAAATCTTTTAAATACTTAGGGCGTCTAAAGGACTTAATCCATCTCTGAACTAATCAGAAATCAGAAATTAGGTAGAGAACGACTGGGAATGACCTTCACCAGCTCCATGATCAAGAGATTTCTGTTTGGTGTCGAGTTTGAGCTAATGATTGAAGAAGGCAACTTAGCTTTGTGAATAAAATTCGTGGAAGTGTCCATTCGATAAGATGTTGCTTGACTTTGTTATTCAACTGCTACAGGTTAAAGATTAGTGCAATTTGACCAGGGATATGATAGCATATGCTCGACACAATGTGATTGGCAATGGATCTATAATTTTAGATATTCTCCCTTTATATAGATTCTTGTGTATCACACGACAAAAGATAGAGGGTAATGTGTGAGCAGACTTCTGGTGAACCATTGAGAAAATATTTTTCAAAAGGCTACCCAGATGGCAAAGTAGTTAGACGGGAAAGCATTGAGTTCCTTACCGAAGGTTTCCAGTTTGAATCTCGGAAAAGGCAAGGCTATTTTTCCATCCCTTTACAGGAGGCAACGGTGGCCCACTTATTGTGTGCCTCCAAAACAAAGTGGCCAACGCCTATAAAGGCTAGAGCCCTCTATTGGGAAAAAAATGGTTTACAGAATTAAGAATAGTTTACCATTTCTCTAAATTCACGCTAACGTTGTCGTGGTTCTTCCTAAAAGGTATTTTTTCTTAAGAAAGGTTAAATATCTTGTAGGCAATATAAAGTTAAAAAAAGACCTGGGAGCATCTTAGAAATTCAAACATTTTTTACCTTTTTACTTCAGCTGTTGCTCCGTTACGTCTTCAATTTGTGCACAAATGTCTTTGATTTCATTTTATAATGAATTTTATCCTAATTTTATTCTCACCGCGTGCCTTCTTGGTGTAATTGCAAACCGCTCTGGCTAGTGATCGGGAGGTCGAAGTTGGAATCCGGTGGAGGTACTGCTTTTTTATTTATGTTTCTTGCTTTGAAAAGTCTAATGGAGTCTAAAAGTGTCGCCCGAATTAAAATAAACTAAAATATGGTAGAGAATAATCCGTTACTGACTGGATGAGGCATTTTGGTCTCCGGTTGTCCGTTAAATGGAGGAGAATATAAAGAATTTTCTCCTTCCATGCCATTAGTTGAAAAGCGCATCTATTTAACAGTGGAAAAGTCCAAATTTTGGGAGAAGTATGATGCAGCAAAATCGAACGTGCTACAAGCTTGGAAATGATAAGAAGCACACACTAAACCCAATTAGGCTTAGCATCACGTAAAGCAAAAACGTTAATTATTTTTCTAGTCTCACTGAAAATTGTAAGTACTAAGTCACACTAAAAGGAATATCATTTAAATTATACTGAACACACACAGTCAATTCATGTGAACTTAGAAATACAAATAAAAGCATAAATTGAAGAGCTCACCAACTTCCATACAGCACCCATCCCGGCATTGCTTCAGATAATTTATAATCATTCTTAATGTTTACATTGCTGCATATTTATCAATGCATAAATTCTTTTTAAGCATCTTGGAATCATGCCGAACATCTTGACTTATATGCATCAGAACTTTAATCAAGACGATACTGATATTTGTATGTCTTGAGATGGAAACAGTATTTCTGTTCTTACACCACACCTTAAATGGATACTTAACTAATTCCACAACAAACAGATTCTTCCTTTTAAAGAAAAGTTTATAAACTATGAATAAAATAAAAAATTCTGTTGTGAACTGGCGGCATAAATTATGTGTAGCCGAGGTACTCTTGAAAGAGGAACACCACAGTTGGAACTGAAATGTGACTAAAACATGTGACATTATTGCGGGTACCACTGAAAATTCAAAGCTCGTAAATACTCCAGAACTGCAAAAGCTTTGGTGATTCTCAAGTATGACTGTGATAATAACGTTATCGAAACGCGTACCTTATTTCATAGACATATCATCAATATTAAGCAATATTGTTCATTTTTTGAATGTAATCTGCAACAAGCGATGCAGAAGTGGCGAGACTTTAAACAAAATCATTGTGAAGACAATGGTCGGGATCATACAGACTAATGTTTGGCTGATATGTTCGCTCGTTGAGGAGGAAAAGCTTTTTCTACATATCATATTCGATCAGCTATATCATCCATCTTATCCTGATCCCTTGCGATTATCATTTCTTTTTAAGCACAAATAATTATTTCGTGGCTTTCGTTTTCTAACTCTTCCAGAAATTCTTCCACCAATAGACAGTTTCATCAACAGAACAGACCCTGCTTCAGGCATATGTATTACTTCCATATCTTTACAAATGGACTGAGCACAGTGCTGGTGGTTTATCAAAAGACAATAAGAGTTTTACTGATTTTTTTTTATCTGTTATAAATAAATAGTTTGATAAAGTTCCAACCTTCCTGATACACCACTATTTCAGATACTAAAATATTTCATTAACATGAATGTAAGTATATATTAAAATACAGCATTTTACATTTTATAGTACATTAGCGTCAGAGTAGATAAAACTGCTGGATTCTGAGTTCAGTCGAGTTAAAATCCCTATGAATTAGCTTGGCTGCATGAGAGGTTTCTGTGGTTTTATTCAAGGTAAGTAGGAACATAAGATTAACCTCTTTCCAACGTCCAAGTTCCATGACGTTACCTGACTTATAGACGTGGTAGGAACGAAGACCTACTCCATCACAGAGACGCACGTCAATCCCTGGAATCGCACAAATTTAGCGAACTACAGATGTTACCGCTGTGATAGACTCAGCCACAAAGGTGGAGGCGCAGCTATTTTTGTCAAGAACTCTCTTCAATCTTGCTATATTAGCGAAGACCGTAGAAATGGCCACGATTTAATCACTGTTTCAGTTTTACTCCCAGCTTTTGGCATTGTTTACTTTAGTGCTATGTACAATCCTCCTAAATGCTCACTGGATGAGAATATTCTTGCTGACCTACTTCCTACTGACAAACAAATTATTCTTGCAGGCGATTTAAACGCCAAAAATGTCGAATGGAACTGCAGACGGACTAATAGAAATGGCAATACGCTTTTTAATTTTATCAATAATCATCCAGTTTACTTCTACGCTCCTTCAGAATATACCTACCTACCTAGTCAAGTTAATAGAGGGAACATTCTTGATGTTCTGATTTCTACTACCTCTATCCCCATCTACTATGAGACAAAAATGGAACTTACTTCAGATCATATGCCTGTTGTCGCCACTCTAGGCACAAACAAAGTTTCCGACACTAAATTTACTAAAAGGACTGATTGGAAGATCTTTAATGAATTTCTTGTCAACAATCCGCCACTTATTCAATCCTTAAAGACTACTTCTGATATTGAACTTGCTGTTGACTCCCTCACTAATAGAATCCAAAGTGCTTACAACGATGCAACGAAAAAACTCCCTATGGAGCAAAATCCTGAAATTCTCCCCCATTATTAGACAACAAATCAAAGACAGAAATAAGCTTCGTAAAAGATGAAATCTCACATGGGACCCTAATACTAAAAAGGAATTAAATAAACTAAACCGAATCATCAAGAAAAATATCATTAATCATAGAATTGAAAGATGGAATGAAAAAATTGAAAGATTTAATGAACCTGGAAATGACTTCTGGTCCTTCGCTAAAAAACTCAAAAGCACTCCTGCCTGCAACAAACCTATCACTAATGGCTCTACTATTGCTCTTACCAATCAAGACAAGGCTTTAATTATGGCTGATCACTTAGAAAATCAATTTAAACCGAATGATTTCCCCAATGATCCTTGATTTACTTATGATGTGAGATACTGTATCCAAGATTATCTTAACGGCCCTTCAGCCCGCTTCAAGACTGATTTTACGACTCCCAATGAAATTATAGAAATTATTAAAAAACTCAAAAATCGTAAAGCACCAGGATATGATGATATAAATAATATCACAATTAAAAATTTACCTCTTAACATCATTACTAAACTCACCAGTATTCTAAACGCCTGTCTGGACAAATCCTATTTCCCTAATAAATGGAAAACTGCAAAAATCATTCTTATACCTAAACCAGGCAAAGATTGTACAACACCTGAAGGTTATAGACCTATTAGCCTACTGCCCGGACTTGGCAAGATTTATGAAAGAGTAATTCTTCACAGAATGGAACAATACATTGCTAGACTTCCTCCGGAGCAATTCGGATTCAGAAAAGGATTATCTACCACTAAACAACTTGTCAGATTAGCAGAATTTATTGGCTCTGCCCTGTATAATAATCAGAAAGTTGCCCTCCTCATGCTGGACGTGGCGAAAGCTTTCGACCGCGTCTGGCATGAGGGGCTTATTTTCAAGCTCATCTCGTTTAACTTTCAACGTGAAATGATTCAGCTGATTTATTCTTTTATCAAGAACAGAAACTTCTTTGTCTCCTTTGGGAATGATAAATCTGATCTCCGTTACATCAGGGCAGGTATAGCACAGGGCTCTATTTTGGGCCCTGTTCTCTACCTATTCTATGTAGCCGACTTTCCAAATGTTTTTAAAGATTTAAATAACTTCCTTGGCTGCTATGCTGATGATACGGCGCTTGCCGTTAAGTCACTTAGCCCCACCATAGCAATTAACAAATTACAGGAAATTATGCCACATATTGAACACTGGTGCACAAAATGGAGGATCGCAATTAATGCCGACAAATCGCAGCTCATGATTATTAGCAAGAAGATTTCCCGGAATCCACCTGATGTAAAACTGAAATTATTTGATACTGAAATTCCACTTGTTACTAAATCTAAATACTTAGGAGTGACTATCAGTCAAAAATTCACATGGACTGAGCATATCAAAAATGTTCGAAGTAAAGCCTATGGCACTATGAAAAGTCTCATGCCTATGCTGGGAAGATACTCTCAGCTAGATCTAAAGCGAAAAAGACTTATTTACACTGCTATTGTCCGCCCGATTATGTGCTATGCCTCTCCTGTCTGGGCAACTGTTAAACACAGAGACCTGCAAAAAATACAAGTCTTACAAAATAAATTCCTGCGACTTATTACTGACGCCCACTATTTCGTTTCAAATGAAACTCTACATAGAGACTTAAAAATTGAATACATTAAGGACTTCATTCATAGAATGAATGAAAATTTCTTTAAAAAAGCACTGATCTGTCCGTTCTTAGACCATTTTGATGTCTTCAACTATTTCATCTATGAAGAAGATAAAGCAGACCATCAGCTAATACGTCACACGCTCAAAGATTTTTGGTCGGGAAGAGCAAACGTTGTTGTACCATAACCTTGTTCTGCCCACGTGGAAGACGCATATGAGCCAGTTAGAAAATCCTCCACAAAGCAATCTTCACAAGGCAGAAAACTTTATATTCTTTGAATTGATAAACAATCCAACCCAATACATTCATCTAAAGGAGAGTCCCACCAATGACTGATTGGTTAAGACCACTGAATACTGGAAGTTGAAATTGTTGTGAACGGTTGGGTGCATGATTGTTTTTCGTGGTTTTCCCAATGTGTAACGTGAATACGACCTACTGTCCCTCAAGAAGTCCCCCACAAAGGCATTCCTCCTCTTAATCAAATAGCCCTCAAGGTTTTGCTATATTCAATAACCTAATCGAACCCGCTAAAGAAGATTACTGCCTTGAAAACTCGGAAGAATAATTTTTTGTTCATGAAGAAACTAACCATTTTCTTGTATAATTTTTAAGAATGCCGGGAGGTGTTAATTGTATACAACTCGAAATTGAAAGCTACCATAATAATGCAATAGTAAAGCATTTTAATGCGTGAAATTAATTTAAAAAATCCCGGAAATCTGAATTTTAAAAATATTTTAAACATTTTTTTTCAGAGTCTACTGAAAGCATGCACGAAGCTTATTTCAAATAAAACTGGGGTTTTTAATTATTTTACGTTTTTAAAGTAATCAAACCGAAAAACATCAAAGCGTTCCACTAAACAAAAAAAAGGGGAGGGAAGAAGGTTTGAGTACATTTACTGTTTAACTTCTGAATCCCTTCTAATATTTCGCTCAATTTTCAAAACTTAATTTACCGATATGCATATTTTTTTATTAATATCATTAACAGATCATAACCTTATCTTCTAATTCCGTTAATGAAGGTCGTTAAAAGAAATTACAATCAGTGTAAGAAATCAGGTCTCCTTTTTCACAAACGAAAATGCTTCGAGTTTAATTTTTTAAACGCACAGACTAAATATAAATCAAAACTGGCTTGAAATTCCAAATTAAAAAGATTATTTTATTAAAAATGGTAGGTACATTATTCGAGGCAGCATTTCCTGAAGTATGGTACATAATTCTTTTTTACTACATCATTAACAACGATGTCGTGTCCTTTAGCACACTTCAGAAATTTTAATGCTTCTGAAAGGATATTAAATTTTTTAAAACTATGATAATTTTGGAGCGAAAGATTGTCTTAATTCTGAAACTTTTGTAAGTGGTTTCATTAAATCACGACACATTCTACTAGAAGAGTAAGACAGAGGAAAAGGGAAAAGGCGAAAAGAATAGTATATTAAAGCAGAAACTTTTATTTGAGAAACTAACTTTGAATTTCAAAGCATTCTTTTGCATAAGAACCTTTTGCAAGGGTTTTCAGATGTACCGAGAGAGCAATGAATGAAATTTCGATTGATTTTGAATATAAATTTAACCTTTCGGATTTTCATTTTTTTTTCTTAATGTAGTTTATTCTAAAATTTGCCATTTTAATCAAAACTAATTAGTTACTTTGAAGCTGTAAAGTAAAATGAGATGCAAAACTATTTATATGAAATGCCTTATTAATCCAAAGGGGCTTTATTCCTGGAGGACTATTGTTTTCATTATAATCGGATGCATCACTTTTCAAATTGTTACCACCAAATATTATCGCCCTGTATTATATATTTAAAGAAATTAAATAATGAATAATCTGCATAAATGTATGCATATTTCTCCAACTGTGATAAAACAACGGTACCTAGAGACACCCAATTTTGGATAACGCACGCTTCCACCCGAATATGCGCATCTGGAAGACAAATTTGGGATTTGGATTTTGTTTTATTACCTATTTCATATTTTGTAAATCTTTAACGAATTTTTGATAAACAAACTCAACGATTTCAAAGAGAGCAATGGCAACACTGCGCTGGAAAAAAAAAAAACACATTCTTATCTTCAGCCCGCGGAACTGTGCATCGGAAATTCTAAAGATATGCTCATTTTAAAATTATTTTGCAATATTGCTGTTAAATTGAATTTTATGGTTTAAGTGCGAAAAACATGATATTAATAAATAAAGGTAACACACAAAACGTTAAAAGGGGACGTGGACTTTAAAAATTAGTTTTTTAAGTTTTTGTGTTTTCAACAAGAAATTTTATACATTTACATATTATAGCATCAGTTTATAAAATGTGTGTTGAAAATTTCAATTTATTTTAAATTAAAAATTTTTAAAACAAATAATTAATTATTTTATTAAAGATTTTAATTTTATACATTTACATATTATAGCATCAGTTTATAAAATGTGTGTTGAAAATTTCAATTTATTTTAAATTAAAAATTTTTAAAACAAATAATTAATTATTTTAATTAAAGATTTAAAATGCTCCTTGCGATCTAACTTCCAACATTTTTCCTAATTTTTCCTTTAAGTTCGTTACAAAGACTTTACAAAAGTTTTTGTGTATCCATTATTAAATAAGATGGATCAAAAATTAAAAAAAAAAACAGTTTTGTGAATTTATACCCTGTTTTCGGAAAAAATGTCACCTTTTGTTAAAGGTTATCACAAGTTTAAACTTCTTAATAACGTCATATTCAAAAATGCGTACATAGATCCACTATAACATATAGCAAGATAGTTTCTTCCAAATATCATTCATTTTTAACTAAAAATGTGTCACATGGAGCATTTTCAAAACATACTGCAAAAAAAATTTGTTTTGAGAAAACCGGATTTAAAGATTTTCTTCAAACTTACCTTTAATATATGGTCATGAGAAACAGCAAATTAACTTTAAATATGAATTTGTAGACACTAGGTAACGTTTCCGTATCATATAACTATTTTAATCTCATAATATTAAATATGACAAAAATAAACATATCGCAAATTGGTATGTGATTCGAAGTTATAGGTAGAAAAAATTTATGCATTATATCCAATGAAACTTTTAAGATTCACCCGCACCATATGTTTTAGCTACATTTGTTACATTTACATTATCTTTGAATGCTTTACAGTAATTTTTATTATTTCCGTTTTTTTCCAAGCAGCTAAACTTCTCTTTTTGCTTTGATTCAAACAACCTTGATCACAGTTTTTTTGCAATGAAAAGGGAAAACAAGATTGTTTCCTCCTGTTCTATATTTACATAAACAAAATTGAATTCATAGTTGTCAATACTGACATTTCTAGCCTTTTTCTAGATATAAATACTTCTTTTGGGCAACGATATAAATTAAAACATCAGTAAATAACTGTTGAAATACATTTCTTTCATTTTCCCCAAAATTTAAAGGGCAAAGTGTACGTTGTTTATACATTTTAAATGCTTGTAACTCTTTTAAAAATTAGAATATTTGAACTCGGTTTTTTGCACCCCGTGTAGCTTCGTATATGGAATATTACGAGAGTAAAAAAAAACAAATTCAATATTTTCTTTGATTTTTAGCTATTTTAAAGTCCATCGTCCCCTTAAAAGCGAACATTGGCAACACTCTTCGGGGGGAGCGAAACCTTTTTATCTCCAGCGCGCGGAACTGTGTATCGGAAATTCTAACATAAAAAAAACGCCGCTTTCGAAGTAATTTAAAATCGAAAACCTTTCAGATTTTTTTAGTGATTAATATGTTTTTAAAGCATTGTAAGAATTTTGTTTTCCACTTCAAAAAATCTGTGTGTGTTTGGAAATGGTTAAATAATTATATTCATATGGAAAAAATGTGATATAAAACCGCAAAAAGTACCTTACCAATAGCCATAGCAGTAGAGAAAAAAGTCAAAATATTTTACTGCATAGTTAGCCCAATAATCATATTTTAAGACTAAACATCTTCAAAAGAATAAAGGAACCCGTCACAGCTAGAGTACAGAGTTTGTTCAAAAAAGTTTTAGACGATTTTCATTGCAATTACAGAAATATTTGACCTAAAATGTTTATGTTTTAAATGTTCTGTTTGGTAACTCTTTATCCTTCAATATATTTCTACACCGTAATTTCGAAGACAGTAAGGCCTTTTGTAGTATCGAAAGCGATGTTTTATCGGACTACTGACGAACAGCTTCCCAAAGATAAAGTGGTCGTAAGTCGGACAGCCCGCTTTTTAAACGTCCAGAAGAGCAAAAATACATTGGTGACAGATCAGGAGATTTAGTAGGGACCTGAGTGAAGCGTACGGCCTTCATACATGTTTCTTGCTCCATTTTTACCAGGAAATTAGCAGCAGATTTTGATGTGTGGCTGCTTACTTTATCTTGGTGCAGCTCTACTGATTGATCAGTGTATCAGCATTTACCATGAGTACGATGGTAATATAAAGTAAATATAATAAAATGCAAGCTGCACCATGCAATAAACTGTAATACGTAAATAGGATAATGAACTTAATAAGTAATGAACATAATAAGCATTATGAACTTAATAAGTTAATGCATACGAAAGCAGTGTATATGCTATAAGTATCTTAATTATGAAAGTAACATAAGTTCAATGTAATGTAATGTAATATTAATGTACACAGTATGTATTGTATTATTAATGCACATATAGAATTAGTAAAGAATGGGCATAACATGTCCCCTCCTTAAGGGTTTATGTTTTAGATGTGAAGATAATGCAATGTAAATGTATCATGAGGTAAATGCAATATAAATGTAAATAGCACCATTTAATGAACATAATAAGTAAATGCATACGAAAGCTGTGTATATGTTACAAAAGTCTTAATTACGAAAAACATAATTTCAATGTAATGCAAATGCAATAATAATGCAAACAACACCACTAATGAATTTGTGAAGGTGGTGCACATAGAGAACCAGTAAAGAATGTGGACAGCATGTGCCCTCTTTAAGTGTTTATGTTTTAGATGCCAAGATAATGCAAGGTAAATGCAGTATAAATGTAAATAGCACCATGTAATGCCTCAGGAAGTAAATGCATACGAAAGCAGTGTATATGTTATAAATGTCTTAATTACGAAAGTAACATAATTTCAATGTAATGCAAATGTAATATTAATGTAAACAACATCATGTAATGAATCTGTAAAGGTGGTACACATAGATAATCAGTAAACAATGTACATAGCGTGTGCCCTCGTTAAGTGTTTATGTTTTAGATGTGGAGATAATGCAATGTAAATGTATCATAAGGCAAATGCAATATAAATGTAAATAGCACCATTTAATGAACATAATAAGTAAATGCATACGAAAGCTGTGTATATGTTACAAAAGTCTTAATTATGAAAAACATAATTTCAATGTAATGCAAATGCAATAATAATGCAAACAACACCACTAATGAATTTGTGAAGGTGGTGCACATAGAGAACCAGTAAACAATGTACATAGCATGCGCCCTCTATAAGTGTTTATTATTTAGCTGTGAAGATAATGTAATGTAAATGTATCATAAGGCAAATGCAATATAAATGTAAATAGCACCATTTAATGAACTCAAGAAGTAAATGCATACGTAAGCAGTGTATATGTTTTAAATGTCTTAATTATGAAAGAAACATAATTTCACTGTAATGCAAATGTAATATTAATGTGAACAACATCATGTAATGAATCTGTAAATGTGGTGCACATAGATAATCAGTAAACAATGTGTATAGCATGCGCCCTCTATAAGTGTTTATTTTTTAGACGTGAAGATAATGTAATGTAAATGTATCATAAAGCAAATGCAATATAAATGTAAATAGCACCATTTAATGAACCTAATAAGTAAATGCATACGAATGCAGTGTAAAATAACTGTCTTAAATTTGTATGTAATGTGTGTGAAATGTATCCAAATGCACTTAAATTTTCAATGTAATCTGTGTTCACAAACTGTGTAAAATGTGCATCCAAATGCATCATTATGTCCTTGTTTGCACTGTATTGCAACTAATTATTGTTCAATAAATACTGGGCCCGGGTGACAGGAGAGCAGTAAATTTCCAGATGGGCGCTTTGGTCGGCTGGACTGCCATCCGGATGGATCCGGCGTTGGGTTTGAGGGCTCTATGCGAGGCATTGGTGTAACCCCACACTCTGGCCAAACTCTAGATAAAGGTGGACGTGGTGCTACACCAATTAACCAATTGGCAGAGGGATGGTGCCCACGTCCTCCGTCGTATGTCGTATGTCTACTGATTGATCACAGAGTGTGTGAAAAAAAAACTATTTCATATTTGAAAATTGGGTATAAAATATGTTTTTAATAATACGTGGAGTTGATCTTAACATTTTTATTCACTCTCTTTATTTTTAATTTGCCGTTATATGAAATCCCAACAACAATCATAAATCCCTTAGAAAAACTTTCTTCAGATTCCTCAAACATGTTTTAAGATTTTTTCCCCTCTTCGGTTATACTAAATGGATCTCTTTTTATAGCATACATTGAAGTACACCGAAGATTCATCTATTGTGACAAGATTTTTCCATTTTTGTTCAGATAAATGTTTCTCATAAAGAATTTTGCAGCGTGTTCTGCGTTCAGCGATATATCGTAGAGAAAGATGATACGCATTATGTTTTTTCGCCTTTTCAAGATTTAAATCAGCATTAATCATTTTGTTTACAGTTTACACTGAGCATTTTAATGATTTTGCAACTGTCCCTCGACTTGGCGGATTTTCTTTTACTATTAAATATCTTACTTGCAACATTTCAAACAATCCGTTTTCTCCGTGATGCGTATTTGGAACAATTATTCTGTTCCACTTGAAACTAAATTTTGACCTGTATTTTCTTTATTGTTGACAACATTACATATCATAGAGCTTTAGATACCGAATAACCAGGGCTTTCACAACATTTTTAATAATTAGATACGAACAATTTTCTTCGAAGCGAATATAAACATAGCTCCATCCATTTCTTCTTTAAAGCGGCAATTTGCATGAAAACAAAACTGTCAAGTAGTAGACGATAATTTACACTTTCATAAATAAAGTTTCACTTAAAATGTTTTTTCAAGAGGAAGCTATCTTTTTACATCAAAGGAAATTCGTCTAAACTGCTCAAATAGCCTCTTTAGACTATATCAGAAAGATTACAAAACATTTTTACTAGTTAGTTAGTCTAATAATCATATTATTACCACTAAACATCTTCAGAAGTCTACTGAAGCCCGTTATCGACATAGCTGGCTACTTGGAAATTTTCATAGTTTTGCTCATCTGTAACATGAAGACGAGTCATTTCCCATAGCAAGTCTTCCACAAAGGCATCATTCGAGGCAGATAGTCATATTCTGTGATAAAATATCTACCTTTCTTATAATAAAGTATCTACCTTATGAGGTATTTTCTCCCCCATCTGCATGTCTTCATGGTGCAACGGTAGCACACTCGGCGCGCATTCCATAGGTCCAGATTCGAGTTCTGGCGAGGGCAATGCAGATTTCTTCAATTTCCTGACATCAAAAATTTCTAGTAAATCTACAATGGCGTCAGAACTAAAGAGCTGGGGGACAATAATCTGTCACCGCCAAAATTTGGCGATTGAGTACGTTTATCGCCAGTTGCCCTTTAAAACGGAAGGTTTTTTTCTCCCTCCTTTCCAAACACCTTCGTAGTGTAACGGTTAGCACACTTGGCCCGTTTTTCATGTCTCTTGCTTCAGAATTAACTAACGTCTCTACAATGGCACCCGAATTAAAAAGGTGGTGGATGATGATTCTCCACATGTAGGATTTGACGATTGGGTCCCCTAATCCCCAGTCGCCGTTTAAAAAGGGGAGTATATAAGGTATTTTCTCCTTCCTTTCGGCATTTTTTGGGGGTGTAACAGTAGCTTACTCGGCGAGGTGCAGGTTCAAATCCCGGCGGGGTCAGTCATTCCTCATTTTTCATTTCTCCTACTTCAAAACACCTAATGACCTATAACTTTTTCTATAATAAAGTACGCAAATTAAATCATCTAAAGGAGATTATTATTTTGTAAATAGGAAAGAATTCCATTTGGTTCATGTGGTGGGGGAAGTTATTTTCTTTTATAACTTTTAGAATGTGGCGGGAATGCTAATTCTAGATAAAGCAAAACTGAATGTTTCATAAAAGTATAAGATTAGCGCGTTTAAATTAAGCATGCGTGAAATTTATTTGAAAAAAAAAACTCTGGAAATTCGTAATTTTGCATGTTTTAAACTTTTTATTTTTCTGAAAGAGTTCAATCGAAAATAGCGTGAAAACGTGTCATGAAAAAAGCAGAACTACTAGTTATGTTTTAATTATTTACCAGCTTATATTTCTTCTAATATTCTACTTAATTTTGAAAACATAATTTACCCTTTATGTATCATATATTTTCTTTCTTAAACTGTTAAAGAATTAAAACGTTGTCTTTTGACTAGATTAATAAAAGGCATTGAAATGATGATCAATATGCAAATCAAAGTCTCCTTTTTTAGAAAAAAAAGTGCTTCCAGTTTAATTCTTTGAAAAGACAAAGATAAATATAAATTAAAGCTACTTGCGCAAAATTCCAAATTAAAAGTTTATTTTATTGAAAGTATTAGCTAAATTATTCGAAACAGTACTTTCTAAGTCATGATGGATATTTCATTTTTACTATAATCATTAACAGCGGAGTCCTGTTCATTAGCAAACTTTAGAAATTTTAATGCTTCTACAACGCTGTTAAACTTTTTAAAAGTATGATAATTTAGAAGCGCAGAAAGAAGTCTTGATTCTCAAACTTTTATGAGTGGTCTCATTAAATCTCAACACAATTTACTAGAAAAGTAACAAGAAGGGAAAGGGGAAATACAAAAACAGCACTATATTAAAAGCAGAAATTTTTATTTGAGGTAATTAGTTTGCATTTCAGAGCATTCTTTTGAAAAGAAAACTTCGTTTGCTGCGAACATTTTAAGATTACTTCCACTGCTGAAGGCTAATGACATTTAAATTGATTTTAAAACTAAAATTGAGCTTTAAGTTATCATATTCTTTTTGTTATTATTTTTATTATTACTTTAGTAAAATATTTAATTTTTCATTCTTCATTTTTGATCAGAATTATCAGAAACCTTTGGGGTATAAAGTAATATCAAAACTATTTATTGGAAGAGCATAAATTAGTGCTTAAAATATTCTTAGTAGTTGTAATAAAATTTTTCTTTTCAACTGGAATGCTTTGGCAAAGGTATAGAAATGGCTAAACTGTATAGGGTGCTTATAAATAAAGTTACCCTATTTAGACCTATTTAGTACCCGCTTTGGTAGACCTATGACGTTGAAACTTGGTTATAAGTTATTTAGACTACGGGGAAAAGAAATTTGCAATAAAAATTAATGGTTAAAATTTCAACTGACAGATGGCCCTTTCATATAATACAGAAACCCAAATCTGGATCGTTTTAAAAAGACAATGTAAAATCATTCTTCCTCCTGCTTCTAGTGAAGAAAATCGAGCTTTACTGATCAAAATATTTTAAGGCATTACGTTTTTAACTACAAGTGAGAAAATATTGACACTTGAAAGGCTTACGAAAGTGTCCTATGGCGAGGCAGACTAAAATTAAACAGACTGGGGACTTGTGTGTGCTGCTAGGAAGATAACAGAAACAGATTTCAAAAGAAATTGTGGAAGAAATCGCTTTTGCCGTGGTCGAAAGAGCATTACGTTCACAATATTCTTCAATAAATGCTCAGGGGGTGTCATGTGATTTGTCTCATCCTTGGTCGATAGTACGAAAGATTCTGCGATCTATTCTAATGTGGCATCCAGACCCGGAAAACGCACTGATTTTACTAGCCTTCTTTTGGTCGTCGATAATGCATAGCCTTGGAAGATTCTGTGGGTCGAACGAGTTGGATTTTATAATATAGTTAATATTCAGAACTGGGGCATTGTAAGTCCCAATGTTATCAAGAACAGTCTCGACATCCTCATTTTGTTACTGTACTGTGTGGTTTTAGTGCTGATTTCATACTTGGTTCCTTTTCTTTGAGGAGAACACTCCTCAAGGACTTCAAAGGTGTTCCATAAAGAATGCTCATTACTATGAAGTTCTTCAGCAACAAGTCATTTCTGTCTTAAAGAACGAGAATATTTTGAGAAATTGAGTGTCAAATAGTTTTCATGCAAGCGGGAGCACCATTTCATATTACTAGACCAGTGAAGGCATTGCCTCGTGCCCATTTTGGAGATGATCGGTAAATTTCGAGAACTGTTACGACTTCCTAGCCTCTTCGTTTTCTAGACTTGGATCCCTTTGAGTTCTGGTTGTGCAGATTCCGGAAAGATGGTGTCTGTGGTAGAAACTTACAGACTATGCCTGAATTGAAAGCAAACATAGCGCGTAACGTTGCCACAGTTGGTCGAGAGACTCTTCCATTAAACAGGCTATGACACACATTGAACATCTGATTCATGCAAATGTAATTCACATTGAACAAAGGCTGTGATGAAGTCAAGTTTTGTGTTTCCCATTTGTGTTTTGCGTTCTTCATGCGCCCGTTCCCTTCTGACCTAGTGGCCGAAATTTGAACTATTATTTCTATTGCAGTTTTCCTTTTCTCATGATCCATATAACGTATATGGCAAGTTTAAAAAAAATGGGTCTATGAGAAGGGGCTCTACATAGGTCTGAATAGGGTAACTTTTATTAAAACCGCCCTGTATATCGATGCGTGTATGAATGTATATAAATTCGTAAATGTATATATTATTTGACATACATAAAGTATAAATATATATAGAACAGAACGAATATGTGTAATTCTGTTAGTCTAGAAATTTATAATGGAAAAATGAAATTTCTTTACGAATAGCCATACCACCTCAGAAACAGGCAAAATATTACGTGAAAATAGTTTGTTTAACAAACTTGTTTTTAATACTGAAAGTCTTCAGAACAATATTTGATTTTTTTTTTTTCTTTTTGGTTAACAACCATGTATAGTAATAATTTGCTGTTTGGCATGAAAGTCTTCATGAAGCGTTATTGTTATCGGCAAAGTAAGCTGCTATATAGCTGCTGCTAAGCGGTTAAAAGCTAAATACAGATAAAGCTATTTTCATGTTACCTAAATTTCGAAATGTTTACAATTCAATTTCGAGATGGACAAAACCACTATGAGACAAAACCACTTCGGTTTTATAGGATCCAATCAGAACCGTAGGCTCACTGAACTGACTCATTTCATTTTTATGACTCACCATTGACTAACAGTTACTAAACTCAATTCAGCTGCACAAACAGCTCTCAGAGAACCACGGCCCACAGTGCCCTGATATCTGCTTTCTAGACTGTGGGCTCCGGAGTGCTTGCGCATCTTGCATGGTCAGCTTGTCGCAGGCCCACCGGTGTTTAGTCCCCAAGCGAACTTGCTACTCATTTTAACAACCCACTCATGGGACGAAAAGCTGAGTCAAACTTGCCCGGACCGGGGATCGAATCCCGGACCTGTGGTGCTGTTGCTCGACGCATCAGCCACTGGGCCACCGGGCTCACTAACAACAACCCTGATAAAAAATATTGGGAACGAGGAATGAATCAAG
>KK120707.1:1008041-1046581 GCA_000611955.2 Stegodyphus mimosarum | reverse complement strand
AAATATGTTTTCAAAACGGCTCTGAGTAATTAATTATAAAATAATAAACGCCCTTCTGAATAATTTATGTTTTATTTTATTTTTAATACTCAAAATATACTAAAATTGTTAATAATTAAGAATATTTGCTGTATTTTTTAAATTAACAATGATGTTCTCCTAGTCGTATACCTAGTCCATTGAGAGATTCTTGGATTGACATCACTAATATTCTAAACGTCTTCATTCTACACCTAGCCGGAAAGTGCGAATGCGACGTATTTTCACACGAGATTTTTTTTTAACCAGCTGTTCCAGTTCTTTTCTTTCCGTATCTTCCACGAGTAACGCTTTTTGTATGCCTCGTGATTTTCCCGTATGTGGTGCAGTCACCATATTTTCCACCCACTAGCGGTCCAGCGGTAAAGTCGTTGAACACTGGTAGTTCAGTCCGAAGTTCAAATTCCGCGAACGGACTGGCTGCATGGGCGTTTTCGTGGTTTTCCACATGTGTAACGTGTGTACGAATCAGTTTCTCTTAATCAGTTTTTCTTAATTTTGTGGAGGATTAACTCCACAAAAGCATCCCTCCCCTTAGGCAGATAGCCCTAGATTCTTTGCCGCAATCATATTAACCAAATCATCATATTTCCCAAATCTCAAGTTTCTGATTATCACATGTAAGTTATTCTAGTTTACTTTTTGATTCATAGATGGCATTACTGATTCTTAGGAAAAAAAAAGGCTTTGATTGGTTGTGAAACTTTTGTTTGGATATTGCATGCTGGTTTCATGAAAGCTTCAGTTAAATCTTTGAAGAAAATTATTATACTTTTATTAGTTTATAATGTGAAAACCTAATAATTAAGCTTTCAAGTTTTACTTTATGTAGTTTGCATCTTCAATTTTTGTGCGAACCGAAAATGTATCATTCTGAAAATAGTAGCAAGTGACTACGGAAAGGAAGAATATATTATGGCCAGCACTGAGATGTAAGGCTTTGTATTGTAGCCTGTTTTAAAATATATCATATCGTGTTGAAAGTTTAAATTATACTTAGAAGTTTCAGGATGTGTAATACATAAAAAATGCCAAATTATGGAAAATAGATTTACTGGCCACACCAGTCTGTGCGAAAAAGACTAAAGGGTAATGATAATTTCTGTATACATACATATATATTTCTGATACATATATTTCTGTATAAATACGTATACATAATTTTGGATCAATAAATTTTTTTTAATATTTTGTCCATAAATGCAATTTTCTTGTAATTTCACCAATAAAAAATGGACATTTTAGGGGCTTTTTCTTAAATTTCTTGGACTGCTAAGTGTCTCTAACATCTTATTTTGTGTTCTTTGACATTTATGAAGAACAACACAAATTAGTCTCAAATTTTCGGTGAAACTTGTAACATCTGCTGTGGAAAATTTTGATATGATTCGCATAGCTTAATATGCGCTGCATACTTCTTTTGCTCTCGCGGATATTCAACTCTAAAGATCGGGCAAGTATTGGCAAATAACCACATGGTTATCCCATCTCATCCTTCTTACTCTCCTGATCTAGATCCTTGAGATTTTGCTTTCTTAAAGAGATGATTTTAGCTACTTTTTCAATCCAAAATATTTTTATGCTGTATCTGACATTTTACATATATACATATATCGTATATATATATTCTACATATATAGAAGTAATCGATACATTCGAAGAAGATGATTTTCGTAGTGAAATATGGAAACGAAATAAATATGCACAAAACTTATATTTCACCAAGTGTAGAGCTTTCGATAACATTTATACTATGTTTTAAATTTGATAAACAAGAAAATTTTTCTTTTATAGAGTTTAAATAAAACTCTATTGTTTTCAAGGTCGATTAAATGCAGGTCTCTTTTATTCAGGAGCAAACATTTTTGCAAAATTGGGAGAAGCAGCAACTATTTTATATAGACAGCAATGGGCCGAGCAAAGTGAAAAGGAAATCAGCACTATATGTTCAGTAAAATAGATATAAAAGTGAAAAATTAATATATTAGAATTCTGAATTTGTTATCGAAAGAAATGGATTGAATTAATATCATTAATTAACGAAGGTAAATTTGTGTGTGTGTGAAACCTTTTAAGGAAATCCAGTTCACTAGCTGATGGAGAGTTGTGAATAATTTTCGCAAAACCAAAATTAAAATTGATTAAATGCCTAACTGTGATTAGCTATTGAAGAATTTTTTATTTCTCGTTTTCGAGGATATAATTTGATCGCTTTGCCGCAAAATTTTAGTACTCTTTTAGCTGGATCAATATTCGAGGCATTTCACTTTCGATATAAAATGTGTGTGGCTCTTCCTATTTTTGCAGAGGTACAAAACGGGTGAGCGGTAAAGACGCTGAGCACTGGTAGTTCGGTCCGAGGTTCGAATCCCGCGAACGGGGTAGCTGCATGGGCGTTTTGTGGTTTTCCCCATGTGTAACGTGTATATGAGCCAGTTTCCCTTAGAAAGTCCTCCACGAAGGCATCACTCCCCTTAGGCAGATAGCCCTCGTGTGCCTTGCCATAATTGAATAATCTAACCTAACCTATTTTTGCAGAAATATTTAGTAGATTTTGCTGGGTAAGATCGCCTTCGAATTTTGTTCAAAATCTGAGCTAAACCAAAGTTGCATTTTTACTTAAATGTTATGTTGACACGTTTCTCTTCTAGTTTGTTTTATGAAATGTGCCTGGTTAAAGCATATTTTAACTTTTAATGTTTTCGTAAAAAACTTTAAGTTATTGCTTAACACTTATAAATGGCAAATTATGAAAACATAAATTCAAATTTCCTGTTTGTGAAATAAACTTAATTTAGAAATGGTAGACGTACTTGCATTTTAGTATATATCAAACATCTCAAAATCAATAAAACTATCTTACAAAGTTTATTAACCTCTAACGTATCAATCCCACTGATAAAAATCTAATAAACTGTTCTTTTTAAGGCTTAGGGTAGTTTGAAAAATGTTTACTGTAAATCAGATCGTATCTTGAACCCCGCAGTAATTTACAGATCCTTATTTTAAAAATAGCAATAACTCAAAGTGACTTGACTTTATTTCAAATATTTTCTAAATTCAATCGGCAACTTTCTGATAATATATTGACTCGATAGTCTTAACAATATTGATGGCAGAGGATAGATAAAATGCAGGATAGGAAAGGAACTCCAGTTTATTGATTCTAGAAGATATTTTTAGCTCTCTTTGTGTTCTCTAGACTTTTCATCCCTTAGACAGACGTTTCACAACAAAAAAGAAAAAAAAAACTTAAAACTTTCGGATTTTATATAATGCCCAAAGGACATTTTTTAGCGTTTTGCGTGTTACCTTTATATTTATTAAATATTATGTTCTTCGCACTTAAAACCACATAAAATTCAATTCAACAGCAATGTCAGAAAATATTTAAAAACAGCAAAACAGAATATTTTTAGAATTTATACATTTAAACCATAAAATTCAATTCAACAGCAATATTGCAAAACAATTTTAAAATGAGCAAAGTTTTAAGTTTTTTTTTTTTTTTTTTTTTTTCGTGAAACGTCTGTCTAAGGGATGAAAAGTCTAGAGAACACAAAGAGAGCTAAAAATATCTTTAGAATTTCCGATACACAGTCTCGCACGCTGAAGATAGAAAAAAAAAATTTTAGCACAATGATCGCTTTGACGTCATTGAGTTTGTTAAGCAAAATTTCGTTAAAGTTTTACAGAATTTCAAAGAGATAATAAAACAAACTCGAAATACAAAATTCGGGCTTCCAAGTGCCCATGTTCACGTGGAGGACACCGTTATTCAAAATTTGATGGCTCTAGCTACCGTTGTTTTTTTACAGTGCGAAAAACATTCACGCATTCATGCAGATTCTTCATTACTTAGTTTAATTAAATGTAATACAAGGCAACAGTATTTGGTGGCAACAGTTTGAAAAGTGAATCAACGCGGAAAGTGAAACGATACAAAATGCCGTTTTGAGACTAATAGCTCTTTGGGCGAAAAGAAGCACTTTAGATTAAAGAAAAATTATTTGAATTTTCAAGGTTAAAAGATTTGTTTGTGGGGAAAACTGCGAGTAAATCAAAGAATGGTTTTGGAATTTGCTTCAGAATACTTATCCCAAACTTAACACTGTTGAAGAAAAAACAAGCATCACTTTTTCGGCATCATCTAAAATTCTCAAATAGCATTTTTTTGTCAGCGGATCAAAAAAGCATATCTTTGTCATTGAAAATATCTCTCTGGGAATTTCCGCAATCATCACTTTTCATGTCTTACTTATACTTATTTATATGTCTCTTTGTCCATCATTGTATCAATATATCGTTTTATTGTATCAGTATACCTATTGATCTGACTAACAGCTATCATTTGAACTGAATTAAATAAAACTAAAATCTAATTGTGTTTGCTTATTTTTATTTCATTCTTTTATTAATTCAATTATTATTTACAATCCGTTGTTTTTCGCATATTCATAATACATATTTATAATGGTTTAGAGCAGTAGTTATTATTATTATTATTATTAGTAGTAGTAGTAGTATTATCATGTGCACGGTCTTTAGGTACCACATGCAAGCGGAGGGATGCCCTGCGGTGGGTTTTAAGGGAAAATGGCTATGCCCGAGAAACCGCGAAAGCACAGCTATCCCGTTTGCACAGACTTGAACCGCGGACTAAACTCCCAGTGTACACTGCGCCAGAACTGGGACCTTCGCCCTGGGGTCACCTTTCGAAGTTAAGATATCCAGGTCCTGGAGGACCCCTCAATGACGGCGCGGACCCCACAGTCCCTGCCTGGCTTTATACGTCGCTTCGGCAAGGACGAGAAACGTTGAAAACTAAATCGAAAATATGAACACTGGACACCTTTGCCTCGGGGCACCACTCCCTCGGCATCAGAAAGTACGCTTGGTGCCTTGCCTAACTTCGTCAGTCTCCGTCACTGGAACTATGAGGGCCAAACCCCCACCGAGAAGGCCCATGAATCTACGTGCTATATAGCTCCACCACAGCCAGAGGAACAGACAGGACAGTACCAGTACGGTCCCTGCCAAGCCTGAGAATAAACTCGGGTTCTAGTCGTGTGAAGTCAACTTATATACCCCTGTGGTTGAGACTGCCTAAGTACAGATCCTAGCCAGTACTTCCCAGGAATTCTCCTGAGTCAACCCCCGCGGGGGACTCCCAGTGTACAGCAGTTTCTACCGCTCGATCACTGATGGCTCTGACTAGCGATTCCCATATGTTTTAGGATCGCGACCCTACTTTTAGACGTTCAGGTTGTGCTCCGGCCCCAAATTTTCAGGACTATGTATTTTGTAATATATTTGGATCCCTATTTGCTGTTTTTCAGCAAACTTACAACCCCTCCCCCCAAAAAAAATTATTGTTGTGACTTAACTCACCTGTCTGATAGTAACATCAGAACAAGCCCACGAAACCCATCGTGACAAGGAGTGCAAAACTGAGCCTGTCGTTGGCAACAGCCTTGAGCACCATACTGGTGACAATACGACTTTGCTCGGATTTTGATGAAGAGCACCCCGGAGGGACATATCCGAGGATCTTCCAACCCCTTTTACCCTACCATCCACCTCTCGAGAGAATTTCCGGCTCGCCGCATATTTAGAGTGCCCTCATGCCCCACAGACACTACACATTATCAAATATCCATGCCTTTTCCGGGATTGGAACTCGGGCCGTTCGGTACAGAAGTCACCGTCGATAGCCCTACCCTGGTTGGGCGGTACGAAAAATTTTCGCAACCGTAGTTTAATGACTCTGGGTTAGAGAACTGATAAGAATTAAAATTCATGAAGTCAGCATTTAAAGAGTTTATTATGACAAGTGATAATTTTACAACATTTTTGCTTTTATTAATACTGGACCTAAACTAACCAAGAAGATTTAAATTCTCAACCTCGTTTAATCTTGGAAACAAATAATAAATAATCTTGTACTGAAGTATTAATTGATATTTATTATTTGAAGAATTCTTAATTAGTAATAAAACATATCTCACTTCTTTGTTCTTACTTTGGTGTTTAAATGGTTAGCAAATATAGTTCCCAAATGCAAGGTGAAGGTTCGAATATCAAAGGAGAAGCGAAGTGATTTTCAAGTTGCCCCCCCCTCTCCGAAAATCCTTGGATCTTTGGATGGTAGCAATTAGGACAGTTTTAAGCAATTTATAGAACTGATTGTTCTAAAAGAAGAGATAAATATTTTGGTAGTTTTAATATAAAAAAGTTCAGCGTTATTAAAGAAAAGTACTAAATTTAATTTTTTAAGCATTTGAAACGATTCCTAAGGACACGATAAAAGGGCTAATGCATTTTCAATTAGTTTTTCGCTTTGGAAAGATAACAGCTAATTTTAACCTTTATTTTAAAAAGGAAAACATAGGATTCATTTTATCGCTTTGCAAACTGTATTATCTTTTCTCTACTGACAAGGAAAGCAAGCTTTCAAAAATTTAATCAGTTAATAATTAATTGTCTAGAAGAGCTCCGAGTATAAACAGGATCTAGGAGAAAATAATTAATCAAAAACTGAACTCACTGAAGTTGCAAAACATGGGAATAAAAAGGTGTTTTTAATTAACATATCTTATGCGTATAATAAATCTTTAAATTTATGAAATTTTAATTTCTAACAGCAAATTTCTAAGCTCTTGTGCAGGAATATTTCTAATCTACAAACATTTATGTATTCTTTTTTTCAAAATATATCTTATTCAATTAAGTAGGTGCCACACTTTTTGAAACTACTAATAAAAGTACAATGGCAATAACAGCAATTAAATATTGAAAAAAATTATGTTAAGTAAACTTAATTAAATTAATTTTAAGCACATAATTGCTTTAGAAATAAACTGAAGCCCAAGCCTCATGATGATGGTATGAAATTCTACTATATGTAGGTGGTCTTTACCTCAAGGTTATGTTGCGAATAGCTGCAGAAATTTCATCGGCAAAAATCAAGAAAACAGAAAATTTTTACAGAGGGTAAATTTTGCATAAAATGAGGAGTTGTTTAAGAACATGAGAATTAGTGAGGGAAACATCTCTGATGACATTGCTGGCACAGAAGATTTAAATCCGTATGGATGGGTTCGTACTTGAAATTATTGGCGTAGTCAACTAAGTGGTTGTAAACGTCTTTTCTAAGAAATTGCTGTAAGTTCATGTATGTAATCATTAATCAGGTTGATGTTTAAGTTCTTTATGATGTTTTCGTTCCGAAAGAGCCAAGGTGCTCCTGAGGTTTTCCTGAAGAAGGTGTTTTGAAAGATTTGGAGCTTACTGAGGTTAGTTTTGGGTAGCAGCATTCCAGGCAGGCGAAGCATAGGTTATTGTAATCCGAATGACTACAGGTAAATTCGTGCTTTGCGCGTCTGGTCTAAATAGAGGAGGTGTAAAATAGTCTTTTAATTTTAGAAGCCATCCCCATTGTTTTGCCAATGGCAGTTGATATGGGAATTCCAGGTGGTGTGTAGCTTAAGCAAGCTTCAGATACTTTGCTTTCTTCACTCAAGGAACAGATTCGTTAAAGAGAGTAAGGTTTTTAGCGATTGGACTTCTCTTCTGTCCTCTAACAAGTAAGAGTTCATATTCGGAAGCGTTAATGCAGCAAAGCGGATTCTGTCCACATTATTAGGGATACTCTACTTCAGATGCCTGAGTCCCAACGACCGTACCTGAGCTGGGTTCCAGCGTATGTAGGCATTGCTGGAAAAGAAGGAGCCGATAGGCTTGCTAAGCTAGCAGCTAACGACTTGAATATGCCTGAAACACACCTAAAAGCACCAGTGTCCTATTTATAAAAGGTTAGCAATTAAGTACCAAACTCAAAATGTTAGAAATTTGGCAACAGAGTAGAACAACTCCACCATAGGCAGCAGACCCCTTCGTTTCTTCCCCAAAGTTGGTCTGAATATGGTCACAAGTAGTGCTCATCTTGCACACTTCTTTACTGGACACGGACCATTTCCAAACTACTTACGGCGCTTCAGATTAGCTACTTCAGACAGTTGTAGATGTGGAACACTATCTGATCCAGATCACTTTGGTTTCGCCATTTCATTAAAAAAAACCAACTGGAGCACACTGGTCCACGTGGTCAGCCACTCTCAAGAAAAGTAAGCTCGCATTTATTGAGATTCATCAAGTGATGGACATTTGTGCTCGTGAATTCTGTTGAACAGAAATGGTATCAGCAGCAGGTATAGCAGGTAATTCTAAACCAACAGCTACAGAAGATCAGTAGCTTTCATAACTCTTACTTTACAAATTGATATCTTACTATATATCATAACGTTCAACTATTCAAATTAGGACAATTTCAGATACTCTAATGGCATGTACCTATGTTACGTTTATGCATGACAGCCATGTATAGTGCAGTACTTGAATAACTTTGCTAGAACATGTTACCTTCTAGATGCAGATTACCGCAATCAATGTCTGTCTATTTGTACTTCAGTGTCGTTTCTATCATTATCAATCATTAAATCTTATTGTGTTTACCTAATTTGTGTATTGTATTCTGTGTATTTCAATTTACATATTGTCTTAGAATATTGACCTTGTAGGGATTTATATTTATTTTAAATAACCAGTTAATTTTAATTTTATGTTACTTTCCTATAAGCCTTCATTCCCCTAATTGTCAGTGCCAGAATATTTAAATTTAGTAGCGTGCGAAAGAAATGCAAATTCTACTAGTGGAAGAATAAGTTAATGGATAAGTTAAATAATAAGAACTTGGCATTCTTTAGCAAAGCTCTAGGTCAGACTCAAAGGAACTACACAGCAACAGAAAGGGAAATGTCAGCAGTGTTTGGCCGTTCAGAAGTTTAGAGTATACTTCGGAAAAGCTCCAGTTACAATCTGCTCTGATCATGCGGCCGTAGGCAAATTATATTCTGGAAAGAATTTAACTCCTAGATTAATTAGATGGGACTTAACGTTACAAGAATACAACTTAATAATTAAGCACACTCCCAGCAAGGAAAACGCAGTGGCCGACGCCTTGTCAAGAATTAAACCGGATGAAAATGGGAATCAAATAAAATGTGCTATGTTAACAACTTCTAAAATTTTATATTCCAGTGAAAGAATTATAGCTGCATCCAGAATTATAGGATCCAGATTTCGGTGATATCTATGCTTATTTAAAGGATCCAGATAATTTTGAACATGTAGATCTTGCTGCAATTAGTAATAGGGTCCGAAATTACGAGATGGTAGATAATCTGTTGTTCTATACTAAATCAACAAACGAAAATCACGAACTGAAACCAGCCATCCCCGCCACACTACGGTTGAGTATTTTGCAGGAGCTTCATGATAGCCCCACAGCGGATCATTTAGGTATAAGGAAAACGGTGCGTAGACTACGCGAGGCGGTGCATTTTCCGCAACTACAGAAGATAATAACAGCATATGTCAGGTCCTGTAAGTTATGTCAGTAAATTAACGGCATTAATTATAGCCCGACCGGGTATCTAAATAGTATTCCCGCGACTTTTCCTAACGAGATCCTTGGAATAGACCTTCTTGGCCCTTTTCTCCAAAGCGAGTTAAATAAAAACCGATATCTTTTGGTAACTGCAGACCATTTTTCTAAGTGGTTAGAAATAATTCCTTTAAAGCGAGCGTCAGCTAAAATAGTTGCAGATGCGTTCTTACATAAGTATATTTTAAAATACGGTGCACCGTTAGCGATAATGGTAGGCAATTTGTTAATCAAATTTTTGAGAACCTGTGTAAAGGGTTTGACATACGGCATATGAAAATTGTCCCGTACAGACCACAAGCAAACATCGCGGAGAGAGTTAATAAAAACATTATTAAAATAATTAGAAGTTATGTTAAAAGTTATAAACCCTGGGATGGCTGCGTTGATGAACTAGCCTATGCTTTAAGTACTGATAAGCATGATACAACGGGTAAAACGCCCGCTGAAGTGTTTCTGGGTAGGAAGATGCTGCTTTAGACAAACTGTTTTTGTTCAAGAGCAAGAACCAGAATTTAAACAGGCAAATATTCAAAAGCTGATTGATGAAGCTTTGAAAAATTCCGATGTAGCAAGAAAACGGCAGAGACTTTATTACAATAGAAAACGCCGTGAATCAGATTTTAAAGCGGGGGATAAAATGTTGAAAAGAAATTTCACTTTGTCTAGTGCACCTGAGAACGTAGTATCAAAATTCGTCCATAAATTTGAAAGACCTTATGTAGTACAGCAGATCGTTGGAGCTGTGATCTACTTAAGAACAGATTCGGTAGAAAGAATAAAGGCTAGTCCGGATCAATTGAAGAAATATTACGAACGTAAAGATTTCGATGTCTTGCATGATTTCTTCCAGGCTTCCGATTTAGAGGAGGCGACTTCCCCAGGTACAGTTCTCACAGCACCACAAAGTCCATCACCAGCGAAAAAGCAAACAACCAAAGAAACTACAAGTTCTCAAACCAACCGAAGAATTCTGGAGAAAAGAATCCCTCAACGTGTGGAAGATCCAACGAAGAAAAAATTTAAGGGTGAAAAAAACGTCCCGGCTAGAAACAAGCATCGCCGTGTCATGACAAGATCTCGCAGTAGACAACCCCAAGATACTTCAAGGAGGTGGCGGACTGAAAGAAAACCACAATCAAGTCCACCCGTCGAAAAAAGGAAGAAGAGGCCTGCCGAAGTTGTAGGCGTAAATCAAAAATCGAAACAACCAAGAGTTTACAGACAAGCGTCGTCGACTACTGATGTACAAAGAACCAATCTGCCGGACAATAAAAGGAAAAGACAAGATCTACGGCCAGGATATCCGAAGAGACCACTCATCAGAGAGGAAAAAAGAAAAAAAATCAATTCCCACACCAGGGGACAGGAAGCAGAGACAGAAAATCTCGTCAATGAACCACATGACATGGACAGATTTCAGCGAGAAGCGTATGACAGAATATCAAGCTTAAAAAAAAAACAAAGTGAGTTTTTCTATAAAACTTTTCTGTTATGTAAAATTGTATGAAAATGTTTAATACGAAGATACAGGAGAAAGGCTATTGCCTCGACTGAGGACTAAAGTTAATTTAGCTTTATTTGGCGAAAGCACAAAGTATAGTGTATTATAGAATTGTTATGTATGTTATGTAAAGAACTAGTAGTTCGGTTTTCTTTGTCGAAAGACTCTTTATTTAACGCGCCAAAAGAACTGGCTTGATACAAGCAGCTTCGTATTAGTACTTGTTAATGAAAATTTACTTTAGGTTCGCACTTTTGGCGAAGAAAAGGATCCATTCAAGTAAAATTTTGATGTTATTCTCTGTTGTCTGAAAAATATTTGTGTGTAAAAGGTTGAACTATTTCTGTGTTAAATGATAATTTTAATGAAAGTTTAAAGCTCAAAAGAGCAGATAAAATATATATTTAGTGCTAAAACTTCAACAAAAGTGAATAAATTCAAAGTTTAATGTAGTCAATTGAGTTCGCGCAAAAGAAATTTTAGTTAAATCATGAGATTTTGAGCGAAAACTTGCATGTATTTGGTGAATGTAGAAAATATTTGGTATGCATGTGTTTCGTAGGGCTCTCCGCTGACGCTCTAGTTAATTTTCATGTTTATTAGCTCATGGAGAACTTAGAAGTGAATTTGGGGTGTGTCTAAGAAGGTTGTTATTTGGTAACAGTCGATGTGCATTTAGGTGGAGATTTTGTCCACTATAACATAGAACACTTGCGTTTTCACACCACAACTTCTGGAGAGCCATAAGGGGATTAAAGTTTAAAATTTAAGCATGAATGTGAATTGAAAGACTGTAGCATAAAAAAAAACAGTAATATTCAGTGAAGCTGAGAAAGCTACGCTAAAGAAAGGTTAGAACTTAATAAAAGATTGTATTGTGAAATTTCCATGTTATTTAGATCTGGAAGGAGTTGACGGAACCCCCCCCCAAAGGATGTCCAGCTGAGGTATGAAGATAAAATTTTCGTCTGTAATCATTTAAATTTTAGTATTTTGAATGTAAACGGGGCTTAGATCTTGTCAGTTGTAGAATTTATCAGTTTGTAACATGTCTTTAAGGACCTTTATCCAAGTCTGTTAAATTCTGGCATAGACAAATGTAATGTAGGGATTTATATTTATTTAAGGCCCAAATGCGCTTTAGCCCACTGCTTGGCGGCGATTGTTTTTGAATGAGCAATAAACGCGCCAACATGGGTAACTCCGTATATCCGCGAACATGGCTGACTGGGTATTTTGAAGCTAGGGAAACATGTAGTTTTCGCGCTTGCGTATTTCCTATTTTATAAAGAACGGTTTTATTGGTAATGTGAGATGACGTAGCGGTTTATTCGAAATTCTTACGTGTTAATTTTAAGTAGTTATTTCAGCTGTCGTTGTATTCTTTGAATGCGGTGTTTTTGTGTTGAGTGTTTGCTATTTTCGTACCTTATATTTCGCTAAATACCGAGTCGGTATGGATTTAGCTGTGATGCTGAGAGGTGAGTGAATGTACATGTACATTTATTACTTTATTGGAAGTGCAAGTTGCTTAATTTTTATATTTTGTTGCCTTTTATTGAAATAATTTGGCTCAGCTGAAGAACAGAACGCTGGTTTCGTTTGCAATTTATTTTATTTTGTTGATTTGTGCACATTGCCTACATTGTGCAATTCGCTGAAGTTTTTTTTAAGTTTAAAAGGAACGCTGTGCACATGGCATTTTCTTGTAATTTATTTTCGTTATTCTAGCTTATTTTGTTCATTTGTGTACGTTGCCTACATTGTGCAATTCTCAGATATTTTTTTTAAGTTAAAACGGAACGGTGTGTACATGGTATCGTTTGTAATTTTAATGCCCTTTTAAAAAAAATTCCTTCTTTCTGGGATGCCATTTTGGTTACGTTTTCGCGGAGCGTGTCGGGAAGGTTATGTAACGGCATAAAATGTGTAAGTATTACAACATAAAATGTAAATAATTAATTTAAAGGTAACTGACAAATATTTTAATGATCGTAATGTTCGTTTTGCATATTATTTTATTATATTTTTGTGGCAACAGTTTCCATACTAATTTATGGTTTAGAATTCTATGTTTTGTTTACAATAGGTTTTCGCGGAGCGTGTCGGGAAGGTTGCAATTAATTGCCGAGACGTTTCGCAGAAACGCGCCGAATTGGCGATTTTCAAAACATCGCCAAGCAGTGGGCTAAAGCGGATTTTCACCTTTATTTAAATAACCAGTAATTTTAATGTTAAGTTACTTTCCTATAAGCCTTCATTCCCCTAATTGTCAGTGCCAAAATATTTAAATTTAGTAGAGCGCGCAAAAAATACAAATTCTACTAGTGGAAGAATAAGTTAAATAAATATCGATGTTTCAGTAGAGGAAGAGAGAATCTGGGAAATTGCCGTGCGTGCTTATACGCAAATTTCTGTTTAGCAGCACTGCTGGTTTTGACGTGGCTTAAGCGCTATTATCTTGCAGCCACTAGACTCGTTTGCGCGCTATAGGCTACAGGATTATATGAGTCCTGTAGTGTAATTCTACTATTTGTGAATACCTCTTATTTTAAGTTTGATTCTACTTTTTCAGTTACCGCCCAAGTTAAGGCGTCAAGTTGACGCATTGTAAATAAGTTGGAGTTTAATAAAACGCTGTTTTAACCCTTCCTCAGTGCAATCACTATCTCTCAAGGTTCTACACAACAGCAGGACAGTAGAACGTTACAAGCTTTTAAGTAGTAAGTGCGTTGTGTTATGTTTTCAAATAAGTTTGCAATATAATAGTAAATACATATATAGAGGCTCTCGGCTAGTACCATGAAATATTGGCTGCAAATTTTTGTTACAGTTTCTAGTATTGTGCAAAATGTAATAGTTTCTAACAAATATTCGTAGCCACAGAGCCAACTTTCTGGTAAGTACATTGTATATTGATTGTTATTTTGTAGTATTCGCCATTTCATTTCAGTGTATGTACAGTATTTCATTAAGTGTGTTGTACAATTTATTTTCTATTAATATGGAGCATCATATTTCGTTTAGTGTTGTATAATGATAAGTAAGCGTAATGTATAAACAGTAATACTGAACCAGACTTTTTTGGTTGAATTTCTTAAGTACGTACTGAAATGTTTTGAATTCACTCAGCATTCTAGCTCTGCTACAATATATTATCTTCAAAATTTTCACTGGGACTGCTTCCAAATATTATTTATTGTCTAATGCTCTTTTGATTAGTTTTAGCGTTACAGTACTACTTAGCGTACAGAATGTATTTACTATTATACTTTTCTGATACGAGCAAGTGTACATAGTGTGTTTTATTAGTAGTATTAGCTTTATTATATCAGTGTGTTGTTTAGTATTCTAGTAATAGATTGGATAATATGTTTTTTTTTATTTTTTTAGTAATGTGTAGAATAATAGTAAGTGTATAGTTGTACAATAGTAAGTCAGTGTGATGTATAACTGCAGGCCTGAAATTCCATTGTTAGTCTTGAATTTTACTGTATTTGTTTTACCCTAACCAGTTTTGTATCAATGCAGCTCTAAGAATGTCATATGTATTCTTTTATCCCCTATCTAGATGTGACTCTGTAACATTTTTTTTTTAAATTTAGACTGTATAAATGCCGTTATGGCTTCTGCAGGGTGGACATCATACTGCAAGGGCTTGGTCCCGGTCAGTAGTCCTCCTTAGCAGTGTAAAAGTAAAAAAAAAGTGTTAACAATTTTCGTGATTTCCACAAAAGTCGTAGAACAAGGTAAATTTTGAGATGAGGATTGAAGTAGCCAGTGTGGAACAGTGTTGTTAAACTCTTGGATAAAATTTTGGTTTCTTGGACATTGATTTAGCTAATAATGCTTTTTAAAGTGGTTTGCAAAACTTTGGCTTTATCCTCATCCGTTTTGACATATACAGTTATTATGCTTATTGTTAGATCTGCTGTCTTTTAAGTTTTGAATTTAATATTGCAGGAGATTTGATTATGTTCAGGGATCATGTTTTTGATGCCCTATTCAACCTGTTGATTTCTGTCTTGACTATGAGATATCGGAAATAGGTAAACATTTATTTTGAACAACAGTCTGTTGCCTTCGCGTATGATATTTCAAATTTCATGGAGTAATTTAAAGGAGAGAGCTCAGTGTTCTTTTTCGATGCTGGAATGCCTGTGGATAGTGGTGATTGTATTTGTGATGAGAGATGGGGTCTCCGATTTTCGTGAGGCTCCGGAAGAAGCCGAGAGAAGAGAAAGTGTTTTTGAATTATTTTCGTAAAAGCAGTCCAGTTTGTGAAAATCACAAGTTCCATTAAAATTACATTCTAAATACCAATGTACGGGATCCGGCACAGGATCTGAAGAAAGATTAGTAACGGTTTCTATAGAAAGTGAGATATTTGTGGTAGGGCTAAAAATATGAAAAGTGTTTGGCGTTTAAGTCGCCATCAGTTTTTGTAGGCAGATTTCTGCTGTCCAAGTGCAGAAGATGTTGAAAATATTTGAAAATAAGAAAATGAACTAATGTCGGTGAGCTGTAAAGGGAGCACACCAAACATTCTCTTAATACCCGAACTAAGGGCTTGTGCAACTATTCCCACCGCAATCCAAAAGAATTACTTTCAGTAAGAAAGCAGGAGTTGAGGCTATGTTTGACAAATATTGCAGCTGCGGCTGCACGGTGTCTTATTTTGACACAGTGAGAGATCCTGTAATTTGTAATTATCAGTGAGAGATATGGGATGCATACGTTTTCGGTGATGAGTACGAAGTTAATGTTATTTGTGCAATGGAAACCATGGAATTATCCACTATTGCTAGCTAGGCTCTGAACGTTCCAATTTAGTATAGTCAAAGAAGTTTTCCCCCTAATGGGTTTTGCACCCCATCTCATTGCTAATGATATTCCTTGCTAATGTTGACTCATAGGCCATGGGGGTAATGGATTGAAGGTATGCTGACTTATTCAGGAGGTGATAAGGTCAGCTAGATTTTGAATGACGTTTTTTGCTTCTGTTGTAGAACTGGTGAACTTTCCTGCTAAAAGGTCGGTAATTACTGCCTGGGCACAAATCTTATAAGAACACAGTCCTGGAATTTCGGGATATTTTTACTGAGACTGGGTTTCTGTTTGAGATAGGTCTCACACACGCTCCACTTTGAGATGCAAGTTCCTAGGCAGTCGCAGAACTCAAGGTCTCCTTAGATTTGTCACAATTTTTGCTTTCTTGCGCGCCGGCGAAATCTCAGCGTTCTGGCGGTAGACAAGAGGAATTGAGCATGATAAAGACGTTAATACGGATAGCTTAGAGTTGGTCCACGTCGAGCTCTGTATCGTTCATCACATCCTCATCTCTGGTTGGCCAAGTTGAACTTTCTGTTAGAGACATATTTTCTGCGGATGTTTCTCAGGGACGCGATGAGAGATGGCGTAGTTGGTACGACGTTAGCGACAAGAGTTTCTTCAGACAGAGAATTGTCTGTAATAATTACAGAACCTTGAGATGAGTAGTTTTTGCAGAGTTTGGTAGCTCGCAAATTCAAGTTCCTTTTCAGGAAGTGGACGCTGGTTTCTGTCATTCGGCTGGCGGTTTCAATACCAGGTTATCCATGTGGTAAATTGCACTGGCTCTGAATTTCTGTGATAAAGTTTCTATAGAGCTGAGTGGTCTTTTCGTATTGGCTCTGGGAGTATTTCAATCCGTATTCGATTCAATATCCGGGAACTCTTTTTCCGAACTGGTCACGTCAGGCTGGACTCCGGGCGGAACGGTTGACAAGGCTCGAGCTGCTTTCGCCCTATGTGCAAAATTAGAGAACACTGTCATGCATTTTCCTAGGAAGTAGAATTCTTTGTCCTCAACCAGATCGCAACCTTACTCTTGATTAAGAGTTCGGTGTAACGGTCATTGACTATCGATATGGTAAATCTGAAGGAAAAAATCAGGTCCAAGTCCAGACATTAATCGGTCAGAATTTAGGTGTGATGGGTTTTAGCACAAAGGCCGTTGTACTGTAGTGTGGACACTTAAATCCAGTGTGCAGACTTTTATATGCTAAAGGATTAATCACAGTGACGGATAAGATGGAAAAAATCAAGTTCGAAAGTTCGTTTTGCACTGAGCAAGGGACCAAGCACCTTCTAACTTGGGAGCTAATCACGAACTGACGATGTGACTGCGAGAATAAGCCCGTTTATGAAACTGCATTTTTATATCCCCTCCCCCCGCCGAAATGCTCGTTTGAAAATCATACTCAGCCAAACTAAAATTTATGAGAAGATAATTTTTCCCCTATAGCTTTGTTTAATTTTTTGTAAGCAACGGTATATCCTTTTTTAAACCCTATAACTTTGTCCTAAAAAAGCACAATTACTTAGTTTTGCCTTGAAACATGGTGTTCCGGTCAGTTCATTATCGTTATTGTAGAACACTTTGAATACATAAAGCTCATATGTGCAAGATGGTCTTCTATGGAAATTTTCTTTCTCTGGAAGTAATTTCAAATTTGCAACAGCTTTTTTTAGGGGAGAATGCCATATGATACGCAGTGTCATTTCATTCTGCTTAGAAACATTTCTTTATTATTAAATCATATCCTGTTTTTTGTTTACCGTATATTCTCATGTATTTTTCCCTCTAGCTTTTCAGCGCTAATTTCTGAAAATTTAAAAATATCCGCTTAAGTTTTCCTTTCTGTATTGTGCATAGTTCTTCTCTCTGAGGTCTAGTTTGTTGGTTCCTTTGATTATTTTTGTTCAATGCATTCAATTTGTATTTGCATTTTTGTATTAGCTTTTCATCCATTGTATTTACTCTCGCGTTTATTGTTTGAAACATATTTTCTGAAGAAGCTATCCGTACGTGGTAAACGTTCCCACACTTAAGAAAGTTTCTAAACATGTGAGTTCACCTTACTTCGTTTACTTACGTTCCAGTTCATCAGAGTCTTATCTCCTATTGATATGTTCGGTCTTTCGAACTCCGAAACTTTTCTTTATTCCCCATCTCCTTCATTCCTTCTATGTTCCTTTTAGGAACTGCGGTCAAGACTCATATATGTGAGTTGCTCTCAGAGCTTTACGAAAGATCTGAGTTGGACACGTCAAAAGCAACGAACTGTAATGGCTACCTGTAGTTTATCAAATAACTATATTCCCCCTCCCATTTGTTATGTTCTTATTATAACCGTAATCTCCGTAAATTAAATTATTTGTACAAGTTTTGAGTTTTATTCGGACTATAAAAGTTAGTTGAAAAAGAGGGAAAATACACTATTAATTGTTGTTTTTATTATATTACTATTATTATCAACTGATCCCGTGCCTTTAAACTTTGTATTAATCATATAGCTTCCTTGTCATCCTAGTCATTGCTTTAACCTCTTCATCAAGTTAGCCATTATTTATTTAATTTTTTAGCCTGTTTTCTGACATTTTTTACTGTCTTTGCAGCCCTTTGACATTTTGAAACTTGCGTTAATTTCTGCATGCTCTTTTTGTATTTTAGAGTTCTGTACTTGTTGTTGTTTGTTCTTGCTTTTTTATTTTCGCTATTTTTATCCTTTGCTTAAAATTTTCTTTCTCCTACTGTTTGAATTTTATTTTCTGAGTAATCCTCAGCTATTCTATATTGTCCTGTTTATTTAGTTTTTGAGCGTACATCTCTAATTGTTCTTTACTTCAAACCAATTTTTATTTCCTCTATTTCAGAGTTCGAGTTCAACTTTTCTCTAGTATTTATTTTCGAGACAGCATTTTCTTTCTTGCCTTTGCGTGTCTGATTACCATTAATTACCAATTCTTATTTTTACTTCGACAGGACATATGTTTTTTTTCTCCTGTATATGTATCTTCCTGTTCTTTTCTATATAATTGAGTTTAACTTTTGCAAAAATATCTGATTTCGGTTTCCTTTATTTACAAAACTATCTTTTCATTCTTTAACAGTCATGTTCTATTTGATTTTCACATTTGGTATTCTCCCTATTAAATATTTTTATCAGATATTAAACAAGATTCTTTACTTGTGTATGCATGTGGGGTAATTATGGTACGCGCATCGATAGCGTAACTCCGCATTGTTTGTGTTTTTTAAGGTTGCATATTATTTACTGCATATAGAACAAAAACAATGCATAGAACACATAACAGCATTTAAGGCATAGAAATGATTATTATTAAGTTATTGTCCTCATTATGTTGTAGAGATATTAGGTTATTTCGAAGCAGGAGATGTGAAAAATGAGTAATGCCCTCGCCGGGACTCGAACCACGGACCTCTCAAATACGCCCCGAGCGTGTTGACCCCTACACCACGAAGGCATGCTAAGAAGGCGGAAGAAATACCTTATATACTCCCCCTTTTAAAGGGCGGCTGGGGATTAGGGGATCCAATCGCCAAATCCTGGTAGTGGAGGATCATCATCCATCACCTCTTCAGTTCGGACGCCACTGTAGAGACATTAGGTTATTTCGGAGCAGGACAGATAAAAAATGAGCAATACCCTCGCCGGGATTCGAGCCTCGGACCTCTTGAATACGTGCACAGAGAGCTGACCACTACACCATGAAACATGCTATGAAGGCGGGAGAACTACCTTATGACGTCAGAATCTTCCGAGGGCAGAAGTCTCTTTAGTTGAGAGTTTTGGATCATTCTGAGTTCTTGCCTTTTCTAAGACAGTTTGCTAAGTGAATTAGTCACGCTCTCTTAATTTTTCAGTCATATTTTACGCCCTCTCTTTAATTATAGGAAAAATATCAAAGGAGCAATTGAATCATTCGTACGTCAGCCTTCCTGAAATCGAGAGGCTTTGGTGACAGACACAGTGCAGATAGCTGAAATCCCTTGGCTCTTATCGTTAGTTATGACTCTTGTAATGCCAAGAAGAGCCGCAAATGAGAGAATTATTTCTTCTGCAATATCAGAAACTGTCGTCTCACATCGCGTAACTCCTCGAACACTGCGAACTGTGGGGAATGGCACACATAAATTTCTTACCTTTGTGTGATCCGCCACACATGTACGCTTTTCCGTGTATTCATGTATCCTCTCGGAATTTTGTTATGAAGTGATGATCCAATGAGATCACCTTTTAGAGTTTATATCATTGGATAATATGTTATTGCTTCATAAGAGTGTAGGATTACCTGGAAATTAAATACTATAAAAATGAGTAAAATTAAATACCATCTTTAACTTGCAATAAGTCCTCAATCCCCCATTTTAATCTGGTTACTTCCCCCATAACGTATTTCTCCCGCCTTCTTCGCACAACTTTGTGATGTAGTAGTCAGCACGTTGGGCGCGTATTCCAGAGGTCCGTGGTTCGAGTCCCGGCGAAGGCGTTGCTCATTTTTCAAGTCTCCTGCTTCATAAATACCCAATGTCTCTACTTCCTTTCTTTTCTAAAAATAATAATATGCTTATAATGAACCTCTCTAAAATCCGCCATTTCAAAATTAATCCTTTTCGCGTGATTCTTATGTTAATGATGTAAGCAATTAGTTACATAATGTTTCAGCCAGCAATAACATTAGAATTGACGAAGTGAAACTTAAAATAACCAACGAGAAAGAAGTTGAACCAACACTTAATAATTATTTGTCTGGACCCACCAGCGGCCGAGCAAGTAAAGTCGCTGAACACTGCGCGTTCCAACGGTGTTTGCTGTATTTTATTTTATTTTTTGTTTCTGTGTTTGTTGTTATTATTTCATAGCTTATAACTACAAATACACCTTATGTATCTTTTTGCTCATATCTTCGACTAATATTTCATAGCGTCATTTTGAATGAATAAATAAAAAATGGAATAAAAAAAATTGAAAGGTTTCAGATTTTAAATTATGTTAAATGTTTTTTTTAACGTTTTGTGTGTTACTTTTATTTATTAAATATCATGTTCTTCGCACTTAAACCATAAAATTCAGTTCGACAGCAATATCGCAAAATAATTTTAAAATGAGCATATCTTTAGAATTTCCGATACACAGTTCCGCGGGCTGGAGATAAAAACTTTTTTTTTGTCTTTTTCCCCGTAGAGTGTTGCCATTGCTCGGTTTTAAGTCGTTAAGTTTGTTCGTCAAAAATTCGTTAGTTTTACAAAATATGAAATAGATAATAAAACAAATTCCAAATTTGATCTTCCAGATGCGCATGTTCGGTTGGAAATGTACGTTATTCAAAACTGGATGGCTCTAGGTACCCTTGTTTTATCACATTTTTAGATATATACATATATTTATGCAGATTCTTCATTATTTATTTTTTTAAATATAATAAAGGGCTGCAATATTTGGTGGCAACAATTTGAAAAGTGAATCAGACACTTACAGGGAATCAACGCAAAATCGCAAAATGAAAACAATAGTCCTTTAGGGACAAAGTCCGTTTGGACTAATAACATATACGCGTGTACAAAATCTTTCATTTGTATAATTTATTCTCTAACATCCTCACATTTCCATTAGTAATTCTACGCATTAAACACCAGCGGTTCTATAAACTAAGAAAGAGAGCCTAATGTCAGCTTTTTAAGTGACTGTTAAATTGCTGTTAAACTATATTTCCTTGGATAATCATGGATCTAAGAATTCTTGGTGCATAAATGATCGTTCAGTTGTGACTTAAAAATGAATAAAACTAACAAGGGGGGGAGTTGAACAACAGAAATGGATTTTTAGATCGATGGACTCTACTCGTCGTTAAGTGATGTTTGACAGCTCGAGTATCTTACTCGATCTCTGGAATCATCAATCATCTATTTCTTGGTATTTATGGACTACTTTTTTCTACAAAGGCATCAAAATTGTCATTTCCGTTTTAAGTTTGCTTGTATTTCAAAGACATTTTTTGAAAACTATTATTCTTTAATTTGAAAGTTTCAGGGTGGAATGATTTTTGAAGAAGAAAAATTGCGAGAGTACAGTTTAGTAATCCTTTTCTAAAAGTAAACAGTGGAAAAAAAATAATTATGTGTAACTAGATTTAAGTACATGGTTTGAATTCTTATTTCTTGATAACGAACCAACATTTTATCTGTCCCACCCTCTAAAAAATGTTACTCTAAAAAGTGAACTTTAAAATTTTCAAAGATAAGTTACAGATAGGAAATGTTTACATTTTCTAATATCTCTGCGTAGAAGTAACCTATTTATCATCTTATTACGCATGCTCAATTTTACTTTACTCTGAGAAATTTTGCTCTTTGTACTAAGGCGGAGTTTATGTAACACATAAAAGAGATAAAGCTTGATTTAAAAGTTAAATAAGTCAGTCTTTTAATGGAAATAAAATTTAATACCAAATTCTGGCGTGTATAAGCCGTACCCTTAATTTTTACGTCTATTATTATTATTATTATTATTATTATTATCAAGGATAAGTCGAGGATAGTCTCTCCACCATCTACAATGTTTTTTTCACTTGGAGTTGTAAGGTTTATCTTAAGTTTATTAACAGTTATTTTAAGTTTTGTATCATTCCTATCTTATTCTAATTTCAGCTTACAATTTCCTGCCAGAATGTAAATCCAGAAGCGCAGTTAATGGAAATGAGAAAAAGTACTATTTAAGTCTTGACTTCACCGACTTCAAGACAGAGAAAGTCTGATTCCCCGACTAGCGCGCGTTTGCCTTCTGGCTACGTCTGTCTTAGCTCTAACTACGCTCGGCCATATCTTAGGCCCTTGCTTGGCGTCGCCGATTTAATTAATACTTAGGGGTCAACCAGTTAGATTTTGATAGCTTCGTCTATACCTTTTAATAGCTTAGTTAAGCTAGTTTTAGTTTAAATTATTATTATTTTAAGTTCAAGACCGAGTGGCGGCTTTGTGTAAAGTTCCAAAAAAGAACTGATTGTAAATATACTGAAAAATAAAGGGTTATAAACCCTCCTCAAGTCTTAAGTGTTCTGTTCACACGCTTAAGCGATTATTCGCTTGTTAGTGTTCCTGAGGTTCTAATTTAGAACTTTAGATTTAAATAGTAAAACCCCACAGAGTTCTGAAGGCTGTTAAAATGAAAACATTATTTACCATACACTGATTAAAAATTTTTAATATCGGTCAAATGGAGCATGTTTCTGTGTTTAGGATTTCTTATTCACTGTCACTTCCGGTACCATTGACCAGCGCTAGTAACAGTAGCCCGCTGCAGATTACCAACACTTGCAAACACAACTGAACTTGATAAGTAATGTGTAACTTGATGAATAATGTGTAATTTCACCCCCAAAAACAGTAAATTTTACTCTCAGTCGTTAAATACGCGGTGTTGTATTGCATGTGCTGCTGTGTTACCACATATTTATATGTACACTGTGTGGGAAAAAAAAACTGCCGTTCTACTGGGCCGATTCACGAAATTCAAATTGCGTTTTTCATCTCTCGAAAGCGCGACTTAGGCTATGCATTAGATTTATATATAGCAATGTCCTAACATAGGTACTCTGACACACAACCGGACTTTTTCTGAAAAACCATCCAATATTTTTTCATATTTCAATTCTACGTCTCAAATTATGCCTAGATATTAAATTTTGTAAATTTTGGTGGAAATTTATGGAGAAATTTAAAATTTTTTCTTGGCGGATTTTTTTCAGTTTGCGCCAAGAATAATTCATTTAGCGAACTTCTTAATTTATAGGAACGTATTTTCCTTTCCTTTTTTTAATTGTCCACGACCGGAAGAAAAGTCATCGTTCGTACTTTCAAATAATTTTAACAGGGTGCGTCAACCACATTTTCGTTTTTATCGGCTATAATAAATAGGCCAAATTTCAAAACTCGCCAAAATGTAGATTCGCATATATCTTGGGACATTTTGAATAAAAAACTCTAATTTTTGCAGGTATGCTTAGATATACATCTACTTTAAGATGATGGCAAAAATTTTATAGGTTAACACTCAAAATGTTTTTCGAAGAATTTATGAAATTTATTTAAAAATAGAAATTTTAGAAATAAATCATAAAAAATTGGCGAATTTTATTTGAAATGAACCTAAATTTCCAAGTATAAAAGGAAGAATAAAAAAAGAGATATTAACAAATATATACCAAATTCCATTCATTAACATTGAGGAGTTAAAATTTCTAGAGCTAATTTTTTAAAAACTACTCTTGCGATATTTACAAAACGTGGCACTTTAGCATAATTTGAGTCGTAGAATGGAAATATGAAAAAAAAATTGGCATGTCATTCCAGAAAAAGTGCGATTTTGTGTCAAAATACCTATATTAGAACAATGCTATATATAAATTTAATATATATCCTAAGTCGCGCTTTCGAGACATGGAAAACGCAAGTTAAATTTCCTCAATCGGCTCAGTAGAAAGGGTGATATAGAAACTGTCCATTTTTTTTCGCAGTGTACATATACACTGGTGTGCAAAAATTAAGGACGAGACGGTTTTTTCAATAGAACTTTGTACAAAAGATTTCCAAATCAACACATTTAACACCGTAAGATCCTCAATACGTAAGGACATGAGTAATGTAAGCAACACTTACTAAAAGAGAAATCAGAGGGATAAAAAAAGCTTTATTGAAAAAGTAGCATGGAGCGCAATGCGACTGAAGGCCGATACATCCCTGTGATGGGTGTCTAGCAAGAAACATCCGGTCGTTAATAGGGGATATGATCTTCCCTGACTGTTAGGCAGGTTTCACATCATTTGTGCATGCTGGATATGTGGTTGTTAATGAGCTGTTGAGACAGTGCTGCTCGTTCCTCTTGTAGCACCAATCGCAGTTTCGGAATCGTTACTGGCGATAAGTTACGTGCTGCCACGGGTCTCCCTAGTAAGTTCCGTACATGCTTGACGGGATTTAGATCCAGAGACCTTGCCGACCAATCCATGTGTTCAATATCTTCACTCTCCAACAGCTCTTCGACAGTAACTGTGCGATGAGGTGGAGCGTTGTCGTTCATGAAGAGGAACTGAGGACCCATAGCCCTTGTGAAAAGACGCATGTAAGGAAGAAGAACCTCGTTACAATAGCAGTCCCAGGTGACGAACCTCCTTGGGAGATATGAAGGTCGGTCCGGCTACCAAGCATTATGTCTGCTCGAACGAGAACTCCGCGACCTCCAAAACAGTCCCTTTTGATGATGTTGAAGGGGTTATTGCGTGTTCCCCGCTCTGTCCAGATGTGTATGTGTCTAGAATCGCAACTCAGACTAAATCTGCTCTCATCTGTAAAGAGTACTCGTCCCCATTCATTGTCTCTCCAATTCCGGTGTTCCCGGCACCACAGAGAACGCCTTCTCCGATGGGCAGGCGTTAGAGGTACACACCGTACAGGGCGTCGTGCAAACAGACCACCACCGTGCAGTCTTCTGGCCACGGTAAAACGCGATATCGGTCGTCCAGTCGCCTGTGTCGTGTGTCTAGCGATTTCTCCCGCTGTCTGCCGCCTGTTTCTTCTGGCCTGTAAGGCAATATACCGGTCATCTGCGGGTGTGGTTCCTCGTGGACGACCACTACGGAACCCCCGGATAGCTGTTCCTGTAGTTTGAAATTGTCTCCAAAGTCCTGAAACGATGCTGTGAGCAATTCCGAACTCTGCAGCCACACTTGTCACACTGCAGCCTTCCTCCAATTTCCCAATGATTCGACCTCGGGTAAAAGCATCCATATGTCGTCTAACAGATTGATTATTCGCCATTTCTTGCTGAGGCAGCAACTCGGTGTAATTTTAATACGGCGTGCAATCTCTTTGCCAGAAATACTGATCTTACACCGACAACATGCTTTATACTACTCAGACACTCCCCCATTACGTCTACCTGCATATCTGCGCATGTGTTACCATACATCCCCTTACTTAATCCCCTGATTGGTCTTTCTGTCCGCTCTGCCTCTTCTTTCAGCTGATATGCTAATTTTTCGACTTCGTCCTTAATTTTTGCGCACCAGTGTAGTTACCCTCTTACCCTGTTGAAAAGTCCTTACTCTTGCTTTATTTTTACAATCGTTGGTCATAATTATCCGCCTCGAATTACAGAAGTGTTTTAAATGGCGAAACTGAGTGGGAAATTTAATTTCAAAATTTGAAGTTAAATTATAAATAAATTTAAATTTCGAACTGTATAGGAAGGAATCAAATAGGTTTCATAAAAAGTAGATATTAATAAATACATACCAGATTCAATTAACATCGAGAAGCTAAAATTTTGAGAGCTAATTTTTTAAAAACTACTCCTGCGATTTTTACAAAACTTGGCAGTTTGGCATAATATGAGTCGTAGAATCGAAATCTGGAAAAAATTGGCATGTCTTATCAGAAAAAAAACATTTTTTGTCAAAGTACCTACATTAGAACAATTCTATATGTAAAAATAATACATATCTCAAGTCGCGTTTTCGAGACGTAAAAAACGTATGTTGAATTTCGTGAATCGGCCCAGTAGAAAGGGAGATATATAGAACTGTTCCATTTTTCTTTTCGCAGTGTACCTGTTTCTAAACATTTGTATGTATAAGCTGCACACCTGCTTTTTATCTGCTTTTTGGTGGAAAAAACAGCGCGGCTTATAGCGCTACCTTCTAAAAACAAGGCCTTTCAGCTCTTTCGTGACGTCACTATAAAGAGTACGAAGAAACCTATCCCATTCGTAGGGAGTGCGCGAATCGCTCGCTTTGAATCAATAGGATTTATTTCTTCGCACTTTTCGTGGTGATGTCACAAGGGAGCTGGATGACCTTGTTTCTTGAAGGTTACGTTTAAGCAGTGCAACTCTAAACTTAACTTTCAGCTGATAACTTATATTCATAAATTAGGATTCTAACCCTACGCACTAACAAAGGCAAAGTTCATTCATCAGTACCACAGATCGCCCAGGCTGGAACAAGGAACTGCTTGTCTCGCCCAGACACACTGTATTGGTTGGCGTAAACACAAATTCATTCACAATTTAAACTCAATCTAATTTACGTTCTGGTGACTGACGGAAGAAATAGGAAGTACAGAAAAGAATTAACATAAAAAATTACGAGTTATCTAAAATGAACTTTACATGTGAAATGTCGGTTACGGAATGGACATAAGAAACATTTTTGTGGAAATTATAATGTGTTATTTCTAGACATTAAATGTACTGAATATTAGATATATGATATTGAAATTATTATAAAATGATATTTTTCCTTTAAACAGTCTTCTGAAAAATAGGCATTTAATATACACGAATCTTAATATTAATACTTACGTATGTATACCGCATAACACAAAAACAAGCAGCCTCAGGACGCTGAAATTTTGCACATGGAGCTGCTATAACATGTTGTTGTGCACCTGCTTTTTTCGTTGCAATCGATCGCACTAAAATTGTATACATATATATCAATTTAAAAGTTAAGTGCTCCATTTGTTTACATTTAAAACTCTTTAGTAGAATAGTGAATTAAATCAGTTTCTGCACCTGCAGCGTCTTTTTGCCGAGTGGAAGCACAAGTAAACTTTTAGTTTTGAGCACCGAAACATCTGCCTTCTTGCCCGCTGGCCGACTAGCATGTTTTTGCTCAGAAACTCTAATTTTAATCGTAAGAATTATTTTTTTTAAACTGTTTAAACTGTATTTGGTGTTTTATGGTTTTCTGCATTTTACAATAAGCAGGCTTTCATTCTCTAAAAATCCAATGAAACTGTTGATTTAGTTAATTTTATTTTCTATTAGAGCAATCTTATACATGAAGCAGTCTAATATTCCAGAATTCTTATATGTTAAGCTGTCTTATATAAAACGAAATTGAACAGCTAAGAATAAGCAACATAAATCGCCGCAACAGGAGTTAATTTAGAATACTGTAATTTTGGAGTTTAAACAGAACATTCCCTTCTTCCATTATGAGATGGAAATAATAGAAAAAGGAACATGTGCTTACGTACGTGGAAAAGCAATTGTTCTTTTCTATTGTTTATATGAATATAAAATAATAGAAAGGAATAAAAGTTTTATATATGTTTTTTATGTGTTAGAATATAATAGTCACTCCATTCTTTCCGTCGATTAGTTACATAATTACACGTTGTTTACGAATGCTTATTTTTCATATCGTTTTACCTTATGCTAAAACAGTTCATAGTTCCATGTTTAAATACGTAATCCAGTCGTGAATTCCTGTATATCTGACGTGTTCCTTGACAGTATGGTTTAATATAATTTGGTCAAAGAAGAAAAGTCTTGAAATTTGTTATTGAAATGCATGAAAATTACGTTCGAAAAAATGAAATTCATAAATCCTCTACTGTCTACCATTGCAAATCTTTTTTTCTACAGACAAAATCATATTTGAAAAAAAAAAGAACTTTCTTTTATTGGTAAATTAGATTCTCTGGAGGTACCTTCACATCTTAAAAATCCTTCAGATCTGATTGAAGATCCTATTTCTAGTCCATTTTTACGGTTAGCATTTCAATAACGTATTTCCTAGTTGTTGCACTAGGAGATTTGTTTTGCACATTTAGAAAGTACATTTCCGTATTTTTCTCTGTTGTTATCTCGTAGATGAATGTTTCTTTTTTGTCACTTCTACTCCCGAACTGAGGATGAAGATTCTATTTAATCTTAGAAGCTACAATTCTGTAAATTATCTCACGTTTTACTGGTTCCTGTTGCTTATTATTAATTGCTTTAGAATTTACTGTTTGGTTTCTTTAGCATTTTTGCCTTTATTTCTTCATTTGTTGTTTATTTAAATATAGTACTTAGACGTAAGGCGTTCTTTTCTGAAATAAGTTTGCATGTTTTCTTCTATTAATGAAGTTTCTATGAAAAAGGTGACTGTTAAGAAGTGCCTGTCCAGTGGAGTTTTACATTATTTTAAAATAAACAAAATAAATGGATTTAATGTCTTTTATTATGTTTTTATGAAGACGCCTGTGTATCACCTAAATCCATTCTTATATATATATGTGGGTGTAAGAAAAATAAAGAATATGTAAAAGATTAAATTAGCAACGTAAATTTTCCTTCTCAATTCTAAAAATAGTGACCTCTCTCTGCACTGCCTCATTTCTAAATTAATCCATGTCATAGACTCTTACATAATTCCGGTGATGTAAATGGAACTAAAACTCAAACAGGCAATAGTAATTTTACAAAAGTATTAGCTGTCCAGTCAAAATGCATTGAGAATCAAAACTAACTAAGTCTGAATTAAGATTTCACCCTGAACATAAAACGCACTTGCTTCCAACGCTTTGGCGTAGTTGGACTCTTGTCTGTCTACTCCTTCTATCTTACCGAAACATTTTCTAAAAAGTAAGCCTTTTTAAAAAAGGCACATTTAATGTGCCAACTTGATTGTGGCCACAACAAGCTGAAATAAAAAATGAAGAGCTAATCTGCCTTTGCCTCCAATTTCCTATTCATTATGGAACAACATTTCTCTGCCATCAAACACCTGCTGGTCATTACTTCTGAATTTGTTTTTATTCTTTCATATATATTTGTCTCTCAGTTATTGTAATTATCAACTTAGCATTTACTTTAATAAGTATATCTTTCAGAAAGACAGTGTCCTTAAAACACCTACAGGGGAAATCTGAAACTTTTTTTTACCAATGGCGGGCCCTCAGCCGACTTCGGCTTGGCCACTACTAAGGCCAGAAGTGGTGGTCACTATATTATGGAGGCACCTAATGGATGGGCCACATTTGTCTCCTATGAAGGGATGGACAGTTACAACCATGCCTTCTCCGGGATACCGGCCGATACCAGGCCCTTTGGTATCGCAGTCGGTTCCCCTAACCACTATACCGTCTGGGCGGCTATTCTGAAACTTGAAATACCTGTTTATTATCAAATGCTTAAAGAATGGAAATCAAACGCTGGACATAGTAATGGGTACAAAATGTTACTTGTAAGAAGTATGAGTACTTGGACATCATCTTGTATTTTGCTCTGAATTTTTAATGGAAAGAGGCACGTGACATATGAATTTAATTAAATTTTTTTCTCTTACACAATGATCAAATTAAATTTTAGATATCTTTCTTTGATGGAGAATAATGATCTGTAAACTTCATTTAAACAATGTACAAATTTCCTACTGATTTTCTTTATTCCAAAAGATCCAAGATAAGAAAAAAACTCTATGACTAACACAGACAGGATATTCTGTAAGATCCAGTCTTTTTAGCTAACATATAGCTAAAGTACGAGGAAACCTGGCGACTTCTGTCACAGGTGTAAAAGAAATCTGGCGCAGAAGAAGGGGAAAATAACCCTTTTTATTCATCAAAATCTGTACACAGATGCGCGCGCTTCGTGATTGCAATAACAGCGACGACTTGCGGTGGAACTTAAAAAGAATTTCACAGTAACTTCAAAGATAAAAAGTAGTGCTGGACTAACAATTTAATTTAAGGCTAACTAGGTTAACTTAACATCCTACCCGGCGTTATACTTATTAAATGGCCAAAAAAGGCGTAGCAGCAAGGACAAACTAGTAATATGCACTGGCTACCGAAATCACGATCTGACTAACTTTCTCTTTTTCCCGTTTAAATACTCTTTTCACCTGACTTTAAATTTGCATCTTGGCGAGGAAATGCATGGGGAAAATGAGGGGTTCAGAAAAGGTACGAAACTTGAAATAATTTGCTATGTAAAATATGGGAAACCCTACAATTCTTCTCCCTCAGAATAACCTTAGCTATAGGTTCTAAAGCAAAAAAAAGTATCCAATACTACTTGTATATAAGCCACAAACTGCTAACAGTATAAGTCACAAATTGCTTATTCCCTGAATGCCTTACTCATCCGACCCAGCGTAACTGAAGTGATATAAGGTCGCAAAGTTTTGGTTGTATAAGTGGGCTATTGATGTCTAAACGATCTTCTTGCATGAAGGTGTGGGGGTTCCACCCGTTTATTTAACAGTTAAATGTAGGAACCCTTTTACACCGATAAGCGAGTAATAGCTTGATTGCGTGAACAGAGATGTAAGACTTGAGAAGGGTTAATTATTCTTTATTTCTCAAAATAAGGATAAACACAGTCGGTTCCTATCGCAGAACGTACAGCCTCCACTTGGGCTTGAACTCAAATTAATAAGAATTAAAACTTAACTAATGCTTAACTAAAAAGATATAGCGGAAGCTATCAGGATTCTAAGTAGTAGGCCCCTAAGTTTCAATTAAGTGAGTGAAGCCATCAAGGGCCTGAAGTACAGCCGAGCGTAATAATAGCTTAGGGACAGACGTAGCCCAAGGGCAAACGCGCGCTAGTCAGAAACTCTGGCTCTGTAATGAAGTCAGTGAAACATCGACTTAAATACTACTCTTACTCATTTGCATTAAACGCATTTCTGAAAATACATTCTGGTAGATAATTGTAAGCTGAAATTGGGAGAGACAGGGAAGTGTAATATACTTAAAGTAACTGTTATAGACTTAAGATAAACCTTACAAAGTTATAACTGTTTTACCCAAATTCAAGGCTGTCTTGGAATGTCCTTCATAGCAGTATCCTTCTAGATATACCTTCTAGTCATAAAGTACGTAATCAAAGTTTAAATTTATTTTTACGAAGAGGACATTATGACATCTGCATAGCTCTTATCGAAGAAGTTGGGCACTGCTTCAAAATAGGTGGTAGTTAATGGAATCTACATTCTTTGCATTTATGAAAGACATAAATAGTCTAATTGAGATGGGCGGAAGTAGTTGATTTATTGTATTCCAAATTACTGTATGGTATTTTTGCATATCTTAGCTTAACCAATTACAGGAATTCTTCAAGAAATTACAATATCATGGCCAGATAACTAAGCTTTAGGAGTTTCGCTAACATATCATTACCATTTCTTTCAACTGGAACGTTTTCTGCTCTACAGAATTGTAAACAATGATTCATTTTCTGGCGGGGTACACCTTCAGACAACCAAAGTTCTTCAAAGTTTTCATGCTTATAAATTAGTTCAAAAATATATAATGGTGTCGATGACAAGTATTTTGATTAATCACGAGCATAACTGTGTTAATAATATCTTTGATTAATCACGTACGCCTGAAACTGATAATTTAGTGCTAGAACATGATGTTAGGGATGATTAGCTCAGCAGAATGCGTCTGGACTTGACGGCAGCTTTAAATAATGACCTTGCAAAATATCTTCTTAATGAATCCTAACAGACATTTTTTTTACTCTCTGAAGTAAGAGAAAAAAAAAGAAGGTGATTCTTCTAACACAGATTCTTAACGAAATTTTATGTAATTTCTGGTATCTTACAAGGGCAAGGTTATAAGGTATTTCTTCCGGCTTCTTCGCGTGCCTTCGTGGTGTAGCGGTCTGCATGCTCGACGTTTAACCGAGAGATCCGTGGTTCGATTCCCCTGCGAACGCTTTGCTCCTTTTTCATTCTTCTGCTTCCAAAAAAATCCTAATGGCTCTACACTGGCGCTCGAACTAAAAAGGTGATGGATGATGATTCTCCACCATCGAGATTTGGCGATTGGGTCTTCTGAACCTCAGTCGCCCTTTAAAGAAAGGGGAGTATATAAGGTATATATATATCTTACATTCTTCGCATGCCTTCGTAGTGTAGTGGTCAGCACGCTGGGCGCGTATTTCAGAGGTCCATGGTTCGAGTCTCGGCGAAGGCGTTGCTCATTTTTCATCTTTCCTGCTTTCAAAAAATACCTAATGTCTGCAAGGTCTTTTACTTAGATATGAAGACTATGTAAGGATGAGATACGGAACATAAGTAGGAATTGTTTCGAAATCTGCTTATTTTGTCCAATTAAGTGTGAACCTTTCCATTGCTTCCTTAGTGTACTTGATTAAATAGAAATGGATTACTTGCAATATGGCAAAGCACGCAACAGTTATTTGACTACCTGATGGACATTCTAACAGAAACTGGTTCGTGCTCATGTAACATCTACGGAAAACTAAGGAACCTCATATGCAGGGAGCCCATTTACGAAATTGGAAACTGCATCGAAGTGTGACGGTTGACCATTAATGGGTTTAACACGCATAAAGGTTACACGGGTGTAGTCTGATGAAATGTGACAAGAATGCCGATAGAGAAATAAAGCAAGAAGAGTGTATAAGCTGATGAAATAAACCATTCAGACTGCTTCCCCGGCAAATAGAACAGCAAAATTAATTGAATAAAATTTAATAAGCGAACCATAATACGTTGACTGGTAGGCCGGGTTATGGTCCAATTTTGTTTCCATTACTTATTATTAGCATAACATTTCAAATAGCGTTACCTTACCTTATTTAACTTTATTATTTAGTTTTGTTAATTACTTAACTAATGAATTATTTTGTTAATTATTTAGTTTTGTTCTATAACCTCGCTTTCAAGACTTACCGTTTCCAAGATGCGTAAATTTTCATACCCACTTCTAAATACTTTATTACTCTTACCATTGTTTTCTTTTTGAATATTTATTTTTCCTTTTACCTATATAAATATTTTATTACTACTTTGCTCCTTTTGATATTTACGCGATATATCTGTGAGAGTGGCGTAGAGTAAATGAATTTGCAAAATATTCACTGATATCGCCTCGCTTCATTCAATAAATCAATAAGTTTCCTTTAAACACAGCACTCAATACTGTTGTAAATATTTGCAAGTATATAATTTTGAATTGAGTTTTTGTGTCGAGCGGGTCCCTAAGCACTAGTAATTCGGTCCGACATTTGTGTTGAAATCGACGGGCTGGCTGCATGGACGTTTTCGTGGTTTTCCCCAAATGTAACGTGTTAATACAAGGCATTTTTCCTTTGAAAGTCCTCCACGAAGGGATCCCCCTTCCATGTAACGCCTTAGGGTGGAGCATGCAAATAATAACAATCTTATAAAAAAAGTGTACTGAATTTTTTTAGTGTTGTGTTATTTAGTTATTTATGTATCTCTCCCTTTAAGATAAAAATGTTAGGGCTTATTTTGAGTTTCACCTAACTTGTAGCCCCATGTTCCGTATTTAAGTGTTTATTTCTCATCTAGAATTGTAGATTTTTTTTAATTATTATAAGTGCAGCAACGTTTGATTTGTGAAAGCAGTTCAAGTAGAACTCAAGATGTAGGCAAATTCGTTCCTGGTGGGCGTTGGTGATAATTTTTACTGCCAAGTTGGTGATATTTGGAGATTTGTTACCAACATGGCGACTTTCTGGAAGATTCGAGGAAACATATTTTCTAAGCTGCATGACAGAGCCATCCGAAAGTTTCCAAAGCCCATGCTACGGTATATAAATATGGATAGGACAGCTAGAAAGTTCAGTCAAAGATTTAGAGGTTAGCTGAATTGTGATTTAGAATCTAATCTGCGAGTAATTTTGAGATTTGACGCTATCGCGCTAAGGAGGACCTGCTTAATATTTACGTTTACCTTCAGCTTCTTCCAGCTATTTATTGTGCTATGTGTGCAATATATTGCGCTTATTTTTATAATAAATTGTTAATTTCTTCATCATTATCTGTAATGTTTATTCAAAAAGATATCAAATTGTATCTCGCAACAAAAAACAGCCCTTTAGGCATTTGTCAGAAGAATTTTTTAATGCGGGCCCAAAAAGCATTTTTGTAGGATACTCTTTGGTTTTGAAGATATTTAAAGCATTTCGCTACAACGAACTTAACCTTTTTCAGTAAATAAGCATTTAACAAAATTGCGGTTATCCTTTTTAACGCGGTTATCCTTCTTTGTGAAGATCTTCTCTGACAGGATATGTGTTGAGTAGAACGTAATTATGTTTCTCACGGGTAAATGCTTCCACTTCACTTTTAATTTGCTGCACCATAGCTGGCTAGAGGGTTGAGCAGTGATCGATGTTGCCGAAAAATTGTAGGTAGTCCATCACCGTCTTCGGAGGCACAGCAAAGCCGAGCTGGAATATATTGCCGCCCATAAATATTCAGTTTCAAGGGATGAAAGGGATAAACGCACAGTTCCGTAAAGATGGAATCTACCTTTACTTTGTCATGAAAATCTTTCAAATAGGACAACATTCACTAACCATCAAATATCTCAGTCACAGTGATTATGGTTAGAGTTAAGTCACTCCGTCTTGATTCAAAACAAGAAGAATTAAGCATACAACACAGAGAAAAATGATAGAAAATGGTACAGCATCTCTCAAAAGGGATGTCTTGGATATACGCTCCATCTGAAAAAGTAACAATAAAAAAACAGTGCACAGGAAAAAAATTAGCGAATAAGGTATGTAAAATCGTCTTATGAACAGAATTTCTGATATAGGTGCAAAACAAGCAAAAATTGGGGGGGAGCTACCAGGTAATAGTGAAAATTTCAAAAATTATGAGCTAATCTACTTAACAATAGTAAAAAGAAAATAAACTAACTAAGAAGATTTACATTAATGAACAAAAAGCATGTTACAGATAGTTTAAGAAATGCGAGATTGTTAATATTTACATTAAAACATGAAATACTGATGAATTGAAAAATATATTTAATTAAGGAAATTTAAATTAGTAGAAATAAATCATGCTACAGACAATTTAAGAAATGCGCGATCGGCAGTATTTACATTGAAACATGAAATATTGATCAATTGAAAAAATTATTTAACTAAGAAGATTTACAGCAGTAAAAAAAATGCTACAGATAATTTAAATCTGAGACGGATAAGATTTATGTTGAAACCCAAAATATTCATAAACTAAAAAAAATATGTAACTAAGAATATTTATAGCAATAAATAACAAAAACATGCTATAAATAATTTAAGAAATGGACAGTTGGTAACACGTAGGTTATTCGAAGAGTAGTCCGATTTCTTTTAAAACGTAAACCATCACAGACGTTTTCAAAAAATATTTTTTATTTAATTCCTTATACTTTTCTGTTTTTCTATGTAATTTTCATATTTGTTTAAACATTTGCCATAATGTTCTACAAGTGTTTATATGCTTACCCAGCTGGTCATACTCATGTCTGCCGCCTGTGATTGATATCCAGGCTTGAAATTCTTCTTTCACCTCGTCATCTGTGGTGAAGCACTTACCGCTGGGAAAGTGCTTTAGGTAGCCGAACAAGCAAAAATCACTCGGCCCTAAGTCTGGACTGTAGGGTGGGTGGTCAATATGTTCCCATCCGAACGATATGATCATATTTTGGATGTGAATAGCAGAATAGGATCTAGCACTGCCATGCAACAACAAAACGTCAGACATCAGAAGTCCGCATTGCTTATTACTCGTTAAACCACGTCTAAGTTTAGTCAGGGTGGCGCAGTAAGCGGCTGCATTTATTGTTGTTCCTTGCTGCATAAACTCGACTAACAAGACTTCATGTCTATCCCAAAACAAGGTTGCCTTAACCGTGCGTGTTGAGATTGTCTGCTTGGCCTTGACTTCGACTGGAGATGCGATGTAACGCTATTCCTTTGACTGACGTTTAGACTCTGGGGTTATGTGAGAAACCCAAGTCTTGTCCCCAGTGACAATCCTTTCTAAAATTTGATTACCTTCCTTATGACATCAATCCAAAAAGTCAAGAGCACAAGCCATTCTTTGCATTTGGTATCCCTCAATAAGCAGTTTGGGAACCCAACGTGCTCACGATTTGTAAAATTGCAGATTTTCGGAGACAATTTTATTCAAAGATGTCCTACCCACATTCGGAAATTCCAGTGCTAAAGTTGAAACTGTGAATCGCCGGTTTTCATGAATTGTTTCGTCTACGGCATTGACCAAATTTTCTATGATCACTGATGGGCTCGGCTTGATCGTAGTTCATCATGGACATTTTGAAGTCTGTTTTTGAAAGCCTCATCCACTTACGCACACTGCTGTCACTCATCGTATTAGAGCCATACACACCGCTTATTTGTTGATGAATTTCCGCTACTGAAACGCTACTTGCTGTCAAAAACCGAATAATTGGCTTTATTTTCACAGTCGGCGGGCTGATCAATTGTTTTAAACATCTTGAACTGACACTGTACACAGCGCACTGCAACAATACCAATGCAAATGGCGTAGTTGATGAGCAATCCATGCCGGGAGGCGGTATGCATGCGCATTTAAATGTTCACGCGATATTCGTATAGCTACGGCGATTCAAACCTTATTTTCCGAACAACCCTCGTATTTACATTAAAACATGAACTAAAAATTAAAATAAATAATGAAATAAATTGAGGAAACATTATTAAACTAAGAAGATTTATAGTAGCAAAAATAATAAAAACATGTTGTAAATAATTTCAGAAATGCACAATCAATATTTTATAGTAAAACATGAAATACCGATAAATTTAAACAAAAGTATTTAGCTAAGAGGGTTTACATTAGGTATCATATCTTTCTAAAATCTCGATAAATGTAATATAAAAAATATCGAAAAAAATTTACATAAGTACAGGGTCGAAATATTATCACTTACATTACAATGTATGAGTTCAATTAAAATGCTAACTAAGAATCAACAAACAATCTGAAACAAAAATAAGGAAGGAAACTATATAAAAGATTGAGGACATAGCCATAGTAAACTAAATATCAAATAAGTGTAAATACGAAAATTATCTATGATAAAAGAAAGTAGGTGCACTCTAATAACACGTCTTCATTCAAAACAGGAAAGGCGAAAGCAAGAGCGAAGCATACAGCACGAACAGAAATCATAGAACATCAATCAGGCAGGTATTGCCGGGATGTCGCGCGAAGCGCGACGTGTCCGGCTCGATGAAAATCAGCCCGAAGGCAACAAGACGGTAAAAGCTCAGGACACGTGGCAAAAAGAAGGTCAGAGGGTGTGGAAAGAAGGGCAACAATGACACCACAAAGAAGAGCGCAAAACGACGAGAGAGGCAGTCAAGCGCAAACAAGAGCTGAGTGATGTAATAAGGTACATGACAAGTAAAATAACAAGAATAAGTGCAGTTACAATCATATTATATAGTATGTTCCAGAATATTTGTAAATAAGAATATATACATTATATACAGTAAAACAGTGAGGTCCATGTTGTCCATGTTGTTAGCAAGAAAGTAAAATAATATAGCAATTACTAAACATTGACTATCTTAAGTTGGGAAGTTTGCGTCACGTTATAGGAATGCTGCAAGAGGTCTGAGTTCTTTATCTTCATCCAAAACTTCATAGTTGAAGGTATTGAAGTACTGCAGTTGTTCGCAGTTTAATGCTTTTTCAAAAAATTTCTTGTTCAGTTTGTGCAAATATGTTTCAAGGGTGTCAATTTGTAGGTCAGTGTGAAGAGTCAAATTTGAAACATAAAAGTGCGCACCTGTAATAGTGCGGAGATATTTATTTTGTATGACTTGCAGTTTCTTAAGATCGTTCTTTTTATACATAATCCAAGCCGGGGAAGCGTAAGTCATGATAGGACGAATAATAGATGTAAAGATGAGTCTCTTTTTGTAAAGATCTAATTTTGAGTATCTGCCAATTAATGGAGTAAGACTTTGGATTACACTGATGGTTTTGTGAGTGATGTGCTTAATGTGGTCTTTCCACGTAAATGAAGAGTTAAGCACAACT
>KK120707.1:995866-1006562 GCA_000611955.2 Stegodyphus mimosarum | reverse complement strand
GGAAGAGTGGTAAGAACAATGTCTAAGATGTCTCCTTTATGTGGATTGTTAGGTAGATAGGTGTAATCAACCGGCGCATCGAAATATATGGGCTGGTCAGTGATAAAATCAAATAATTTTTGTCCATTTTTGTTAGTTCTACGACATCATGGTCCAGCGTCTCTCTTATATAGAGATGATCAGGATCCAGAACCAATCACAAGACGCACATGCAGCAAACACGAAACATCTGCGTGACTTTGCATGTTGCAATTTAGAATGACATCAGGAACGGGAGGAAAAGGTTGTAACACGTCCTTGATAACGCAGCAGCGATATGTTTTTTTTTTTTGAAAGCTTCAGAGACCTACGCTCTTTGGGATCTCTCAGATCCTTTATTCCTGTGCAGCAGAACAGGTATAAATCTCATACTTATACGGAAACTTTCAAAAAGAGACAAATCTTGAGAATAAATAATGACAGTATATCCTATTTCTTTTATTTATTACATTTTCTATGACGCATCTAGAAAAAAATGCTTATTAGTATATAAACGATTATATGCTTCTTTGTTTTCTACTACACCTTTCAGCTACAAAACCTCGCGACATTTTGATTTTGATTTAGTTTGTAACCTTGTGGAAAATAACCAGAAAATATCTTCATCACCAGTTTCAAAATTTTGAATAACATCTATATCACAGTGTAAATTAATTAGCTCTATATCTAGATCTTCCAGAGCGTTACTCACATACGCTTTCAGTAATGGATGTTAATGCAAAACTGCACTCGACGGTATTAAAATCTTAAAAATTTTTCTTCAAATTCTTTGTATAATTAAACTAATTAATTTACTTGAAATACAATCGCGGGACGCATGAAATTGCTTCGGTGGCCGCATGTGGCCCGCGAGCAACCAGTTTCAGATCACTTCTCTATAGTATATTGTTAAATTCAAAGTTAATCTCATTGGATTGAAGCATCTGATAAATAAATCTAACAAAATGATCGATTGGAGAAACATAGCTTTGTGCAGACATGTACTTAATGGACGTCAGATGAAAGCTGCTTCTCATGAAAGACTATTTTCTTTCAGTAAACGCTATTAGCTTTTAAAGAACAGTAATGACATTACCACTTCAGCAACTTTGCAGTCCTGTTCGGAATTTAACTTTTAAAAAAACCGTATTCAATAAGTTAATCAGATCTAGGATAAAAAACGAGTTGTCAGCAGCAAAACAGAAGCGAAAAGTAAACAAAACTTAAAGAAAGAAAAGATTTAAAAAAAAGGTATATACTGCTTGATAATTACTACGAGAAGCAAGAGAAAAATAAAAAGCATTAAAAGCATTGATCGTGAATGAAGCTAATTTTCAGTTTGCTTTGCTTTTTCCGTGATAAATTAAAGACATTCTTTGAAAGATATTTTGCGAAAAGAAGAAAGTTTAGGATCAAGTTGAATAACTTTCATGGAAAAAAAAATTCCCCTTCATTAAAAATACTTCTTTTTATAATAAGAATTAAAATAAGGAGTAAAAATTTAAGTAATTAAAAATTAATTATTTATACCTTATCTAATTGCCGCTTGTTTCGGGCAACGCTTTTTTAATTTGCAATCAGAGATTCTTCGAAATTTAAAATGAAAATAATGAAAAATATACCAATTTGTTCTTCGGTAATTATATTTTGGATTACTCATTATTAAATTACAATCGGATTTGCATTACATTTATTCTTATGTATTGTAAACGTGACCTTGTTTAACCTTCTGACCGGCCAGGGTTTTCGCTAAGAAAGCACAAATTTCTCAAAACTACTATGAGAAAAAATTTACTGTCTTGATTTTAATGTAAAAACTCTTCCTGTTATTTTATACATGAATTTGTGTACTTTTAAGATACTGCCGTACTTTCTTAGACATATTTCAATATTCACGTATATATACGTTCTTACAGATATCACATAAGTATTCTAGGCCGTATATATACGGCCTTGCCGGTTAGAGGGTTTTAACATGATGCTCAGAAAAATATTCTTCCAGTTCTGTAAAAGGCTAAATATAACCTCAGATATCCGAACAGGCGTGAAACAGCTCTATTACTCAAAGGTTGCTTGAAGTTTATCATATAACATTATTTTTCAGAACACTACACACCCATATCTACTTCCATAAAGTTTAACTAAGCCATACTAATGCATTAAGATGACAAATTTTAGTGATTTTTTATTATAAAGCGTATTTTTAGCTTTACAAAATATGTTCGTTTCCGTCTGCACTTTGATCATAAATGAAGCTATGGAAGAATTTATGAAAGTAACAGAAGAAGAAATGGGTTATGAGAGGTCAGAAAATATGGCAAAAATTAATAAGAGTTATCTTGTGATATCTTTATTTTAGTGATCATATTTTAAGAATGCGATCAAATCTTAGCAAATATCTTGAGCTTGACTCGTCTATTTAATTAAATTATGCGACCGCTAATACATTAACTTTTTTCTATGGCAATACAACTACTTTTTTCTATGGCAAAGGTATTTTGTATACATTGTTCTAGTCAGCGCTTATTTCGCGATTTCTGTGATTTCGCGACTGCTCATCAGGTTTAAGACTTTTCCTCAAGTGACTTTCTCCTGAGTGTTCGGGAACCTTCGCCGCTGGTTGCTTTCCTCCAACTCTGAGTTTCACAATGGTGCTGGCACCTTTGTGTCTTTTTTGGGCATTTGGGCTTTGGCTATGTGTAGGGTCTTGGAAAAAGTGCCAGCATTATTTTCGAGATTGTCCACCAGATTAGACAAATCCCATCCGCCCCTGCAACAAAGCACAGAAAGAAACTTGCTCTTAATAAACTGCAATACTAAATGAAAGTCTTCTAAATTTTTCAATTTTATGTCGGCGAGTTAATCGACTGTTTTGTTACGTTTTCTAACTTTACTTGCCACTAAGAGAGGACAAATAAAGTGTAGTTTAGTTTTAATTTGTCTGTGTGTGTGTGTGTGTACAAGTTGATTTTAGTCAGGGCGATAACCCGCCACCGAAGAAACTGCTATGCGTGAAGTATGATTAGGTAGGTAGACTTTGGAGAATAACTCAGTAGTAGAGTTATAAATTTAATATTCATCGCTGTTAAATCTAAAACAATGGGACTAGAGTATTTTTGTATCACAGTTAGTATGTATATAAATGTAATCCTAATGTATTCAGATAGATTATGTGTAAATTATCTTTTCAGGAGTTAATTTTTCTTAAATGATAACAAGTTATCACAACCCGGAGGCCCACTGGCCGCCTTCGGTCACTGAAACTACTATTTTACACGTTATTAACTATTTTACCCTGCGAATCTTTCCGATTACGCATTTATTGTAAATACGATGCCTGTAGTTTTAAAGATTTAGAAATATGTACTGAGCTTATGCCTATGCTTGCAGCTGAATGAACAGCTTGAGGCTTTGTCACTATATGCTTATATATTAATTTAGAAGTAAAACAACCAAAATCAGCGTTATATTTGCAAATTTTCACAGGACTAGTTTCAATGCTTTTACCGAACCCGCTTCCTCAGCGGCCAAAATGCAAATGAACGATATAAGAAGTTGTAATAAGATAAGAATGGCTGGACAGGAGTTAAGCTACTGGCGCCATCTATTGACGAAACAAGAAAACTAAAACATAATTTCCTTAAAGGCTGAAGGTAAAGATGGACTGGAATTAGGGTCATTAACTAGAGCAGAAAGATTTTTTTGAATATGAAATGCCTCGAGGAAATCTAATTCACCAATAGAAGATATTTTTTGAATAATTTTGGCTGCAGAAAATTTGAAAGTGTGATTTTTGGACTAACAATTCTGGACAACAGAGGACTTCTGTGTTTCCTTTTTCCTAACATACCCCTCATGTTCCTTAACGTGAAATTTTAAGGCTCTCTTAGTTTGAGCATTATAAATTAAAACACACTGGCAAGGAATCCTGTAAATACCCCAGGAGTTCATACCCGGAATGGGGTCTTTGAGTATGGAACTCGGAATTTTATTGATGGGAGAATAAACGACCCGAAAGTTAAATTTCTGTAAAATCGTGCAATTTTATAAAAATGTTTCGCGAATTTTTTTAATTTGATTTAAGAGAATAAACGACCTGAAAGTTAAATTTCTGTAAAATAGTGCAATTTTATAGCTAATTGATGGAAAGAAAGGAATGACAACAAGATTCTTATAATCTCCTAAAACGAGAGTGTACCTATTGGTGTATTGAGATGAGAATTTTTTAACTGCTTGATTAATAATGTTGGGTGAAAAGCCTCTGTCAATAGCTACTGCTTTTAAATAAACTAGTTCTTGATCAAGAGCAAGTTTGGAGGAACAAATTCTAAGTGCATGGAAAACAAAGGAATAAAATGAAGCTAACATTTGTTTAGTCGGTTGGCATGATTTGAAGTGTGGTGGAAAGCAAACCGATGAAGGTTTACGGTAAACTGTAATTCTGAATTTGGATGTGTTACGTGAGATCAAAATGTCGAGGAACGGAATATAACGCTGATTTTTGTTGTTGGACTTCTAAATTAATATTTCTTAGGCGTGTTATTTTGCCTTAATGTGCTAAAATGCCAAGCCACGGGACTGGATAAGCTGAGAAAACTTTCCATGTCGGTACAAGCAATAAGTTTAATGCGACAGCCGGGAGTTGGGGCTTCGTCATTTTGCTGTTCATATTGCTATATGGATGGAGAGAAACAAACTCAAGGCTTATAAAACCTGCTTATTTGTACTGGTTAGTTCTATTTCATATCAGCAACTGTCATTTGGAACCGAACATTGAATTTTTCTTTCATATGGAAATTCCTAGATGAATTAAAGTTGTAAACAACAGCGAGTTTGATGAAAATATTAAACGGAACAAACAATGCCTTTAACAAAGGGTAAAAAAAATTAATGAAGAAGGATTTGTTTTTAAGATAAATGGGAAATTATGCATTTTTGCTTCTTGTGGGCGGTAAAATCGTATGTTTTATCTATAATAATCTCAGAAAAGTTGTACGTTTTTCCTGAAAGCTGCCAACTTTATTCTAATAGAAACGTCATCAAGTGTTAAGTTTTAGTAAGAAATTAGGAAGTTTATCACTATTTACACAAAGAGTACGTATTTTTTCCGCTTGTGTCGAAGAAAAATTTAATAAAAAGAAGATATATATGCAGGGTGTTCCAGCAAAATTGTCACAAACTTTTAGTCGAAACAGAATACGCCCAGATGATGGAAAATCATATAGCAGTGCATGGTCGGTAGCACTTTCTTGGAGCGGAAGTGCAGGAAAGGAGGGACACAACAGGGTGAGCAAACATGTTTATTATGTTTAGTACAGGTAACATGTGGCAGCAGGTTTGGACATCCGGACGGCTTTCAAAGATTAATCGGGTAATTCCGGGACCCGCATCCATCCACAGCATAGCATAGCGACATAACATGTTTACAAAATAAAATACCGAGCATAGCATTACATACGGGAACATTGCATGGCGACATAACATAGCTCAGCATACACATGACATGGCATAGCATTGCAACATAACATAGCATAGAATATAGACATTGCATAGCGACATAACATATTTACAACTTTAGTCACACAACGTAATGTAACTTACACAACAGGTGGACATAGTATAGCAACATAACACAGTTGAGCATAGATAAAACATAGCATAGTATTGCAACATAGCATAGCATGGCATATGGACATAGCAGACCACATAACATATTGAGGTTACATATTTGCAATATAAAATACACAGTGCGACATGACCTACATGACAGGTGGACATTGCATAGCGACGTAACATAGCTTAGCATAGACATAACATGACACAGCATTGCAACATGACATGATATAGCATAGCATAGAAACATTGCGTAGCGACATAACATTATGATATAACATAACGTAACTTGGATATATCGTAGCATTTAATAGACATAACATATATAGTATTGCGACATAACACATTCACGTCACATATTTACAACATAAAATACACAGCGTTATATAACCTAAACATGAACTTAGCTTACCGACAGAACATAATACTGCATATAAACTTAGCATGGTGACATATATATTGACAAAACATTTTTATAACAAAATACACAGCATAACATGACCTGCGCAGCAGGTTGACATAGCATAGCGCAGACAAAAGCGATAGAACATGGCGTAGCATATGGTCATAGCTCTGCATAGCGATAGCGATATAACATAGCATAGCATATACATAACTTTGCATAGCATAGCTTCATGCCAAAGCGTAGCACATGGACATAGTTTGGCGACTTAACATTTTGACATAACATATTTACAGCATAAAATATACAGTGTAACATAACCTACACAAATTTGCATATTATTACTAAACACTTTGCCATATGGCATTCTACGCATGACGTATCGTACACTACGAATATATTTCAAATCGTAACTTTCTGCTGCATAGTATTCACAACATTACATGGTCTACACGATATTGATATTACATACCAGAACATGACGTTTTGTGAATTAACATATAAAGACAACAACATGAAGTCAAGCAGTACATATGGAACGCCACCAGGCATATAGTACAGCAGAAACTGAAAATTGCGACTAAAAACAGACAACGATAGTCATCAAAGGGAAGTGTTAAAAATTACAACCCGGACCTAGATGCAGGTGTCACATCTCCGGCACATGGAAGATCGGATGTTATGGAAAATACCGGCGTGTCCCGGACTTCCTCAACAGCTGCAAGGATGCGTGCAACAAATTCCTCAGCACTCTTAATGGGGGTTTCGTACACCAGTGTCTTGTCGTACCTTCACAGGAAGTAGTCACTGCGAGAGAGGTGTGGCGATCTTGCTGGCCATTGCACTGGACCACACCTGCCAATCCATTGTTGAGGATATATAGCATTCAGGTGAACACGCAGATCAAGGCTGTAATGTGAGGGGCCCAATCATGCTGAAACCATAATAAATATGCTCTCTCATCCTATTCGTGCCCTTCCTTTCTTGTGTTTTGTGTTGTCACTACCGCGCCAGGAAAGGGTTTCCGATCATCACCTGCTATGTGATTTTTCATCTTCTGAGTGTGCTCTATGTCTCCCGAACGTTTGTAGCCATTTTGCTGACACACCCTGTATATAGAGAGAGGGACAGAGATAAAGCAACAATATACAGCTTTAGAATATTTTAGTGATTCTTAAATTAAATATTTATAATTTCCACTACCCTGCATATCTGTTATTCTTTTGCAAAAATCCCTAAATAGCTTTAAAACAGTAATGAATTATGTTTCCAATATTTTTATTACAGAATTATGAGCTACTTGTTTTGAGATAAATAGTACTGAAACAAAAGTATTGCACTCTGTCCCTCTTCATATAGCAAACAGCCGAATTTCAGACGTTATTTTTGAGATAAAGGGATAAATGATAGAAAAATAAAAAGTATATAATTGGAGACACGACACATCAAAACCAACTACTTAATTTATCTTATAGAGACATTAGGTTATTACGAAGCAGGAGAGGTGAAAAATGAGCAATGCCTTCGCCGGGAATCGAACCACGGACCTCTCGGTTACGCGTCGAGCATGCAGACCACTACACCACAAAGGCATGCGAAGAAGGCGGGAGAAATACCTCATAATCTCTTCAACAGAATCATTAGCTTTTGTAACATAGAAGAAATATTTTGAGTTCTTTTCTTAGGGTATTTTTCAGTTCACGTTGATTCTAGTGAGATCGAAATGACAAACGGAACTACTCGCGAACTGTTCTCTAGGTATCGAATTTCTGGTGCACTCGAACAAGTTCATTGACGGGAATCAGTATACATTACTATAAACTTGCCATAAATTTTCACAATAGGCAACAACTCATAGACAATCAAAGCATAAAAATATGTGATTATGATTATAATAACTTAAACAATATTGACAGGCCCTTGGCCCAGCTAAATGTCTGGATTATGTAATCCACACTCACCTGAATTTCTCTATATGTTATGTACCACCACAAGATAATTGTCTGCATTCTCTCTGCAATATGCTTGGATATTGTCTACCTACTACAGTGAAAGCTGCTCGTATACTGTTTTTTCTACTTTTATTTCATTTGTTTTGTGGGTTTACATTGAGTATTTTGTTTGTGTAATTTATTTTCATGGATTCAGACCCCCAGTATATGCATTTATCTCTAATATGTTAAATCACACCAGCTCGACTGTCTCTGTTCCCCTATAGCATTAACAGCTTTTAATTTCCCAGCTAAAAATTGTATTAACTTTTTGTTACTAGTACTCAAACCACTGTGAAAATTAACTATCTTAATTATATATATGGTACTGTGAAAGACCGATATTGGAGAATGTCGACTTTCATCGGAGAATGTCAACATTCACCAAATACGTCGGTGAAAGATCGAATATAACACTGCATTCTTATACATTCGGGGACCCTCACCGGTGTATGTCGACAATCACAGATATGCTCTGGTGTAAGTCGAAAAGAGAGGCGACTGGCTGTTTCCCATAAATGCAGTTGTAAAAGCGAGGGCCTCTTGGGCAGTTCAAAGTCTCATAATAGTTTAAGTTGTTGCAATGAATCAGATTTGAATCGCATAATTTAGTAAGTTTTTTATTACTATTATTTTATTTTCTCATTTACTACGTACTGTATAATTAAGTAAGTTTTTTAACTTCTATTATTTTCCTTTCTCATTTTGAATGTATTGTGTGTTTTAAGTACTCGTGTGTTTTTTCGCGACTGAATGACGGAGAAGAAAATATAATATTCTCATATATTCAACATTCACCATTAGTACATGGTGAGAGCCGACGTTCACTGGCGTAAGTCAGAAATAAGAGTATTTGGAAAATATTTCGGACATTCACCAAGCGACTATGTGAATGTTGACATTCACCGGTGAAAGTCGACATTCTCCAGATTTCGGTGTTTCTTCGTAACATATATACAAAATCTTACACTGATTTGATTAGGTTAACTGCATCATCTTTCGTAATCCCAAATTATTCTACATGGGGCAGAGCCTAGAGCTCAGGCACCCGGGTGTAGCAAACACCATTCCACAGGGGAGGAATCAATATGCTAACCACGAAACATCTGTCCTTCGCAAAGCTTGCTTGTATTGGTTCAGTATCATGCAAATTCTAGAATAATTTCTAACTGCTCATGCCTGATTTCCCTAATTTCCACTGTGCTTACGGTAGCATATATGCTAGATAACAGTGATTGTGTTCTACCATAACAGCTCATTACAAAAAACTGTTAATTAAAAGAAATTCTGACATTGATTAATATCAGATTTAAAGGCACTGAAGAGAATATCTCTTCCTAAAAGCGGAAAATATTCTGCTTCGTTCAACCGAACTTGCAAAATCGAAAATAAGCATAAACAAACAGAAGCAAGTAAATTAAAATTAAAGTAGAAAAGACTGATCCCTTAAGATACCTTAAGATTAGAAGAATTCGACTTGAGATTAGACTGATTTCTTAAGATCCCTTAAGCAAAATATAAATAATACGTTTGAAGCTCATGACTAATGTGTACTGCGATTAAAAAAAAGGGGGGAGGGGGACAGTTTTATAGCTCCTATTCTACTAGGCCGATTCACGAAATTCAACTTGTATTTTTCATGTATGGAAAGCGCGACTTAGGATATCCATTAGATTTATATATAGCATTGTTCTAATGCAGGTATTTTGACACAAAATCGGACTTTTTCTGAAATGGTATGTCAATTTTTTTCTATATTTCGATTCTAAGACTCAAATTATTCCAAACTGCCAAATTTTGTAAAAATCGCACAAGTAATTTTTTTTAATTGGCTCCCAAAATTTTAGCACCTCAATGTTAATTGAATTTGATATATATTTATTAATATTTCTTTTTTATTAAACATACTTGATTCCTTCTTTTACATTTCGAAATTTATGTTGATTCCAAATAAATTTCACCAATTTTTGATTTATTTTTTAAATTCATATTTTTAAATAATTTTTATAAATTTTCTGTGAAACATTTTGTATTGTGATCTATAAAATTTTTACAATCATCTTAAAGTAGATGTATTTCTAAACAAGCCTGCAAAAAATTAGAGTTTTTTATTCAAAATTTCTTAAAATATACGTCAATTTATTATATTGGCGCGTTTAGAAATTTGACGCATTTGTTATAACTGATAATAACACAGATGTGGTTTACGCAGTTCGTTAAAATTATTTGAAATTACGAAAGATTCCTGTACAGTGGAAAAAAGGAAAGAAACATAGATTTCTATAAATTAAGATGTTCGCATGAGAATTATTTTTGTCGCAAGCTGAAAAATGCGCCAAGATAAATTTTTGAATTTCTCCGTAAATTTCTCAGCAATTTTACAAAATTTCATATTTAGTCATAATTAGAGTCGTAGAATCGAAATATGAAAAACAATTGGCCTGTCATTACAGAAAAAGTCCGACTTTGTGTCAAAATACCTATATGAAAACAATGCTATAGACAAATCTAATATATATCGTAAGTCGTCCTTTCGACATGTATACATAACATGTTTATAAATACTGCTTTGAAAAGCTACTTATGAACATATTCATAGTAGTTTTTACTGATATTTGTTACATTTTTTCTGAGTGTTAAAAAAAGTAGAACAAACAAGAACACAAGAATA
>KK120707.1:947574-986283 GCA_000611955.2 Stegodyphus mimosarum | reverse complement strand
CTCACTCTGTTACCCGGGTCGGTGAGCTCAGTATTCTTATATGTTGGTAAATTTAAAAGTTATTGGGTTATGTTGATCTAATGTTCTTATTAAGGTTTTTAGGCCTTTAGTTTATCTGCAGGTAATAGTTGTAAAATTATTGATAATTTAAAACTTGTTTGAGTGGTACTAAACCTAAGAAGGCCGCCATTTGTTTACATTTAAAACTCACTGTAGAACAGTTAATTAATTAGTTTGTGCACCAAATTTAGTGTCTTTTTGAGGAGTGGGACCAAAAGTAAACTTTCACTTTTGTGCACTGAAAAATCTGTCTTCCTACTCCCTGGCCGTAACATCGAGGCAGGTAACTTTAAAACTTGTTTAAGTTACAGCCAGTTAACTTGTTGTATTTAAAACTTGTTTAAGTGGTACTAAGCCTAAGGAGGCCGCCATTTGTTTACATTTAAAACTCTCTGTAGAACAGTGAATTAATCAGTTTGTGCACCAACTTTAGTGTCTTTTTGCCGAGTGGGACCAAACGTAAACTTTCACTTTTATGCACCGAAAAATTTGTCTTCCTACGCCCTGGCCGAATTGCTTCTTTTTTACGTAAAAACTCTAATGTATTTTTTCTTTACTGTTTTTTACTGTATTTGGTGTTTTATCTTTTTTGTATTTTACAATTTTTAATGAAGATGTTTTGAGCTTTTATGCACTTTTTGTTTTGTCGCGAAGTGAGAACTGAATTAATAGAATGAGAAATACATCTCTAATGAAATTCGAGTAAATAAGTTTAAATGAAATACAACAAAAATGTGTATAATTTAATATGTCCATACAAGGAAGTCATGTCGTGTCCACATCAGATTTTTTTGTATATCGTTTGCTTATTTTAATTTTCCATTCTCGAAAATCAGCAAACATGTGTTTTAGAAAGTTTTGATATATTCAGGCAAAATACACTGGCATATTCGTTGCGATATTGTTGCAATAAAATTAATTTAAATCAAAGAATTGAAGACAGCTATAGTTCAGTTTAATTCTACAAACTAAAACTGTATGACTTCGTAAGTACAAATTAAATAACTTCAAGAAGCTAAAACAACTAATACTACCTTACAGAAATCAATGTAACATGACTGATTACACAGACTGTTCGCACATTTTTAGACGATTTTGGTAAGCGGTAATAAAAAATCGTTTGCTGCAAAAGAAGTAATTGTAATTGTACTATGTTTTCAAAAGTCAAACTTATCGTCTGTGTCTTGAAAGTTTTGTTTTTATTCAAAATGGCGAATTTTACAAAGCAGTGGTTCGAAGGCTACATTTACGCTCTTTCGGAAGAGAAATATGCATACTCCGTTATCCAAAAACGATGTGAGAGTCATGGTTTTGTGATATCTAAAGCGTCGATAGGTAATATCATCAACAAGAAAGGAAGAAAACGTCAAATTCGAGCCTCGAGTGGGACAAAAATTCCAAACAAGTATCCAAGGAAAAAACGGACATCTTCGACTCTTGCAAAGGTACGTTGTTTAATGTTAAAAGAAAATTCCCCTAATCAAAGAAGAGTTGCAAAATCATTAAAATGTTCGGTGTCCACTGTAAACAAAATGATAAACGTTGATTTAAATCTTAAGAAAGCGAAAAAACGCAATGTGCATCGTCTCCTTCCGAAGCATATCGCTCGACGCAGGACACGCTGCAGAATTCTGTATGAGAAACACTTATCCAAAGAAAAATGGAAAACAATTGTCACAATAGATGAAGCATGGCTGTATTTAAATGATTGTAACAAAAAAAGAGCCATTTATTATCATAAAAGCGGAGAAAAAAAATTTAAGTACATGGTTCAAAGAATCGGAAGAAAGTTTTTCTAAGGGATTCATGATTGTTGCTGCTTTCTCTTATAATGGCAAGTTAAAAATAAAGAGTGCAAAAAATATGTCAAGATTAACTCCAAATACTATCGGGAACATATTTTATCGCCAATTTTTCTGAATGAAATACCATCGTTTTACCCACAGTGTCATCCATCTGTGAGACTCCATCAGGACAAAGTTAGCAGTCACGCATCAAAATCCACTGTAAATTTCCTAAAAGAAATGGAGCAAAAAACTGGTATCAAGGCCATACCCTTCACTGATATCCCTACTAAATCTCCCGACGTGTCACCTATCGAATTTTGTGCTTTCGGACTTTTAAAAACTGCATTATCCAAACGTTGTCCCAAAACCCTAACAGGACTCTGGAAAGCTGTTCGGGAGGAATGAGATAGAATACCTCTTCTGACACTTCAAAAGGCATTATTATCCTGGAAATTGCGGTGTCGAAAGATAGTTCAGAATAAGGGATGTCAAACAGAACATTAAAAACACAAGAATTTTATGTAATTTAGTTTTGTGAATACAATATACATAGTCTAAAAAATGTGCGAACAGCCTCTGTATTCACGCTTTGAAGATTCTTGTTGCTGAAGAACTTATGTCATGTTGTAAAGCAAACGGAATGACACGAATTTCAGGCTCTTCAAATTAAAGCCTCTTTTGATCTTTAGATACGGTAACACATTTCGAGTTCCTTGCTGAAACAGCAAGGAAACTTGGGTTGCCACACTCCAAACACTCCATTTTTCATGCTTCTCAGGAATCGGCGCAACGGAAATTAGTTTGATTGCTGTTAGTTGCTTAAATATTTAGTTTTTCTGAGCATTTCTTCTTCTTTTCTTAAAAAACCAAAAAAGCCAAACCTATAAAAGCCAAAACTAGTTTAGATAGAATAGGCACATATAGCTTTATTCTCCCACTTCTGCCTATTTTAAATTGCAGTATGTTTCAAAGAATGTTTTAATCAATTTTAACTGATTATAATAGCGCTTCACAGCGATTTATTTCCCTTGCTCGAGGTCCTGTTTCTAAAGGTTTTAAGTTCTGTTGCTAAAATATTGCTTACAAACAAGAGGGTCCACGGATCATTTCTAGATGAGAAAAACTGTAGAATTTCAAGTGTCATCGATAGATGGAGCCACCAACATAGCATACATGAAAATCTAATGTTAAAAATTAATAATAATTTATAATAATTTAAACTGTAATATTTTTAAAATGGGCATTATTAATAGCATTATGATGTAACATTATAATAAGGTAATATTGTATTTAGATAATAAGTTATTTAAACCATTTAAAGAAATATTTCCAAGAGTCGAACTCCGGATTTTCCAAATGATAACGAAAGTACACCACAAAGGCACACAGCGAGGTAGGGAAAAATGACGACTAGGGACGATGGGGTCAGACGTGCTTCCAATTACCTCATGAAACCAAGTGGAATATTAAGAATTTTATGGGGAAGGAAGTAGACCTAGCAGGCAAATCCAAGTCATAGCGTGTGGTAGTCCACTAAATTTTAGTCTAAGTCATAGTCCACTAAATTTTAGTCAGGAGCTACTGCAAAGCCATGTTTGAATTTTTGAAGCAAGAAAGCTGAGATTAACAAGTATGCCCACATTTATTCGAACTCACGACCTTTCGACTGCTAGAAGAACAAGTTACCAATTACACTACAAACTCACGCAGTGGGGAAGTAGAAGATTCCTTACATCCATTATTCAAAGACAAGCTCATGAAACTTTTACATACGTAATTTTGGGCGCCATTTATCTCCCGAACGTTGTCGAAATGATAATTAGCTTCCAACCGTGTTATCAACCGTGTTTCGATAATCTTTCTTTAAAATTATTTCAGCCCGGCACAGGAGAATTTCATTTTTCAGATTTCATAATTTAAAAATGCATTGCATTTGATCGCGATGTGCGTTTAAATTCTGCCGAATCTAGTTTGCTCATTTTTATTGATGCTTCTTCGTCGCATCAGTACTTTTAATTTTCCAGTAATCAACATAATTAGTGCACAAACTAAAAATTTGAAAAAAAAGTATTGTTTTTTTTACTCAGTCATGCGGTAAAATCGTTATTAAATGCGTTTTATCTGCAGTTTTGAACTAAATTATGAATTTTAATGTCAGAAATTCAAAACGAAACAAGTTGCTCGTTGTCAGGTTCTCTTTCTTTCTGCGCATCAGTCTTTGTAAATGCATGCGGAAGAATCACTCAGTGAGAACAATAGGCAATGTGGATTTCTTACCTTCCTCTGTAGCCCCACCAGCCGCTGAGTGGTCAAGGCTTTTGAACACTGGTAGTTCGACCTGCTTTGTGTCCGATTCCAGTGAACAGGCTGGTACAGGGATATTTTTGTGGTTTTCTTCATGTATAACGCGAATGCGAAGCAGTTTCCCTCAGAAAGTCCTCCATGAAGGCATCCCTCTTGTTGGGCAGATAGCTGTCGGGGCTTTGTCATGCTCAAATAACCCAAACCTTTCCTCTATCATAATGGTGAAATAGTAGATACATTGTGTCGCGCTAAAACTACGAAGAATATTCATTATTTAGAGTAATTTATTCTTAATTCTAAATATGCTAAGGCGACTTTTCTGTTTCAAGGTTTACATTATATCCCATATTTAAATATACGGTACAATGTAAACCTCAGATTAAATATACGGAATAAATACAATGTAAACCTTAAATTAAATATACTCAGAAATAAGGTGCAATCAAATTAAATATACGGAACGCTGTAAACCTTGAATTAAATATACATGTTAAATATACAGACAACAGAGACAGAGAAAAAACGCGAGCGTTTCGACGCATTCTTTTTATAATACAAACGTTCATTTTACTTGCTTTGCACGTGACGCTGTCATTTCGTCTGTTACTTACTTAAAATTTTCACATTGTTCTATGTCTTAAAACTATAAGTTAATGACCTAAAACAGCAATAGTATATTACCATACAAGTGAAAAAATTGACAGTTTCACTCACGTGCGTGTTGGATTTGAGCAATGCTTATGGGGTCTCACAAAATTTTCATAAATAATATGGGATCCTGGAGTTGCGAAAAAAATCTCAGTGATAAAAACGGGTCGCGACTAAAAAAAGTGTAAGAAGCCATGGTTTATCGGAAATTCTACAGATATGCTGTTTTTAAATATTTTGTAATTTTGCTGTTGAATTGAATTTTGTGTGGTTTAAATGGGAAGAACGTGATATTTAATTAATAAATTTAACACACAAAACAGTAAATAACAAAAATAAAACAAAACAATGAATGATAAAAAAAACGCAAAATAATAAATAACAAAATAACACAGAACAATAAATAATAATAAAGGGACAACAAAAAGAATTTTGCTAAGAAAACTGAAGATATATACGATGAACTGAGACTGAAAATAATATAAAAATATATGCCAATACTTAATATACTTATTAATAAAATATATGCCTCAGTTATTAGTATTGATTGGGAAGTGATATCACATCCTCCATATGGCCCCGACTTTGCACCATCGGATTATCATTTATTTCGAAGTTTACAAAGCTTCTTAAATGGTAAAATTTGAGTAACAACTATGACCTCAAACAGTAATGCTTGAGTATTTGCTAATAAAAGCTAGAAGTTCTATGAGCAGGAAATCATGAAATTGACAAAAGAATGGCAAAAGGTCATTAAACAGAGTGGAAGATATTTTACTGATTAAAATTCATATTTTGTGTACAAAAAATTGAGTTTTTTTTTACACTAAACTACCAAATTACTTTCTTGCAACCCGATATACTCTCTTTCTGTGAATTCTAGAAATAAACCTTTCAAAGCAGAAATGAAAAAGCAACAAAATACCTCGTGTTAAGTGAAAATTTAAACTTCCGAGTTGAAATTACTTGCTGCACACGGTTTGGGTTATATCAAGAACTCATTGTTTGTACAACCTCCATCAACTCCTTTTTTGTGACGTCACGCATCAAGCATCCGTTCACGATCACGGAGCGCCGAGTTTGAGTTCGCTCAACGGATGCAGAAACAAACTCGAGATTTCTTCCAAAAAAAACTGCACAAGCGAAACTCTAGAGGTTAATGATGGCATTCGGTATCAATTACATTCACACCTGTTGCATCAGAATTGGAAGCAATATAGAGCCGAGTAAATAAGGTAAGATTGATTTTATGGTTGTTTGCTTCTAAAACAGTTCTAGCCGGCAATCCGGTCAAAATTTATTCTAAAAATAGGAACGAGGAATAAGGAAAGATAAAGTGAGAGTTTTTTTCTCTTTAGATAATTTTTAAAAATAATTAATTCTGAAATATTTAAGGCAGAGAATCTGCTGTCGTTTATTCTGTTCTCACACCATGCGTGAAATGTTCTGTTAAAGTCCAGGAACTGTAGATGTAGTATTAAGTAATTAAAAATTTAGACTCTATAAAGAAATATAAATACATTTAGACCCTATAAAAATATTATTATATCATTATTAAACTCCCTTTTATTTTACTTATTATATTCCTTTATAGTGTCTAAATATATTAAATTTATAATAATGTGAATATTATTATAAATTAAATATTAACATTATAATATTATTATATAAAGTAATATAATATAATGATTATCTATATGCCTAAAGAAGTAAGTTTGCTTGTTTGTCCTCTAATAACTCAGTCACTACTATAGCTATCGTCACCAAACTTTCTACATTTCTTTTCTGGGTCCTGGAAGAGGTTGTCGTTTAGTTTTTTCCAAAAAAATATAGCTAAAATCGGAGTTATTAATTAAAACTCGCAAAAAACCATAATTTTCGCCCTAATTTTTCTGAGTGGCAGCGGTCTCGCAAGCTGGAGATGAAAACCTGCTTTATTTTGAAAGTTGTTGCCACTGCTCGCTTTCAAATCTCACAGTTTGTTATCAGAAAATTTCGAAGTTTTACGATGAAATAAAAATAACATTGCCAAACATTAAACACATTTTTCCCGATTCCAAAAATTCGTGTGAAGCCATTTCGACTATTCCTATCTTCGTAAGACTTAAGTCAGCCGGAATATTAATTAAAAACTCTGAAATTTTCGTAATCATTTTTCCGAGTGGCAGCAGTCTGGAGCGATGGAGATAAAAATGCTTTATACCGAAAAGTGTTGCTACTGCTCGCTTTTTAAATCGTAAAATTTGTTAATAAAAAATTTGTAAATTTTACAAAATCTATACTTATAAAGAAGAATGCCTGTTTGTGTGTTTGTTTGTTCGCGTTATTGATTTCGGATTTGTTATGATAAATTTTTTGCTACATTTAATCAATTAAAATGGAATATGTGAAATATTGGGTGGAACTTGAGCTTTTACGACCATTTGATTAGAAAGACGAAAATCATTAAAAATTGCGTGCCATTGTTGCTGATATAACGAGAAAGAATTAGCTCATTTTTCTATTGAAACTTTTTATGTGGTTTCCATATAGCATCAGCCTGAAAATGTATGACTATAAATTGTATTTTTTGCATCGTTATTAGAGAAGGATTACAGCGGTGTCTTTCTCTCTGTTAGTATTACTCTCAATCTAACTTAACTGGCTTCGGCTATTTCCGCTAGTATTTATATATAGATAAATATTTGCGTCTGTTTAAACACGACAAATCTTCAAGACTTTATTAACTTGACCCAGGTTACTTTCTCAAAACATTAAGAAAGCTCTAAGAATTACATTCCTATTAACTTAAATCTGAGTAATGTGTTTTGGTATTTTTTTACGCATTCTTTCATGCAATATCAAAAATTTAATTAAAAATTTGTAAATTTTACAAAATCCGTGCATTTAAAGAAGAATGGCTGTTTGTGTGTTTGTTTGTTTGCTCGCGTTATTGATTTCTGATCAATTATGATAAATTTTTTGCCACATTTAATCGACTAAAATTGAATATAGGTGAAATATTGGATGGAACTTAAAGAAGCTTTTACGACCATTTGATTAGAAAGACGAAAATCATTAAAAACGGCGTGCCATTGGTGCTGCTATAATGAGAGAGAATTAGCTTATTTTCTATCGAAGCATTTTATGTGGGTTCCATATCGCATCAGACTGAAAAATGCATGACTATGAATAGTAATTTTTGCATCGTTATTAAAGAAGGATTACAGCGGTATCGTTCTCTCTGTTGTTAGATGTATTACTCTCAATCTAACTTAACTCGCGTCAGGTACTTCAGTTAGTAATATAATATAATATGCATATAATATAATATAATATAATATAACATAACATAATATAATATGTATAATATAATATAATATAATATAACATAATATAATATAATACACTCACTTCCAAAAGTTAAGCACGGAGAGGAAGATGCTAATTTCCGGAAGCCAATCTGAATTGAAGAGGATGCAATTCGCTGTAGATGTACATGGAAGTCTGCAAATATGTTAGGTAACAGGCAATCGCGCTTTCATGTCAAGAAATATGCAAAAAAGACAGTCTTATAAGAAGCCAGCTTTATGAAGGGTTAGAGAAGGTGATTGTAAGTGCTGATAGAAGGTGTTTAAAACTTTTGTACAATATGTTCTCAAGACATACGTGTTTCTATGACTTCCAGAAGACGAATGGAAGATTCTGAGCGCTGGCGTGCTGTGGGGCGCATTGAAGCAGGACAGTCGATCACAGATGTTGTTCTTTTCTTCGGCGTTCATCATTCTGTAATTCCGCGTTTATGGAAACAATTCCAAACCACACAGACAGTTGTCCGAAGGCCCGTAGCCGGTCGTCCAAGGGTTACAACCCCCGCGGAAAATCGGTATATTGCTATCGTAAACAAGCAGAATCGCAGAGCGACCTCCACACGTGTGACATCCATGGTTACAGTGTGTATTGGGAAGGCGATATCTGCAGCTACTGTACGCCGAAGATTACATATGACTGGACTATACGCCCGAGTACCTCGACTTTGTGCTTCTCTATCCGTCCAATCAAGAGAGGCACGATTATAGTGCCGCCTGGAACATGTCAAATGGAATGTGTCTGACTGGGGCAATGTCCTGTTTACTGATGAGTCAAGATTTGCTCTGGAGGCAGATGACAAGCGTATAAGGATCTGGCGTGAACAACGAACACGCAATCAGTCCCAAAACATCACCGAACATTACACATTCTGAGGCGGAAGCATTATGTAGTGGGCAGGGATTTCATTAGGATATCGCACCGACCCGCACATCTTTAAACGGGGTTCTTTGACGGCTGTCTGGTATCGAGATAAAGTCCTAGAAACCATTGTGAGATTGTACGCTGCAACTGTTGGTCCTACTTTTGTTTTAATGGACGATAACGCACGTCGCCATAGAGCTGACATCGTCGATGATACCTGGAGAGTGAAGTGATTGCGCATATGACGTGGCCAGCATATTCGCCCGACCTTAATCCCATTGAAAATCTTTGTAGCTTCACTTTTCCCACCTCCAGCCACTCTTATTGAGCTGGAAACTGCTCTACAAGAAGAATGGTGATTTCTTAATTCTGCGGTGTTTGACTACCTAATTGAAAGCATAGTCACAAGGTGTAAACTTTATACAGATGAGGGGGGATCACATACCCTATTAATGTCCTTTTTTTCATTTTATGCTGTTTATTTTCACATTGTACATAATTCTTTATTAAGTCTCCAGTATGTCATTAACTGATAACTTTCAAAAACTTAATACTTTTTTTCATTTCTGTACATAATTATTAATTTTGTTTTATGCATAAATATATATGCTACTTTCCTGCCGAATTTTATCTCAGTTAAAGCAGTATTTGTGATTTGTTTGCATTTTACATCTTCGTGTTTAACTTTTGGAAGTGAGTGTAATTATTATGACATTATTATTATAAATATGTAAATATATTAATTTATAATAATGTTAATTAATTATATTAATGTTATTATAAATTTAATATTAACATTATTATAAATGAAACATATTTGGACACTATAAAGAAATATGTAGAATAAAATGCAGTATAATAGCTATTCCTAGTGATTCCTTTTAAACGAAATCTCTGACAAATGTTTTCTCTTAAGAAGGTGTAAATGCTAGAAAGTCTCCATTAGAAAGCACTTTACAGAGGCATTATTTCTCTTAGGAGATGCTTTTCTGTGGTCGATTAACAATACAAAAATCTTGTCACAAACGTAAGCACCCACAGCTGCCGATTGGTAAATTAGTTTATCAGGACTGAGTGTTCTGTGCATGTTCTTTGGAAACATTTTGAAATACGTACAAGGGTTCTTCTTCTCAAGTCCTGAACTGGAACAGTGAGCTGATAAAATGTTGGCTTTGTTCTGATGTAGGTACTGTGCTGGAAAATGACTGCACTTGAAAGGGATTTAAAATCCTCTTTTATTAAATCACTATTATTTACACACTTCCCAACTCGCGAGAGATACAGAACGTAAAAGACCGCGCTTGGGCCTAACTTGACAATCAAATGAATTTAAACTAAACCTAAATAGAAATTAAATTAAACTTTGCTCGCAGAGCGAATCGCGGAGTTTGGCCTCTAGCTAACTGGTGCATAGCAAGATATACTAATACTAGCGAACTTCAATTTGTTTCAATATGCAATCACGTAGTAAGCACTATGGCTTATAAATTTAGCTGCTAGCTGGTCAGGCGAACGTCGAGCAGAATGACCGTGATCTGAGACTAAAGCTCTCTCATACTGAGAGGTTTCTACCTCTGGTTTAAATAGTACTTGGCTGTACTCCAAATTAGCATAAGCTGAAAACGCGCGCTTCTTCTGACGGGAAGTTCAAACAGAGAGGAGATAGAAAGATTTAAATTGAAATAAAACTTGGTTAGTTTAACTAAAACCTTACAAGTTGAGCACTGATAATTCGACCTGGGTTTATATGTCTCCAATGGGTTAGTTGTGTGAGAGTTTCTGTGCCTTTCCCTGTGTGCAGCGTAAATAAAAGACGTTTTTCCTTAACAACGTTTCTACAAAAGCATCTTACTTTTCAGGCAGATTACCCTCGAATGTTTGGGTATTATTCAAATCAAGCTGCCTTGATCGGCATAGTCTTTAATGGTGCTGATTGCCGTACGAATGGTCCCAGGTTCGAATCCTAGAGAAGGCATAGATACTCAACCTCATTTTGAATGCCCTGAGGGCATTCAAAATGAGGTTGGAAGATCTAACTTTTTCAGCTATTAAACAGTGTGAAACGTGGCGACTCGTCACTCAAGCGTGAAGATAAACACCACAGGAAAAGAATGTACAAAACTCTTTTTATTAATCACAATTCTTTAACAGAAAGGCACAGACTTCGTGCTTACAATAACACCGATTACTTGCGGTGAGAATTTAAAGATAATTTAATAATAAAATTCAAAAGGTAAGATGTAGTGCTACAGTGTAATTTAATCAGAAACCTACTCAGGTGATGTACTAATTAGATGGCCAGAATGCGTAGCCGCTACTATGATTAACTGCTGGAGGACAAATAGCAAACGCGCGCTTCACTATCAAAATTAAGCTCTGCCTAAACTTCTCGTTTCAGCCGTTTAAATATTCTCCTTCACCTACTTAGTTTGCATCCTGGAGGGAAATGTGAAGGGAAATAGAGAATTCAGAAAATCTGAACTAACGGGAACCCTACAAGGCTAGACGAATATCCTCTCGAAAGGCTGGTGGTAGACAAGAGGGGTGAGAGACCCCTCTTTTCACTACAATTCGTATACTCAGAAATGTTTGCCTATTCTGCTGGCAGTTTCGAGTAAACGAATTCCATTCTAAAATAAAAAAAAAGAACACACCTTCTTGAATTAAAATAATTAAAGAAGTAAACTGCTTTATTTGGATGATGAGAAGTTTTTGTTTGAAGGAAAGTATACACAATATGTGAGAATGAATGTTAGATTATGTGAATCTGTAAAATAGGTACTATGTGAAAGGAATTGAGGTTTGTTCTGAATTCAGGTTCTGTAAAATACTTTGTAAAGTTCTACTGTCCTTCTGTTGTGTAGAATCTTGAGAAATAGTGATTGCACTGTGGAAGGGTTAAAACTGCCCTTTATTAAACTCTTTAACTTATTTACAATGCGTCAACTTGACGCTAACATACTGCGCCTCAACTAGGGTGGTAACTGAAACACTAGAATCAAACTTAAGAATTCAAGATGTTCACAAATAGTAGAATTACACTACAGGGCTCATATAATCCTGTAGTCTACAGCGCGTTAATGAGTCTAGTAGCAGCAAGATAATAGCAATCAAGCTACGCCTAACGAGCAGTAACTGCTAAACAGAAGTTTGCGTATAAGCATACACGGCAATTTCCCGGACACTCTCTTTCTCTACTGGAACGTCGATATTTAACTTATTCTTCCACTGGTAGAATTTGCATTTCTTACTCGCCGTACGAAATTTAAATATTCTGGCACTGACAATTTAAGGAATGAAGACTTATAGGAAAGTAACTTAAAATTAACTGGTTATTTAAAATAAATATAAATCCCTACAACTTATTGTCTGAAAGGAATTGAGACGAATTCAGGGTTCACTATGAACCTTGAACAGCAAAAACATGTGATCATGAATAGTATGACAGATGTCACGGTGACATTCAGTTCCGGTTGATATTCCGGCGTGAACATTTGGTGCAAATTTGGCAATACCATTTGAATTTCTTTCTAGATGTAATCAATATTACTACTTCTTTCACTGTGGAACCTTATTTTTTAGAAACCCCATAGAAAGATGTCTAAAAAATAGGACCAAAACATTTGGGGGCCATGGGACATATCCGTTTGGGTTTCCACCTTTCTAGAAATCGGCGTTTAACTTAATATCTCATACATGATGACTAGAATGGGACAGTGGGACATCATACATGATGACCAGAGTGAGACTTGTTGTAACAAACTTTGCAAGTCAGCGTCTTCAATTTCCAGTTGCTTGATTTAAAGCAACAAAAAGTCCACAGATCATTGTCCTAGTAAATACTGAAGCTGATTTTAATTTCAACAACAAGGAAGCATAAAACACATGCATACAATCTTTGGGAGTGACTAAATTAAATAAAAATACTTTCAACCATCGTAACACACATACTTCGCAGAGGCTTCATTTAATTCTAGCACTCATTCTGGGATACTGACGTTCTTGCTAGCCTCTACATAATCGTGAAAGATTTATGGGAGAAGTTAGATGCTAAGATAAATTTTTCGTGACTTTTATCGTGTAGCTATAATTGTTTTGCCCTTTTAGACTACGATGTGCACTGCACCCCTCCCCCAAAAAGAGAGACATCTCTATATCTTCCCTTCTACTGGGCCGATTGACGAAATCCAAGTTACGTTTTCCATGTCTCAAAAGCGCGACTTAGGATACATATTAGATTTATGTATAGGTTTGTTCTAATATAGGTATTTTGACACAAAATGGGATTTTTGCTGAAATAACATAACCAAATTGTTTTCAATATTTCGATTCTACGACTCAAATTATGCCTAAATATTAAATTTTGTAAAATTTGGTTCGAAATTTACAGAGAAATTCAAAAATTTAACCTGGCGCATTTTTTTTTCAGTTTGAGCCAAGAATAACTCACTTGGCGAACTTCTTAATATAAGGCAACCTATTTTCCTTTCCCTTCCATTGCGCAGGAGCACAATAACATCGTTCCTACCTTTTTACTATATTGTGGACGAGCGGAGAAAAAGTCACATCATTGCTACTTTCAAATAATTTTAACAAAGTGCGTAAACCACATTTTTGTTATTTTTCGCTTTCAACAAATATGCCAAATTTCAAAACGCGCCGAAATATCAATTCACTTATATCTTCGGAAATTTTGAATATGGAGTTTTAATTTTTTCCAGATATGCTTAGTAACAGATCTACTTTAAGATGATTGTAAAAATTTTATAGGTTGTAATTCAAAACTGTTTTCGAAAAATTTATAAAAATTATTTAAAAATACAAATCATAAAAAATGGGTGAATTTTATTTGGAATAAACTTAAATTTTGATCTGTATAGGAAGAAATCAAATAAGTTTCATAAAAAATAGATATTAATAAATACATTCCAAATTGAATTAACATTGAGGAGCTAAAATGTTGAGAGCTAATTTTTTGAAAACTATTCTTGCGATATTTACAAAACTTGGCAGTTTGGCATAATTTGAGTCGTAGAATCGAAATATCGAAAAAAATTTGCATGTCATTTCAGAAAAAGGTCCGATTTTGTGTCAAAATATTTAATCACTTTCCTGTCTAGGCACGTCAGAAATTATTCGTAATTTTCTCATTAAAAATACACAGAGGCTGTTCGCACATTTTTTAGACGATTTTGGGAAGCGGTAATAAAAAATCGTTTGCTGCAAAAGAAGTAATTGCAATTGTACTATGTTTTTAAAAGTCAAAATTATCGCCTGTGGCTAGAAAGTTTTGTTTTTATTCAAAATGGCGAATTTAACAAAGCAGTGGTTCCAAGGCTACATTTACGATCTTTCCGAAGAGAAATATGCATACTCCGTTATCCAAAAACGATGTGAGAGTCATGGTTTTGTAATATCTAAAACGTCGATAGGTAATATCATCAACAAGAAAGTTAGGTCCGTCAAATTGGAGCCTCAAGTGGGACAAAAATTCCAAACAAGTATCCAAGGAAAAAACGGACATCTTCGACTATTGCAAAGGTACGTTGTTTAATGTTCAAAGAAAATCCCCCTAGTCAAAGGACAGTTGCAAAATCCTTAAAATGCTCGGTGTCCACTGTAAACAAAATGATAAACGTTGATTTAAATCTTAAGAAGCGAAAAAACGCAATGTGCATCGTCTTCTTCCAAAGCATATCGGTCGACGCAGGACACGCTGCAGAATTCTATATGAGAAACACATATCCAAAGAAAAATGAAAAACAATTGTCACAATAGATGAAGCATGGGTGTATTTAAATGATTGTAACAAAAAAAGAGCTATTTATTATTATAAAAGGGGAGAAAAAAATTAAGTACATGTTTCAAAGAATCAAAAGAAAGTTTTTCTAAGGGATTCATGATTGTTGCTGGTTTTTCTTATAATTGGCATGTTAAAAATAAAGAGTGCAAAGAAATGTCGAGATTAACTTCAAATACTATCAAGAACATATTTTATCACCAATTTTTCTGAATGAAATACCATCGCTTTACCCACAGTGCCATCAATCTGTGAGACTCCATCAGGACAAAGCTAGCACTCACACATCAAAATCCACTGTAAATTTCCTAATGGAACAAAAACTGGTATCAAAGCCATACCCTTCACTCATATCCCTACTAAATCTCCCGATGTGTCACCTATGGATATTTGTGCTTTCGGACTTAAAAACTGCATTATCCAAACGTTGTCAAAACCCTCACAGGACTCTGGAAAGCTGTTCGGGAGGAATGGGATAGAATACCTCTTCTAACGCTTCAAAAGGCATTATTATCCTGGAAATTGCGGTGTCGAAAGATAGTTCAGAATAAGGGATGTCAAATAGAACATTTAAAACATAAGAATTTTACGTAATTTAGTTTTGTGAATGCAATATACATCGTCTAAAAAATGTGTGAACAGCCTCTGTATAACAATTGTAAGATCAATTCTCATCGACATAAATGAACACTGATGACAATAATATTATTATAAACCGATACATTATTGCAATCCACGAAATCATCAGGGTCTAGCAGTATAATCAACAGTGGAAATGCACTAAAATAAAATATTATTTAAATAAAGCGCTAAATTTAAACATATTCATGATTTAAAAATTTCATATAAATTCAAAATACTGAGCGGAATCACTTTTAAGCAAACTTTTATGATCATCAATAAGGCATGTAAAACACTAAACGTATTATACACTGAAAAAGCGTACTAAATAATACATTTTTGCTACGAAAAATAATGTTTATGAATATGACTGACGCTGATAATTCGTCTTGAAGACAGAAATTCTAAATTATAATGTTAGCTGTCTCATCAATATTCATTAACTTTTCTTCCACGCAATAATTTTTGTGAAAGCTCATTATTTAGGAGCCTTAGGTAAAAGAATGTATGTATATTTTAGAGTGATGTTTCTCAGAGGTGACAGAAATGGGTATTAAGTAAACTGTGCTGAAAAAAATAAACAAGAAACATTCAAGTGTTAATAACTTACTAAATAGCATTTCTGCATACTAATTTTTAACGTCATCATGATTGATCGTTCTCATTCATTACTTTCCATGCTTAGAACGCCACATTAAACAAAATTTTCAACCTACAAATTATTTTACTCATTCAAGCCTCGTGAGAAATTAACTTGCCAGGTACTTGCTAGTACGGAAATGATGATTACATGTTTCTGATTTTGGAGTAGAGAAAATTGTTGCGGAAGAATTTGAAATTTGGTGTGGACTAGGTTTAGAAGCATTCTGCTTATTATTCTTCTATTCTATGAGAAATATTTATTATTCTTCTGTATGTGTTTAAAAATTGTAGCGTATTTATTTTCTTTGATACAAAACTCAATTTCATTTAAAGCTTATTAACTAATATATTAACTAACTGCGTTAAGTGTAATTTTCCCACATGTTTGTGTTTAAATTAAGAGCGTCTTTATCTTTCCAAATTTTTAAACCGTTATATCACATCAGATTACATACCACTGACTCCTGTCTACGTAACAAGTGTTGCCAATGTAGGGAACATAATTTTTTAATTATATTGATTTCCAAATTAGGTGGTTTTAAAATAACAAATAAGTTTTTCTAATCCAGAAAAATTGAAAACTTTGTGAGGATGTGTTTATCTATTTTAACTAACAGTTAATTTTAATTAAAGCAATTTTTCGTTCTTGTTTTCATCCACGCTTTCCTGCGAGAATGTTAATCAGATAGCACGCGTGCATTAAGGCACAAAGAAGTGCTATTTAAGAGAAGCTATTGCAAGTTGATTTTATTGCGTGTTATGCCTACTTGAAATCCATGTTGTTACTTTGACTGACTAGCGATTTGATTCTGTGGCGTTGAGGGTTTCTAGCCATTAGGTTTGTTCCGCCAGCTTATACGAGTCAGAGCCTTTCTCCGCGTTAATTTATCCTGTGAGCCATTAGGCTAGTTGTATTACATATTTAATTTCTACATTATTTTTTTGAGTTAAGCCAGAAGTGTTGGCGTTACGTAAGCCCACTTGGGGCCATTTGTTCAACTCAATGTGGTTGAATATAGAGCCCTTTACATCCTTCTTCTGAATTTGCCCGTTGTTGTCACGACCTGGAGATAATTCCTCATACAGCCTTTTGATAGCTCGTTAGTTTGCGCTACCAAAATGAACGAGACTCTGCAACTTAATTTATAACGATTTGAACAGCGGATTTTTCAGTTAGCTAACTACACAAGCCAACTTGCATCATAAGAACATACTTGACACAATACAATATTTCCTTACATTCTCCCTTTGTTGTTGTTGTCGAAGCCCACGAAATTCCCGGTGGCAAGGAGCGTTAGATTACGCTTGCCGTTGGCAACAGCCTTCAGCACAATTCAGGTGACAGTGCGATTTAGCTCAGTTCCGCCCCCAATTTTAATGGAGAGAACCCCAGGGGAACGGGTCCAAGGGTCTCCCACCTCTCTCCTCTTCCACCAAACCACACGAGAAGACATTCGGCTAGCCGCATATTTAGAATGCCGCCATGCCGCGCGGGCACTATATATTTACAAACATCCATGCCTTCTCCGGGATTCGAACCCAGACCCTTCGGCACAGCAGTCAGCGACGCTAACCACTATACCGGTTAGGCGGCACATTCTTCCTGTCTTAAAGGGAGATTAGGGATAGGCATGAGACGCACTCGATAAAATTCACATGTTGATCACTTATCGTCCACCATAGCTCTAGCTCGAGTTTCACTGTAAAAGATGTTAGGTTTTGCGCAGTCAAAATACATGAAACCAAACGGGAATCTTAGAAATGCATAAAAAATCACTGGGCAAGCGTAGGGCATACTTGCGGGAATTATAATTTTATTTTAAAGCATCTCCCTGATACGCTTCTCGGTTACTTCAACCTTACGTTCACATATAGGATTTCCCTTTACGAAAGGGATTTCCAATTGTATCTACTCCATGTATCATGAAATGGGTCAATCCAAAGTTCTCATCATTAAACAAAAGCAGCAGAAGAGCTTATGAGATTCTGGAGTTCTGCGTTTGGCTGCAGGTTTTGAAAATCCAGGTTTGGTGCCAGTACATCTTTCTTCTTATTCTGGGGCGACTGACCTCACTAGTTTTGCCAGATTAAATGACTCACCTTATTTTTCCCATTACATACTTTTCTTTTACTATCCAATCATTTCTTTGCAAACTTTTAACAATCGCCAGCCTTGCTTAAGCAGTTACTAATTCTACTGGTATTTTTCGTCGCCTGTCCTGCCAAATCTATATCTGTATTGGTATCTGTCAACATACCTGCCTGCATACCTATTTTCTGCCAATCTACGATGCCACTGTAAATTCGAACAACTCCTCTAAACTTACCAGGGTTCCGCAATTAAAAGAAGTCCTTCACTAAGGCAGTAGTCTCGGCACCATGTACTGTATAACTTCGATGTCCAGCTTCCTTCTGTACTAGCACAGCGATTTCAAATTTTGTAATGCGAACGACATCCATTCTTCCCCTACTATCTAATATTCCTTCATCCTTCCGCAAATCCTCTATGCAGCTGGACGTTTGCCTGATTATCGAACCTGGTCGAATTTCCTGTATTCAGTGATCTTAACCCCTGGCACTAGAGAGATGAAAATGAGCATAGGATTTCTATTATTATCTTGAGCTTTTCTACCACTAGGTGGCCATGTAGTTTTATCATTAAGTTTTATTTTTGGAAGCAGGAGACGCTAAAAACGTGCAATGCCCTCGCCGGGACTTGAACTCCAGACCTCTCGAATACGCTTTACGTATGCTTGCAATTACACTATGAAGGCATGCGGAAAGGAGGGAGAAAATACTTTATAACTACATTCTACTTCAGTTTTGACAGTTGCCGGCCTGTTTTACTATTGTGTCCTCAAGGTTAATTAACAAATTGCGTGTGAAACATTTACCTCTACGACTGAATTTATTGTCTTCAAAGTTAATAAACAGTACTTTTTTTCCTCTTGATACTGAGCAAATTTGTGACTCTGCACGTGCTTTCCTGTTGTAACTGGAAGCACGTCCGGCCAAAAATCATCGGTAAATACAGAGTTTAAGCAATCGGCGAAGGCATTACTGATTTTTTTTCTACTAAATGCCTAATGGACTGTAACTTTATGTTAAATAAAGAGTTATTACTTTTAAAATTTGAGATTAGTTTTATGGTTTTCTTCGCGTGTAATGTAGATATGTAGCAGCCTTCCTTAGAAAGCCCTCCGCGAAGGCATCCCTTCCCTTAGGAAGATAGTCACCGTGAGCTTTGGCATGATAAAATATATCCAGATCTTACTTGCGTTTAAAGGACTCGGCTTTTAACATCTTAATAACGTATTTTTAAACGCACGTATGCAACGTAAACATGAAATTTGCACGATTATAATACTATAAAATTTATAAATATTTATAAATAAATTTCAACTCATCTAACTTTTGTCAGAAATTTCATTCACTCAAAACTCGTTTCAAAATTTGGGCAAAATATAGCTCACGTTCATGAAAATGCATTTAACGGATTAGCATATAGAACAAAATGGAAGACCGTTTACAAAGGAACAGAATATAGAACAAAACGAAATAGAACATTACGCAGAATAAGCTTGAATAGAAAATAGAGTAGAATAAGAATATATTACAAAACGATACAGAGCAGGACATGGAACAAGTTAGAATAGAATAGTTTATAGAACAAAGTGAATTTGAATATCACATAGACTAGAATGAAATACAGAACAAGTTAGAATGGAATAGTTTATAGAACAAAGTGAATTTGAATATAACATAGACTAGAATGAAATGCAGAACAAGTTAGAATAGAATAGTTTATAGAACAAAGTGAATTTGAATATAACATAGACTAGAATGAAATACAGAATAAAGAAGAGTAGAATATACATAAAATAGAATATAGAGGGAAGCATAAGCATATAAAATAGAATAGAATATGAAACAAGGTAGAATAGAATAAATTATAATAGGGTGAAATATAGAGCAAAGTGAAATAAAATAGAATGGAATATAGATTCGAAACAGAGTAGAGTATGGAACAAGGCAGAATCGAATATAAAGTATAGCAGAATATAGAATAGACTGGTTGGTTTGGTTTAGTTTATATGATTACGCCAAAGCCTCGGTGGCTATCTGCCTAATGGGAAGGATGCCTTCGGGAAGGACTTTCTAAGGGAAACTGGCTCCTATACGCGCAGAATACACTGGAATTTAGAAAAGTAGAATAGCAAAATATAATGAAATATAAGGCTGAAATAAAAATATAGAACAGGGAATATTATAGAACATAACAGATTAAAGAACAAAAGAGAAGCGGAAGAGAATAGAATATAGAACAAAACATAATGAGCAATAGAACATAATAAAAAATTTTACGTTTTGCAGTGTGGTAACACTTTTATTTTAAATGACTTAGTTTTCATTATATTAAAAAAAATTTATATCTTACACTTTGTCGAACGATAGATAACGCATGGCTTTTATACTAAAGTCCAGGAACCGACTGTAATACAAAACACTGTGCTTACAAACACTGAAACATTGATTTATCATATTTGTTTTTTAAATAAACTTCCATATTTTTAAAGTCAGTTGACGGAAGGGAGTAGATCACAACATAAAACAATTTTCCAGATCCTAGTTTCAAACCTGAAAATCACAGCAATGTTTCATTCGGTTCCCAATTGGGCCAACCGCTTTAAAAATTGAAATGCGGCAAAAATAACATATGAAAGAAACAGCATGAAAGTTGCTGTTACACCATACATTACTTTTCGTGGATTTCGGGATTTGTTGCCAAAACTAGCCGTAATATTACAAACTCTGAAATATATACTCGAGAGGAAAAGAACGGGAGCCATTTATCAATCCCTTGCTCAACTTCCTATGAAGCAGAACTGGAAGGCTTTGCCTCTGCTCTGTGCCCTCCCGAGGGGCGTATAAATCCGTCGTCGGCCATTTCCTGAAGCCGAGATGAATGAACGGTAGGAAAGGAACAGAGTCATCCCATTCGGCTAATCACAGCTTTCTGAGTTTGGCCTTTTGAAGGAAGTCCGGTGTTTGTGAACTTTCAGCCCAAAACTCGCGAATTATCTTCCCGTATTTGAACGTTACTAAATCCTGCCTCTTAAGTGGCAATCCGTGTTTTACCGTAGTCATACGTTAGCTGAATGTAAGCTTTCTATGGCTTAATTGTATAAAATTGTAGCTCGTTCTGTTTCAGACAAATATGATTAGTGTACCGGTAATATAATTAAACATTGAAGCACACTGAGTGAAAAATTATTCACAGCCGTGAATTATTTGAAAACAGTTTAAAATTCTATGAATCATTTTTAGTTTAAATATCCTGATTCATATTAAAATGAACGAAATTATCACCGAAAATTGTCTCAGCGCGTATTCCATATACTATCTATACACGAGAAATACAGAGCCTGTTGGCGCATTTTATAGAAGACTTTACTTTGATGTAAAAAACTTCTGATATGTACACCACATGACTTCCTCGTACGGAATATTAAATTACACTCATTTTTTTCCTGCCTTTCATTTAAACTTGTTTCCTCGAATTTCATTAGATATATATTTTTTATTCAATTAATTCAGTTCGCACTTGATGACAAGGCAAAAAAAAATACATAAAACTCAAGGTTCTATATTAAAAATTGAAAGATATAGAAAAACATAAAACACCAAATACACTTAAAACAATTAAAAAATATTTTTTTTCAATTAAAATTATAGTTTCAACGCAAAAACAAGCAAATTCGGCCAGCGGGCAAGAAGACAGATTTTTCGGTGCATAAAACTGAAAGTTTACTTTTCGTCTCACTCCGCAAAAAGACACTGAAGGCATAGAAACTGATTTAATTTGTTGTGAACACTGAGTCAATATATGGGATAATTTAATAACTTAAATGATAATTCCAGAATGCATTAAGCATAATTTAATTTGAAATAATAAAAGAAGACGTTACTTTGTTGTTGCAAAGCTTAGTTTCTCTAAATTCGCATTAAATTCACTATTCTGCTAAGTTTCAAATGTAAACAAATATGGCTGCTATGGCAAAAAAATGAGGCTTAGCCGCATTTAAACAACTTTTAAGTTGTTGATAATTCTACAAATCTTGCACGCAGATTTACTAAAGGCATCAAAACCTTGACCGGAAGGCAAGAACAACATGATTCAATCATTTTTAAAGCAAAAACCGCACAATTTACAAATATGAAATTAAGAAATTGAGCTCATTGAGACAAGTAACAGACTGGATATATATATACTTTTGGTGTGGCCGTTTGTAATCAAATAGGAGGTGCACATCTACATATTACAGCAGTCCTATATACAAAATTTCAACGTTCTGAGGCAACACCTTTTTGAGTTATGCGATATAAATACATACGCATATAGATACGTACAGACGCCACGAAAAAATCTTTCTAAATTCATTTTAAGTCAGTTTTATAATTCGTTTGGGAACAAAGAGTCCTTTATTCTGTCCTTACGAGCAGATGTCACCCCCCCCCCCCAAAAAAAAATGTTGAATTGCATTCCATAGAGGTCAAAATGGATATTTTCGTTTAAATATGATATCGGAAATTTTTCGCGATAACAATACTTTTTACTTTGTACAAGGAAGTAAAACCTCGCCTCCTTGTAAATGTATTTAACAGGAACTATATTTTTGAAAGAGTAAATTATCCTCTGCTGCTTGACAATTTTGTTTTAATGCAAATTCGGGCTTTTAAAGGAGCAATTAAAGCTATTGTTTGTGCTCTTTCCGATGAAAATTATTCGTATCTAGTTATTAAGAAATGCTGTAAAAGCTATGATTTTATGGCATCTAAACAAATAATAGATAATATTGTCAATAACAAAGTAAAAAAAAACTTCAAAGATCGGCTTTAAAAAAATTGTTTAAAATTCATATCCAATGACAAAAAAAGGATTGTTGGAAAGATAAGAATTTTAATGTTGAAAGTAAATCCGCGAATTCAAAACACAGTTGTATAATCATTAAAATGCTCAATTTCAATTGTAAGTAAAGTGATTAATGCTGATTTGAATCTTAAACAGGAGAAAAAACGTAATGTGTATCGTCTTAATTCACGATATATCGCCGAAAGCTGAACGCGCTGCAAAATTCTTTGTGTGAAACAATTATTCGGACAAAAATGTAAAAATGTTGTCACAATAGATAAATCTTGAGGGTATTAAAAAGATTTCTATCCATTTATTGCCATCAAAGAGAAGAAAAAACGCTTAGAAGATGGTTCAAAGAATCTAAAGAAAGTTTTTCAAAGGGATATTATCAGGAGAATATTTTATACCAATTTTCAAATATAAAATACCTTTTCTTTACCCACAGTAAAAGCAGTCAGTAGAACTGCATCAAAACAAAGAAAGCAGCCGCACGTCAAAATCTACCGTTAATTTCCTGGAAAAAAAACGGAACAAGAAACGGGTATCAAGGACATAGCCTTCACTCATATCCCTACTAAATCTCCTCATATCATTCATGGATGTTTGCGCTTTTGGATTTTTAAAAAGCTAATTCTCCAGACGTTGACCTATATATTTCTCCCGTCTTCTTGGCATGCTTTCGTGGTGTAGTGGTCAGCACGCTCGGCGCGTATTCGAGAGGTCCGTGGTCTGAGTCCTGGCGAGGGTATTGCTGATTTTTCATCTCTCTTGCTTTTCAAAAAATACCTAATGTCTCTACAATGGCGCCCGAACTAAAAAAGGTGGTGGATGATGATTTTTCACCACCAGGATTTGGTGATTCGGTCCCCTAACCCCAGTCGCCCATTAAAAGTGGGGTATATAAGAAATTTCTCCCGCCTTCTTCGCATGCCTTCGTGGTGTAGTGGTCAGCACATTCGACGCGTATTCGAGAGGTCCGTGGTTCGAGTCCCGGCGAGGTCATTCCTCATTTTTCATGTCTCCTGCTTCGAAATAACTTTATAACTCTACAGGACTACAACATTTTATGGACTCTGGAAAGCTGTTGAAGAGGAATGAAATAAAATACCGCTTTATGTGCTATAAAGGGCTTCATTGCCTTGGCAATTACTGTGTAGAAAGATAGGGAAGATTAAAGGTTATCAAATGGAACATTTAAAACAGAAAAGGTTTACGTAAGATATTTCTGTAAATACAATGAAAACCGTCTAAATAATGTGCGAACAGCCTCTGTAAACAAAAAGTTGACTTTGTATTACATAAAGAAAACATTTAATGGAAAAATAATATTGCTACACATAATATTATGATAATGTTGAAACAAAGAACAACAATCGAATACTTAGCGATATGTTTTTGCATTAATAATGGTTTGAAAATGCTTAGGCATTACTGATTTTACCAAATTCAAGCCTTATTCCTTAACTTTTTCTGACATTTCTACTAAATAATGCTTAAGGTCATATTTCTTCATTATTGAAGGTCTTTCTAAATATCCTTTCCATTTCTTTCCAAATATTCTTTACTGGTTTAATGTCTGGTAGTTATGTTGGAGTTTTCACAAATTGTGCTGTGCTGTGCTGTACAGCAGCTAACTCTTTATCATTTGTATTTGGGACTATTGTCTTGTTGAAAGTAAGATTTCAAGAAAGATTTATTTTTCGAGCTCTTTGTTCCAAATTTGCTTTTTTATTTAATTCCCAAATAAGCATATTGATTCAAATCCCTATCAATTATGTACAAATTACCAGCGCCGCTTCTAACCATATGCTCTCACATCATTATACTTCCATTTTGTTTTCCCAGTCGTTTGTAAATTTTCCTTCGTCTTCGCTTCCTCAGATTTCCTCCTAACTCTCAGCCTATCTTATTGCTGAACAATAAATTTAGTTTCCTTCAAAAAATAAACAAATAAAAAAAGAAAAGTAAGAAATCTGAAAGGTTTTAAATTTTAACGATCGCCCAAAAGTTTCCTAAGTTTTTTTTTAAAGTCTAGCTGAGCTCATAGTCTACCAGTCTGCCGTTGCCCTCACTCCTTGCGAACCCATTTTTTTTTGTCTTTTTATCTTTATTATTAAGTAGCATTTTCTTCGCCCGCACGCCATACATATTTCAACAGCAAAATTACAAAAATTCAAAAAACAGCGTAATAACATATGTTTAGAATTCCAGATGCTGTACTTAGTGTTCGCATATATTTTTTTCTACTTTTTCCATTTTTTTCTTACTTCATCATATAAGTGTTCAGTGTTCTTAGTAAAACTGCTTTAAACTTTTTCTTTTATTAACGTTTTGTGTGATAAGATTTATATATTAGGTTCTTCGCATTTACGCCGTATAAAATTCCATTCAGCAATAAAATAGCAAAATGTTTAAATACAGCATATATTTAGAATTTCCGACAGACAGTCAGTCTCGCGCGCTAAAGATAAGTGTTTCATTATGTACTGTGTTGCCAGTTCTTTCTTTCAAATCGTTGAGTTTGTTAATCAAAAATTCTTTAAAGTTTTAAAAAACAGGAAATAAACGTTACAAATATGTAACTTCATTCTATGAAAACACTGAATATTTTTAATTAAGTAGATTGTAGTGATATTAGATTATTTCGAAGCAGGAGCAATGCTTTCGCCGGGATTCGAACTACGGGCTATATGGTTCTATGTGGAAACACAAAATATTACTGCCATATATTATCTTTTTCATATTTTTAATGAAGTTGTGGATACATTAGGATTTTGATGCTGAGAGGCGTGAAAAATGAGCAATGCCCTCGCCGGGATTCAAACCCTGGACCTCTCGAATACGCGCCGAGCGTGCTGACCGCTACACTACGAAGGCATGCTAAGAAAGCCGGAGAAATACCTTATAAGATCTTGAATTAAGTACATTTTTAAGTTTGTCGTTTTTACTTATGTTATGTCGACTTATGTTTGTCATTTTTGCTCGTATACGGTATCAATTTTATGCTGGTGTATGTTCTAGGTAGTGTTGATTCTATGCCTGTGTCTTATATATGTGTCGGTGTCGACCCTACGCAGTGTCAATCATCTGATCACTCTTGTATGTAGCAAATGAGCATTATTCCATTTGCTCATTATTACATCATTATCAAAGGTTCTTTTGGAATTTTTTCTATTCCAGCGAAATATTTTAGGAAACTTTCTTAAACAATTCCACATTTAAGCTTAGTAGATGAAATATCCTTTATAGACTGCTGTTTGCCTTACCTATCCTTCAAAGACATATCTGCGAGTAGTTCAGTTTCAAGAAAAAGGTTAAATTTTTACTCATTCTCGCATGAATAAGATATACATAAGAAATATCTTAGCTCTAATTATAATTTCGAGACGAACGATTACTGATATGTTAAAAATTTAATTGATGCTTGAAAAGTAATGCTAGTTTAAAATTTAATTTTATAAAAGTTTGACATGGAAATAATCTAATTTCAGTTGCACCCAAGTTTACGGAATTTGAATATTAAAATTATGACATAGTATAATCTTATATACTAAAAGTATCAGTTTGTTTGCTACATTCAAAATACTTATAGTAGAATGAGTAAAAGAGAAAGAAATCTTGAAAATCTTATTAAGTAAGAGAGAAATCTTGAAAATCTTATTGTTTCGAATCAAGAAACGTCATAAATCAGTTAAACTATAAAGTATTTCTTCCACCTTCCTAGCAGGCCTTCGTGGTGTAGCGGTCAGCACTCTGGGCGCGTATTCCAGTGGTCCGTGGTTCGAGTCCCGGCGCAGGCTTTGCTCATTTTTTACATCTCCTGCTTCCCAAATACGTAATGTCTCTACAAGTGACGCCTGAACTAAAAAAAGGTGGTGGATGATGATTATCCATCACCAGGATTTGGCGACTGGGTCCCCCAGACCCCAGTCGCCCAGTTTCTATTTGCATACTTTCAGTCACAACCACTAATTCTTTGCCATCAACAAACAAAATAAAATTTCATATCTTTCGCAGTAATCTTCATAACTAGAAATTTTAAGTAATTCTTTAGTGGCTTTTATTCCGTTATCCTCATCCTGGGCCGATTTTAACTTTGGTAAGATGTTATCTACTGAAACACAAAGAATATTGATGGGGAATCTACTTAGGGCGTCGACATGAGCCATCTTAGCACCAGAGCGATGCTCAATCACATAATTAAGTTCTTGTAGTAATAAAGCCGAACCAACACGAGTTGATAAGTCACGTTTCAACATACCCTTTTCCAAAGCAGAGCAGTCCCTAACAATTTTAAAAGGAATACCCAATACGTTATAAGGTATTTTTCCCGCCTTCTTCGCATGCTTTCATGGTGTAGTTGTCAGCACGCTCGACGCGTAACCGAGAGGTCCGATTCCCGGCGCACGCTTTGCTCATTTTTCATGTCTCCTGCTTCGAAATAACCTAATGTCTCCGTACCACACTGGCGCCCGAACTAAAAAGGTGGTTGATGATGATGATTCTCCACCACCGGGATTTGGCGATTGGGTCTTCAAAACCCCAGTCATCCTTTAAAACGGCGACTGGGCTATATAAGGTATTTCTTCCGCCTTCTTCGCATACCTTCGTGGTGCAGTGGTCAGCACGCTGAACGCATATTCCGGAGGTCTGTAGTTCGAGTCCCAGTGAAGGCGTTGCTCATTAATCATAACTCCTGCTTCCAAATAAATCCTAATGTCTCTAAAAGGCAGTGGCCAAGATTCAAACCTCGAATCGCCTATTTACACTGTAGGGTTCTGCTATGTCTCAAAATGTGTCTTAGTGTCCTGCAGACTTTATTAGACTGGGCAGCAAGTTATCGCTTTAGTCTGAAACAAGTGACCAAATCGTAAGAAAGTTAAAATAAATTTTTATTTAACTCTCAAATGAACTGAAGGCAGTACTTGTGCTGCAGGCAACTCCACTATTTGCGGGTATTAATGTTAATATAATATAATGTTAATTTCAAAGTACATAACGTAGTCTCTAAAATTATTATGAGGCTACCCATAATAATTTATTAATAACTGTGGGATGTATTCCCATGGAAAGGCCATTGATAATGCATGCAATTTATGTACAGTAACCATGTTATGTGATAGGTAGTCAGTATTTAGATGCTTCGTTTAAGTCTTCTTACATACTGTTTTATACTATGTATACCGAATGTGTATATAGTTATACTATATACTGTTATTACACTATGCAATTATGTTCAAACATTTAGATATTCAGTATAAGTATTCTACTGTCTGTTAGAACCTCAAGTATTACTGAGGCTATGCATATTAATTTGTTAATAACTGTGAGATGTATCTCCATGGAAAAGCCATCGATAATGTATGCAATCTATGGGTAGTAACCACGTTATGTGATAGGTATGTATAAGCATAACGGTTTAGTAACGTCTGATCATTGTGCATTATTCTTATGAATAATTCCATGGAAATATCCACAATGCCACGATGGTATTTTCGTGCCTTTGTGGAACATAGGACTCTCCAGTTTTACTATGACTATGGACTTATTTAGTGATTCAAACACGAAGGCATATTATAGTCAAAAGTAATTCCCCTCACGAATAATCATCGCATTCCTATGCCAGGTGACTAAACAATAATAACCTACCCTGCCCATGAAACTCTTCAGTGACAACGAATAAAGCTACGTCTGTCGGTTCTACGCTGAGATTCTTCCATCGAGCAGGCATCATTCCACGTGGATATCTAGGACGGATGCCTGCTCCGTGGCGTAGTCTCAGACTACACACAAAATAGATTATTTAATCTGTCTCAAGATAAATGACGACACATATTTAAACGTCGGCTAGCAAGATGCTAAAGACAGAATAACTTTGGCAGAGCTAAGGATAGTACGTAACGGAAAGGCGAGGTTGTGAAAAGCAGCTACCCCTTCCCGGGAGTGGACGGAGGAAATCCTCTTGCGTGCTGGCTAGGATCTGTACCTAGGTAGCCTCGGCACCAGAGATAAATAATAAATCTTTACAGGACTAGAACCATCGGTTCTTCGATGGTAATTCAAGCTTGGCAGGGACAGTACTGGTGTGGATAGTTCTGTCTCGGACTGTTCTGGATCGCAACATCCCACTAATAAATACGTTCCAGGACTTGGGTAGTAATCGTGCATGGGCTTCATGCCTCGACCGAAGCCCTTCTCTGGCTTCACGCCAAAAGCAGTTCTCACTCAAAAACATTCAAACCATTAGCTTGAATACACAACAACTAGTTTGCATTCTGGTAAGGACTATGCAAAGAAATTACAGTAAAGGTCAAAACATAATAAATCGTTAATTAAATATAAAATGGCATTACACGGGCATATGGGAAATACCTCAGATTTCTTACATTTTGAAATGCTAAATGTCATGTAGATGTACATCCAGAGTTTTCCTGTGTTTTGTTTTTAAAGTGTGCAGTGCATAACGTGTTACGTTTTTAATGTGTTAATAATGAATTCAAATTTCTAGGCTTCGTATGAGGATGCCAATTAAAAGATCTTTTCTGAAACCTCCGGAGCCTATATCGAAAATGAATTCAACGATTAAAACGAAACGAAGAGTACCGAGTCCATATCCATCATTCCTGTTGCCAGAAAATCGTGTAGAGCAAAGAAGAGAACCCTCTCAGAATTCTTTAAGTAGCAGCATCATTGCTTTCAATCGTCCCTTTTGTTCCAGTTGCAGGAAAAGACTACGAATGGTGCAAAAACAAGCTTTGAAGATAGCTGTGTGGATAAGAATTGGAGACATACGCCGGGGAAATGTAAGTTTTTTTTTTCTCTTTAAATATCATTAGCATGAAACCATGGTATGAATTTATTTTTCAAATATTTTCCTTCCTTATTTTCAAGTAACTTTAAAGATCAAACTAGAATCTAATCAAAGTAAATTGAGGTTGCATGTGTAGCATACATTCAGGAGACACAAATACATTGTTACCTTGTTATCATAAGACAAAAACAAGGTTGTGAGAAGTAATACGATGGTCTGGGAACACTTAAGATTTAGGCCCAGGCATTGTGGACCTGCTTAGTAATGTAGCTATGCAGCAAATAAGTAAAACTGCATTATAATGCCTTAAAACTAAATAAATGAAGATACTGAACGTCATTATTAGTGCAAATAAGCAAAATTTCATCCTTAACTGTAATTTTGTTGAAGGGTAATCCAACTTTCTCGATGAGATGATATTATGAGTGCGAACGCAATAGTGATATAGAACTTGAAATGAATTTTTTTAGTATTTTGAGGTGAAATATTTAGTATATTTAGTATTGACGTAAAATCCTTTTATTTTTCTTAGAAATGCTTTCAAATTACCATAAGAATGTACGCTGTAAGGAGGAAGAAAATACCTTACTTTCTCCCTCACTAAAACGGTGAATGCGAAAGACAGGACCCAGTCACAAAATGCTAGCGATAATGAATTATCGTACACCCCGTTTAGTTTGAGTATCACTGCAGAGCAGGAATTTTTTTAAGATTTTTTGAAAGCAGAAAACATGAAAAATGTGCAGTGCCCTAGCAAGATTCGAATTCCGGAACTTCCGATTGCTAGCCGGAAGTGCTTTCCAGTTACAAAATGAAGAACTCCGGTAAAGAGGGTGAAAATACGTTACAATTGAAACTGTAAAGGTAATTAAATAAATATTCAGATTTTGATTCCATTGCCAATCAAGCATTGAAACGCTTTTAATGAAGGATGATATCCGTAAATTGAAATCAAGAATATTCTGGCATTTATTACCACAAAATTATACTACAAAATTTAAAAAGAAAATTTAAAGTGCGAAGCCAGTTAAAAGTAATGCATGCAACACAGTTAATTACATCTTTAATCTTTTATAAAATTAATGCCAGTAATTGTGCTGCACAGTATGGTTATACTCTGAAAGGATTACACTGAATATTTTGTAAAATAAATGCGAATAATTTACATTTTTAATTTATTACTCGCAATTACTGTAATTACATTAATGTACTCTAATGCTCTACAGTAAGGTTATACTCTGAAAGAATTACACTGAATATTTTGTAAAATAAATGCGAGTAATTTACATTTTTAATTAATTACTCGCAATTAATGTAATTACATTAATGTACTCTAATGCTCTACAGTATGGTTATACTCTGAAAGAATTACACTGAATATTTTGTAAAATAAACGCGAGTAATTTACATTTTTAATTAATTACTCGCAATTAATGTAATTATATTAATTACATTAATTGCGAGTAACTGGTAATTTTACAAATGCGAGTAATTTAAAAATATACTCTATAGATTTCGACAGCGTAAATCCTTCTTCTTCAGAAGCAAAATATTTCTGCAAAGATAAGAGGAGAAAAAACCGTATTTATAGAGAAATCAATGGACATAGAAATATAAAATAAGATAAAAAAAAACATAGTGCCATCTATCGAGAAAATTATAATTAAAAAAGTAAATTTTCAAAATGAAGAGCATTTTGGAAGAAGTAGAATGGAATCAATGGCTTTATCTGAAGACGGCATACTGGTACAGGTTCAGGCTGAAGGAATGCCAGCACCTGTACATTACTGAAAATATATTAGGCTTAGTCGTACATTGCTAACTGCTAACTCCCATCCTAATTTTGAAAAGGAACACCCAAGGGGGCATTCAAGGTCAATGGCTTTATTATGGAATCAATGGCTTTATCTGAAGACGGCATACTAGTACAGGTTCAGACTGAAGGAATGCGAGCACCTGTACATTACTCAAAATATATTAGGCATAGTCGTACATTGCTAACTGCTAACTTCCATCCCAATTTTGAAAAGGAACACCCAAGGGGGCATTCAAAGTCTTCCACATTCTTCTTATAGCACCAACCTGTCAGAGGATTTCCTGTTAGCCATAAATTTTAGTGCTCATAGCTGCACCGACAGTATACATTTACAAATGTCGAGGCCTTCTCCAGGCGCATCGGTACAGTAATCAGCGTCTTTAACCACTATACTGTCTGTGAAAAGAAGATATACATTATTTTACATTGCTGTTCTTTCAGATCTTTTAAAACTCTAATAGCTTTGTTTTCAATTTTCTCACCGTCTTCCTCGACGAATGACGCTTCATTTAGTTTGTCTTTTCTCTTCCTATTAATTTTACTGTAAATATGACTGCTATTCGTCTTCTTTTCTTTCTGCAAACAAGCAGATCAAACTGCTCCTTCGAAACCGATAGAATTTGATTCAAAGCCTGCTCCATCTACCAATAGGAAGTGCTATATTAAGATTTGCAGTTTGTAGCAACTGCAAAACAAACTAAGATTTCACGTGAAAGACCGTATTTGCCAACACCAAACCATTCAAAATAAAAGTTTTAATAAAATCTTTGCAAAATTATCTAAGTTTAATCTAGTTTTAAATTCATTTGTAATCTATGTGTGTTAAATATTCTCTCAAAATCTCGAATCACAGATTTGCATTCATAATAACGGTAATTAAATTCCAAACACAATTATTTTTGAGATAGCTGAAGGGGCAGTGGCGATCAATATACTAAATAATTACTCCAAATCAAAGTACGATTCAAATTGCCATCTTTACTTTCTCTAAGACTTCATAATTAAAAGATGATTATTATCTGAATAATTCGAGCTGTTACTTTCTTAGAAGCGTCAGCTTTCATAATTACTCACTCTTGTTATTAAAGAACATTTATGTGAATATTCACGTCTGAAATTCGTGTAATTAGAATGAAAACGTTGACGTCATGTATTAGAAAGTGTCTGTTTTTTGGTTTAATTATGGAAAATATTGTATGCATTGGATTTTGAAGTCAATTATCTAGATAATAGTTAATAAAGCTGCTATAAAATTTCATATAAATACAGAATTTGCTTTTATGAATGCATATAATAAAATATTATTAAGTTTTTGTTTCAGCAAGCGTTCATAATTCTTTTAATTGGATCGCTATGAAGTAGTTGTAGCTAAATTTACTAGTTAATTAAGTTAAATCTCTAGTTAATTTAGAGCCTATTTTATTTGTGATCATTCAAGATTAAAAAATTTGGAATTGTTTCCTCATATTCAGATTCCCTTTCAATAACTGGAAAGGATTTTTTAACTAAAAGTAAAAAAGAAGCTATCCCCTTCAAACACCCACAAATCATACAGAATTATACGTTTAAACACATGCCGTATTTACTCGGGTAGTTTTCCCTTTTTATTTACTAAATTATTCGTGCAAAAATCAAGAGGGGAAATTTATGCAATTAATTTAATTTCAGAAGGATGCGGTTGACATAGAACATGACAAACAAAGAACATAACAAATGAAAAGCATTCGTGAATAAATTACCAGTAAATATCCCATTATTACTTATTTAAAAGAAATCTGCATTTCCATAAGAATATACTGTTGCGAATCTTTGTTATATGCAATAAATGTGACTTAATAAGCAACGTGATGTTTGCCGCCTTCTTATTTTCCGGTTTCAAGTAACAACTAGTTCCTATGATTCTATAGTTAAACCATCGAAATTAGTCCTGCAAAATTTGCAAATATTACGCTGATTATTGTTGTTTAACTTCTCAAATAATCCTTAGTCGGCAAGTTATTTTAACCTAAATTAATAGACTACAGCTTCAGAAACAAAAAGGCTGATAGTCTAAATTTATGCGGACACTCGCCATGCATTAGAAAGTAACCTGCTATTATGATCTTTGTGAGACAAGAGAAAAAGTAAACCGTGAACCCTATCTGGGCAGACTTATGAATAGCTGGTGTTGTAATAAACAGTACACAGTTTAATAATCCAACGCAAAGCAAGGTCTCACCGACCGAATCGCATTAAATACCAAAACTAGATTCAACTAACTATATTCTCCTGATGTTCAGACTAAGAAATATCACTAATTTTGCTTTCATCAGTGAAGAGAATAATTGGTGCTTTAAGATATCCTAAAGCCAATTATTTCCTTGGAGTCATGAGAGGAGAAATTCAAGCCAAGAGAAACAAAAGTTAATACAAAATCAAAGTTTCAAGAAGAAGACGGTCTTATTTTGTAGCCTTCAGTGCACAGAACATGTATGTCTGCCAAACGCTCCGTATTTACAATCAGTTGTATGATGTTCGTGCAGCTGCTTGATTAATTCTCGTAACTCACCTTGTAGACACATTAGGTTATTAGTGAAGAGAATAATTGGTGCTTAAGGCTGCGTTCACGCAGGAGCATAAAGGACATAAGTGGTTTAAGCCGAGCTGCATTGCCCAGGCAACCAGTCGGTGCATCGTCACAAAACCTGGTTTAGGGCTCTTGGCGTAAGGTTCTAACTTTTCAACTTTATGCCGACTTCGGATAAGCGTCGACCAATCAGAGCGAAGCTAAAACGAAGCGGCAACAAGCAGAGTGAACGCGGGAAATCAATAAAACAGCGCGGGAAAGCTGTAGACACATCCACGCATACGCAAATTCAGCTTCTCTCATTGGCCACAGCTTAGACCCTGTTTCGCAGGTGTGAACGGAACTCCTGTATTTTATGCCGTTATGACTATGCCTTTATGCCCCCGGTCTGAAAGCAACCTAAAGATATCCTAAAGCCAATTATTTCCGTAGAGTCCTGAGAAAAGAAATTCAAGCAGTGTAAACAAGATTGGAGTTCGTACAAAATCAAAGCCCAAGAAGAAGACGATCTTATTTTGTAGCCTGCAGTACACAGAACATGAATGTCTGTCAAACGCTTGGTATTTACATTCAACTGTATGATGTTCATGCAGCTGCTTGATTAATTCTTATAACTCACCTTGTAGAGACATTAGGTTATTTTGATGCTGGAGTCTTGAAAAATGAGCAATGCCCTCGCCGGGACTCGAACCTCAGACCTCTCGAATACGCGCCGAGTTTGCTGACCACTGCACCACGAAGGCATGCTAAGAAGGTGGGAGAAATACCGTATACACTTCCCCTTTTAAAGGGCGACTGAGGATTCGGGGACCCAGTCGCGAAATCCTAGTGGTGGAGAATCATCATCCCCCCACCTTTTTTAGTTCGGGCGCCATTGTAGAGACATTCGGGTTATTTTGATGCTGGAGACGTGAAAAATGAGCAATGCCCTCGCCGGGACTCCAACCTGGGACCTTTCGAATACGCTTTGAGTTAGTTGACCAGTACACCACGAAGACATGCTTAAGAAGGTGGAAGAAATACATTATAACCCTTGAATTGTTTTGGTCTCAGTTACGATTATCTGAATCGCTTCAATGCTATCATATTAATGATCTTAAAAATGAGATTTTATTTTAGGAAAAAGAAAGTAGCCTGAAGCTTCATATCTGGTAAACTATAAGGGAAGTTGAGAATTTTGCTACTTTTCTTTATTAGAAACTACTTATCGAGAATGGAACTGGGTGATGGCGTACTGCTGTGTAGCATTCTACTGACTTTTTCATTTGAATCATTCGATTGAGCTTATTCTACTCAGCTTAATACACTGGATTCCTGTCAAAATTCTGTCCATTACGCTGCTTGGATTTTCTCCTTCCTTACCTCTCGCCTTCGTGGTGGAGTTTGAAGCACGTGTGGCTAGCAACCGGATGGTCTGGAGTCCGAATTTTGGAGACAGAAAGTTGGTCACTGCCCTTCTTGAACAAATTTCTTATGAGTTATCTTTTTCCAATCAAAACAATTCGCCAGCATAGACGTCTTCGAGATTTGTGTGAGAATCGTGAATCTTTCCCACTAAAGGAGATGACTACTATTTTATTTCAGAATCATAAGCAAAGCACAAAATCTTCAGCCGTTTTAATTCATTTAGGAAAACTTGGATTAACTCTGGCTTTACAACAAAACTTTTCTTTCTTCTTTTTTTTTTTTTTTTTTTTTTTTTTTTTTTTTTTGTTCCTTTGTTCAGCTTTTGAACCCATAACAGCAGTTGTTCTCTGGATCAAAGCAAACGATTAATGGCCTGGAAAATTTTACAGTAGTTTAGAAAAAGCAAGTTGAAATGTCATAATAATAATTAATGTCAATTACCGTTTGGAAGCTTGCTGAAATTCGATAAAATAATTTCTCCTAAACATTTTGGAAGCTTTGTGTATCTGTCATAAGAAAGTTGCAAAAGCTATGAAAATGTTTCATTGACAGAGGATTGCTTTGAACCCTAATTGTAAATGCTCTCGCTAATGAATCATATGACATTTACTTTTTATTGAAGCCTGAAGTTTTAATACCATAATGCATTTAGAATGAATTTAGAAATATGAATTTATTTTTAGAATTTTTCTGTTTTGCTTAGCGCTAATAATGTGAAAAGTTACAAAGCTAATTCAAAAACCGTGATATTTACTATTTTTTAAAAATATGATTCTTTCGAACTTTAAATCAGTAAAGCGAAAGAAATTTAATGGAAATCTAAAAGAAAAAAAATATTATGCCGAAGCAGTAAATGAAGCATAAATAAGTGAATGAAAGAAGGAAATCCAAGAAATGAATTACAGCAAAGCAAACAAAAATGATCTTGCGTTTTGAACAAGAAATAAACGTTGGATCCAATTAAAATGTCAGATGAGTAATTATGTCAAAACAACTCATTTTGCTAAAAAAAATTAGTTTAGGCTTCTATCCTATTAAAAATACCTTCTCTTTCTTTTCAAAATCAAAGATAACGTAGTACTATTTCGCTATTTTCGTTTCTGGTCTAATTGAAACTGATGTATGTTTCAATAAAAAGGAGAATCAAACAAAAATCAAGTCAAAAGGAAGAATTTTAAACAGTTTTACAGAAATATAATTCAGTTTCATATGAAACAGTTTATTTATTTAAAATTATTATCTATTTAAAATTTTTGGTTATAAATTTTTAATTTTATTCAAAAAATAGGAGGCCACAAAAAATGTAGCTGTGATAACATTACTTATTAGACTGTTAGACTAATACTTATTAGACTGTTAGACTAAAGATTAAACTGTTTTCTATTTGATAAAAAACCAAACGCATCACACTGTTCCGAATTTGTGCGCTAAGCTTTCCTTTTAAAGTTTTATGCATTTCTACATCTCTTTATCCACCCTACAATTATAAGTGGCTATACTGCACTCTTTTCCACCTCCTTTAAGAAACTGAATTCATAAGTTTAATAGGGCCCACTAGTCAACAAAAGGTCAGATCGCTGAATGCTGGTAGTTCGGCTCGATTTCAAATTTAGGTGAACGGACCGGCTACATCAGACTTTTCGTTGTTTTCCTCCTGTGCAAGATAAAGACAAGTCAATTTCCCTTAAAACTTCTACCACGAAACTATGCATTCCTTCCCTTAGGTAGACGAATGCTGTGTGCTTTACCATATTCCAAATAATTTAAATAGAAGCTCTAAGCTTCATTGTTGTTGTTATTGTGACTTATTTCACTTGTTTCACAGTACTATCAGCTCAAACCCACAAAATTCATCGTGGCAAGGAGTTCAATACTGCGCCTGTCGTTGGCAGGAGCCTTGAGCACCATACAGATGAGAGTAAGACTCTGCTCAGTTCCGCTCCCAGTTGTGATGAGTGCACCTGAGGCGAGGCACGAGTCCGAGGGTCTCCAGCCCCTCTTCCTCTACTACCAACTTCTCGAGAGGACTTTCGGCTCGTTTCACATTTAGAGTGCCCCCATGCCGCACAGACACTGTGTATTTACAAACATCATGTCTTCTCCGGGACTCGAACCCGGGCTCTGCGGTATGGCAGTCAGGGTCGCTAACCATTATCCCGGTTGGGTGGCCTAGGCTTCGTATTTTAAGAAAGAGAAAGCACACGATTAATGGTATATAAAAGAACTCATCTTTGAATCAAAAATTAACTATCTACAGGAATTAGATTTCAAAAAAAGGCAATTTTCGAGATGGATGTAGATTTTGAATAAAATTCTGTCGGTATCGACGCCGATCAGACAAAAGTCTCTCTAAATATTTGGAAATCTCGTCTTTCAATAGCACACAAATGACTTTGAAAATGAATATACTTAATCTACCAACCCTGCAACATAATACAAGATGAGCGAAATGATCCTGCACACTGGCTATAAAATTATGCGATTTTACACGTTTTAGATTCTATAGCTCCAAACGGTTTATGCTACTTCTTAGATGTGGCACAGCGTTATCCGCAGGGCAATTTCATGCTCGATTGTTTGTCCTTAATAGTGTATTTCTATGTACCTTTCTTTAAACGATGCACAAACTGTGTCTTTTCAGCTGTTCATTGTTGCAAAATCAGACTGCATATATGGTTAGGGTGGTTACGGTGCTGACGTCTGTACCGAAGGCCCCCTGTCTGAAGACCTGAGAAGGCATGCATGTTTGTAAGCATCCCTGAGAAGGCATGGGTGTGTAAGCGTCTGTGTGACAAGAGGGCTGTCGAAATACACAGAGAGTAGAAATATCTCAAGAGGTTGGTGGTAGAGAAAGAGGAATTGGGGACTCTAGGACAGCTGTTAGCAAGGCACAGCTATACGTTATATGCCTACATAGTTGGACCAGTACAGCCTTTGTTAAAACAGTACCCGGTGCAATATTAGGTTTTCGCCTCTTCTTTCAGAAATCCCAGGCCGCATTATCAGGAGTACTTATACCGAGGCTTCTATTTTATGCCGATGTTTATGTCGGAGTTGTAGACTGACGAGACTCAAACCCGATCCAGTAATATAGCAAATATTGGTCCAAGCACCTGTGG